>OZ010578.1:127988884-128061384 GCA_963932145.1 Acanthosepion lycidas
TGCAGGAATAACTAATTTTTAAGTTCATTTTATTGAACATCTTTTTTAATAATTCATCTTTTTTAAAATGCTTATCTATTAGTTTAAGAAAGTATTTTCCTATATTAATGTTCGAAAGCTTACAGAAAGGTGGGTTGAACCATATAATTTTCCTTTTTCTATTTTTAGATTTACAAGATGTGTTGTTAATAGATTTATCTATATAAGTTAGTGTTTGTTTGAATTTGCTTTTTAATAGGGCTTGATTGTATGTTGATTTATTTTGATGAAAGATATTTTCACTAGAAGATAATTTATTTATTCTAGTATTTACAGTATTAGGGATCTGTTTTATAATTGATTTAGGGTGGTTTGAGTCGATATTTATGTATATGGGCGATTGGTTCTCCTTTTGGAAGGGTTTGTAAGTGTTATTGTCGAGATCAAATGTAACGTCTAGAAAATTTACTATTTTCAGGTTAGAGGATATTTCTATTTTAAATCCTATATATTTGAATGCCTTAATTATTTTCTTCTGGGGTTGGGATGTTAGAGTTCCATTAGAGTTAGGTATAATAATTAGACCATCATCCCTGTCAAGCCCTACATTTTGTGGGTTAAGGAATCTGCTCAAATTGAAGGTAAAAGCGTCGAATTTAATTTTGTAATTAAATTAAAGATATTAACTCCATTTCATCCTCAAGCGAATTTTGGAGTAACTTATTACTCGGTTTTAAAAGCACAGGAAAAAATCTTAATTCACGTTTCCAAGGATACAGAGAAATCCAGTTCAACCAGACAAGGGGTGTTTGCGTGTTCATTTTCGCTGTATTTTGATGTATCAGTTATTAGTTACGTTTGGTAGGGGTAGGGATCTATTTTTCTATGAATTCTGACATCCGTTAAATGCATATATTGAATAAGATACCGAGAATTAACCCGGATCTAACTTTTCCTAACTTTAAAGTATATTCATACCCTGTTAAATATTAATTAATACATCTAAGATACTCTAGATATAAATATGTTTCTCTGAATATAATTAATAATCATTTAATTCAAATTTCATAGGTATTTTAATTTAAATTTCTTCGTTAATTATATAAAGATTTCTGAAAACTTTTTCGCTAATTCCGAAATATTTAAAAATGTTCTCTTTTAATGTTATTTAAAAATAATTTGTTGAATGAAATATGTCAGAATTTAATGTTTAGCCGGTTGTCAGAAACAGACTGAATTGTTTCAGATTCAAACTTTATGACAAACTGAAGTCAGTGTGTCAAAACAGGTCAACAGTCTAAAGAAAATGGCAATGTCTCTTGTTTTTAACCCAGAATATTTTTTTCCATTTCATTTGTGATTTGTTTATAGGTCTTGAAGATTGATAGCTCCTGTTTTTTAGAGCTCTCATGAAATAAAAATTATTAGCTATGGGATTTTAAGTGTTTAACATTCTTTAATTAATAAAATTTTGCTCTGATTTTGACATAGAGCTCTCCCTGGAGGTATATCCTCCAGAAAATTCCATACAGATTACCATATTGTATCATTACCACACACACACACGCACACACACACACACACACACATATATATATATATATATATATATATATGTATAAGATTAAAGTGAGTAAAATTTTTCACTTAGATGATTGATGTTACCTTCAGCATCCCGACTCTATAGTTTCGTAGATGACTTGTTCGTCCACTCTTCAGGGGATATTAGAAATTTACTGCTAATATTTTTTCTCGATTTTATATTTTTCTATACACTTATCAGTAGTTTAAATTTTCGTCTGTATTCTCCGGCTCCGTTCGCGCAAGTCCGCCTGTCTGCACGGATTTGCATCGCGTTAATTTTTTTCCTTTTCTTCTTTTTCTGTAGCATTCTGGTTTTGATCCTGCTCTAGGCATGTCAGCTGTTTTTTATTTCTATATTTTTATTTTTATTTATTGGCATTTTATTTATTTATTTATTCCTAAGCAAGTTGTTGTGTTTATTTACGTTTTTATAAAAATATTTGTTATTAATATTTATACAGTATCTATCTATCTATCTATCTATCTATCTATCTATCTATCTATATATATATATATATATATATATATATATATGTGTGTGTGTGTGTGTGTATGCATGCAAATATATAGAAAAATAGGAAAGAACAGGTTAGGTAAATAATCCGAAGTTCTTTAGTATTGTTGCTTTTATTTTTTTTTAAATAGTGCTCAATACATAAGTAGATACAAATTTATAATTATAATTTTTTTAAATATGATTCCTTTGCTGAAACAAAATGGTTATTTTTGTAGTGATTTTATAACATATTTATGTTATAATTTTCGAATAAATAATTATATATATATATATATATATATATATATATATAATTATAATTGTTTTTTTTTAAATATGATTCCTTCGCAACATAAAAGTTCTTATGTTTAAAAAACAACAGCCAAATGCTGTTTCATCCTCAAGCGAAATGTTTGGAAAATGTTCCAAACCTTTTGCTTGAGGATGAAACAGAGATTTCGGCTCTTGTTTTTGAAACATGAAAACTCTTATGTAGCGAAGGAATCATATTTAAAAAAAACAACTATATATATATATATATATATATATATATATATATATATATATATATATATATATATGTCTTATTAAGTGATGATGTTGAATGAAGAATAAAACTTCAAATCAATTAACCACTCCACGCAAGGAGAAACTCTGTTACATAAGCTTGAATGATATGTATACGAGAATTCAAAAAACTTGACAACGAACTAAGGTTATAAGAACTATTTAATGCCTTAATGTTGGGGTTAGACTAAAATAGAATTTATTCTATAAGTATTAAATTATACGATAAAATTTGAAATTGTCCACATCACAATCAAAATAATTACTATTAATCATCCTCCGAGTCACCCTCCTGCCATAACACCTACAATCCTAGAGAAACCATTACTAAAATGCATCACACGATTTCCCTTCTTCGACCCACTATGAAAATATGTACCCAAATCGACAGCATATCTATGGGTTCTTGTCTTGGACCTACATTCGCTGAATTTTACATGTCTCATATCGAAAACACCATATTTAATATCCATATAACCAAACCCACTATTTACAGCAGATACGTTGACAAAACACGACACGATTAATAAATTTAAACAAATCTTTGGGGAAAACTCCATTTTAAAATTCACAGTCGAACTAGATATAAAAAAAAATACAATTTCTTGACGTACTCATAGACTCCAACAACAAAAATACATTTAATATATCAATGTTTAAAAAGCCAACAAGTAAAAAACTCAACTTGCATAGTGAATTTACAGGTAAATATAATATAACTCTAATCAAAATCTCAATCAATCGAGATTTTCACATTTCATCCAGAACAATATTTTACAAACAACTTAACAATATAAAACAAAAAACTTAAATAAAAATTTCCCGAATCAATCAGTTGACCAACATGTAAAACACTAGCGTTCAAATATCCATAATAATAACAAAGAAAATAAGACAACAATAATATTATCAGTCTATATTTCTGAGATGAGGTATTATGTACATTATTTACATCTTTGTTGCCATATTTATTACAAAGTTTCGGCCATTCAGTATCTGTCCACTATTTACATTATTCGGACTATTGTCCTCATCCTTGTCGCCATATTTATTACAACGTTTCGGCCTTTCAGTATCTGTCTATATTTCTGTGATGAGGTATTATGTCCACTATTTATATTATTCGGACTATTGTCCTCATCTTTGTTGCCATATTTATTACAACGTTATAGCCTTTCAGTATCTGTCTATATTTCTGTGATGAGGTATTATGTACATTATTTACATTATTCGGACTATTGTCCTCATCTTTGTTGCCATATTTATTACAATGTTTCGGAAACATGCCACAGTGGATAAAGGCGTTAGTTAGATCCAGTGATAGGATCCAAATTGTGTGAGTTCAATAACCGGTTAAGGCCGTGGAGAAATTTCAGAGGAAAAATGAACGAGATAACTAATAACTGACCATCCAATTAAACATGGCAGGTGGAACAGTCTACCCGAGCGAAATAAGGGGGTCAGTTCGACATTTCAACCACCTGATGAAGGCCGGAGCCTACAACAGCCGAAACGTTGTAATAAATATGGCGACAAAAATTAGGACAATAGTCCGAATAATATAAATAATGAACAATAACACTATTATAATATTCTATAAGAATCAAATTCACAGCAACTATATTCTTGATAAACTAACAAAAAATAGTACCATCCACAGATACACTAAGCCCGTCCAAGAACACAAACAAATAAAATTGATAATATACTGCACCAAATTTGTAAACTCGAACCTAATTATCCGAAATAATACTTCTCCTCTGAACCGTTCCTCGGTAAAACCAATGTAGTGTACAGGTTTTCATGCCCGTTTCGCGATTGCTTCTCGTACAATAACCCTAGCTCATGCATAGGACACACAACTACTAATCTCTCACGTCGTCTTACATACCATCTTAATAAGAACAGCGGCATAAAAATCATCTTATAACAACATGCAGTACCACTAATAACAGATTCAAATCCTCCGAAGTAAGAAAAATTCTAACCAATACCAAAATCCTCTACAAAAACAATTGCAAAAAACGCTTACAAATTCTTGAAGTCATCACAATTAAAAAAACAAAAACCCAACATAAAGAAAATAGTATTTAAAACCGACAGAAACATCTTAAACATATTTAATAACTAATCCCCAAGTAATAAATACCAACCCACTCCTAACTACTAATGGACTAATCCAACACGCCATGTATAAACAAAAATATTATCTATAAAAATAAAAGACAGCCTACTTCAAACCAAACGTATCCAGCCATTGTCTGGTTTTAGATGTGATTGTGACCAGTTTTCTTTATTTTTGAGAAACCGAGAAGAAATTGTCAGCTGACATATTCTTTTTTGAAATCCATTAAGAACATTTGAAACTGAATTCATTTAGTTAAGTTGATTTTGATATTAATTTTCTTTTATTATTTTTATTTAATTGATTTTTTTTTTCTTTGTCGATTTTTTTTTCTTTGTCGATTTCTTTTTCGTTCAGTTTTAGCTTTTCGTCTTGTCGTCTCTAAGCCGCCATCTTTAATTTTATCTTTCTGGTGTAGCAAAGCTTCACCAGTTCACTGTTTATTGTTTTATTTCATTCTTATTTATATATTATTTTTGTTTTTACTTAGAAACTAAAAGGCCTTTATTTTGACTGAAATATGTTTGTTTTCTTTCGACTTTTTAATTTTTCCTTGTCAGCCATCTTATTTGTGTCCTCATCACTTAGGCTTTTTCATTTCTATTTTTCTCTAGGCTACAGTTTTGTGTCATTCCATTTCTATTTTTTACTCTTATTAATTTTCCGTCTTTGGGCGAATTTTATTTTTTCTTAAACCCTTCGGGGAATTTCTTAGTACTTTTCACCTAAATTTATTTTTCTTTTTCAAACTTTTACTTTTATTTTAAGACCAATATCTTTTTTTTCCTAGTAAACCTGTTTCTTTTGAGAGTTTGTCATTTTTTTTTTTTTTTTTTGTATTATTTTTTTAATTATTTTAATCTTTCGGGGAGTATTTGTGGTAGTTTTCAGATAATTTAATCACGACATACATTTCTACTCAGATTCTTGATTGTATTCTGTGATTTTTTTATTTATTATTTTCTTAACTTCACGGTAACTTCCATCTTTTTATCAAGTTTTTTTAAATTTATTTTTTAAACAACTTATTGCTTTTCTGGTTAAACCAGTTTTCTTATTGCTTTACATTTTTGTATTGTTCATTTTCTACTATTTTCTCTTTCTTTTTTTCTTCACAATTTTTTTTTTTAAATTTATATTTCTGGTTACCTTTTTTCTCACGCCCCTCCACTTATTTCTATATAATTTACCACGGGGACAAATTCTGCTTGCCTTACCCGTTTAAAAATCATCATGGCCGACTAAAGTCGGTTGACCTGATAAAACTTCAAAGATGTTACACATGATAAAAATAACACATGTTAAAAATAACACTGGGAATTAAAATTAAAAAGTTCCCACCCAAAGTGTCATCGGAAAAACTGATTCTATGGAGGCCAACAATGGCCAAAATTTGATAGAAGTATCGTGGCTAATAATTGCTAAAAGTTGATAAAGAAAATTATGAAGCCTATGAAAAAATAGATGACCAGTCGGACAAAAATGAGAATGCTGAGACTTGGGAGCCGCCCTGTTGTTGGAAGTCCCCCAAAATGCATTATCAATATTACGGAGATTTTGGAGTAAGAAAAGCGTTCCGCTCACCTTGTGGTAGAAGGTGGAATCTTGCAAGACCACTAAGAACTTAAGAAAATTGAAAAAAGAATAGTGTCATTCGGCGTGGTGGACAAACGTACGCGCAAAATTTGTCACTACAAGTAAAGACACATTGGTAAAATCATTCATTGGAGTTACTTGGTTTAAGCCACAGCGATTAGTAAATTGTGTAGGCTTCTTCATGTGGAATATATATTGCTAACGACGTTAGGGATTGTCTGAAAGCCATGAGTAGGAAACAAATCACAAACGATTTAATCTTGCGGACGCAGTACTTAGGCGTAAGACCTCGTAGCAGTATTGGCTGTTCTTCCTCAATTTATCGGGGAGCATCTTGCTACGTATGGCGAGATACTGGTGTCTCCAGCGATAGGCCGACTGGGAGATGAAGTTTTGAAATCATGTTAGACCAAAAAATCTTCCTGTCTATCACCAAATGTCTGGACGTAGCAGACTTGAATTTGACGTCCATTGTGATCGGCCGCTGACCAACCAGTGTAGAGAGGCTGGTCACCTCTCCTGTTCCTGCCAGAGAAGAAGGCCTTCGGAAGATAGGCCCTGGTCGATCAAGATCCCCCTCTGATCGTGTCCTTTAATTCCGCCACGCATGTTATGGGCATGCCAGATTCCGGGATCGGTGGGTCAATCTCTCAGCTCCCAGGACTAAAGGCTTGGACAGACCCACTCCCACTACCAGCGTTAAGGGCGAAGACCGACCTCGTTGAATGATTTAAAAATAATATTATCCCAGATATGAAAAGACTGAAAAGACATAGTTTTTCAATGCTAAACTAGAAGAAACTCTAAAGATTCACCCGGAAAAAGGTAGACTACTCCTTGCTCTCTTCACCACCCTCCTCTGCATCACAGAAGCTTTCTTCCTCTCACTTATCTCTTGGTAATAAAACCCCCCTCAGCGAGGGTCCCATTACAGAATCTGACATCTGGGATGATCTGAAGCAGGTTTGCCTGGACAAGACTCCGGCATTAGATGGTATTCCTTAGGCCGGACGACTGCCGCAATGTACTTGAGGCAGTCGTCCGGCTTTGTCTCCTTGCTGGCACTGATTTACAACAACTGGATGAAGCAGGGGTCTATACCTCAACGCTTCACCAGGGGTTTGATCAATTTGCTTCGCAAGAACAAAGACGGTGGCTATGGGATAGGTAATTATCCACATTTTACGAACTTAAACACGGATTTGAAGATTTTAGCCATGGTCTTAGACGGACGTTTGCAGGCTGTCCCTCATAGTCTGATTGGTTCCGAGGAGATTTGTGCTAAGAAGGGCAGTACTATTCAGGACAACCATCATTTGCTAAGCTTGATCATCGAGCAAGTCGACAATGACGCTGCTCTGATCAATTCAGATAAGACCAATTTCGATAGGGTTGAACATCGATTTCTGGAGGCTGTCTTTTTTGCCGCTGGTTTCTGGCCGTACATTCACTGTATGCGTCCCCCAGTTCAATGGTGTAACTGAATGTAGTAATATCGAAAAATTTCGTATTTTCTCGTTTCATTCGTCAACGAGATTTTTTTTCTTTTCGTCTTCATATGTATTTTGATAGGGTTGTGTTTGTTGTGCATTTTTTCTTTCTTTCCAATGACATTTTTTGGCTATAATATCATTCTTTAATTTTTTTTTTTTTGTATGGGACATTATGTAAATTATATTTGTGTTAATGTTATTATTTACGATGGCTTTTTTATATTAAGATATTCGTTAAACATTTATTTTTAAATGGGCAATTTTCTTTGTTTCTGCAGTTAAATATAATTTTGCTGTTTTGCTGCATGTTATTTGCTGTTGCAATTATTAATTGTTTTGCTGAGGATTTTTTCCATTGTATTTAGTTATTATTTTCTCCATGTTATCCATGCAGCTATGATTATATTTTTGTCGATAATTTTTAAAAATTGGCTGTTTTTATGGAAGTTTTTATTAATTACTTTGTAGAACATTTTCCTTATTTTTGTTTTTATTATATTGTTTTAGTGTGTGGGGGGGCGTATTATATTTCATTCTATGTTGTTTTTGTTTGAATTATTTTCATTTTTGTATTCTAGCCGCTGTTTCTTAAGGCTGATTCATATTTTCTTTTTATTTTCATTTAATATGTTTAGGTTACCCTAATTTGCAGAAATTATTTTATTTATAGATAAGGGTATTTATTTAAATATTTTGAGTTAAAATACTTCATCGGGAATGGCTAGAAATTTTGCTAATGTATATTGGGTTGTTGTTTTTTTTTTGTGTGGTTTCAAAGGTTATGTTGTTTAGACCGAATATTATATCGAAGAAATTTGCAATTGTTTGATTTGATTTTATATCTGTTGTAAATCCTAGCGTTTTAAAGTTTTTTGTTATTTCTTTTCTTATTTTTATCTGTAATTCTCACATATTTTTTTTTTATTTCATTTCGGTCGTGTTTAATTATATTTTTATCCGCATTGGGAATATTGATGTATTGCTTTCCTAAGTTTAATGTATTCCTTATTGTATATTTATTAATAGATGAGTAAAAAATCTTTTATGTCTAATTGTATAAAAGAAGAGTTTTCTTTGCTACTAATCTTATTAAACCAATTGATTTTTGCTTTAGTGTTTTTCCATTGGTTTATGTTTAGTATTCTTAAATTTGAGCATATTTTTACTAATATTTTTTTGCCTATTTTCTCAATATTTCTTTATGTCTGGCTTAGTAATCTACGTGTTGCTTTGGTCATAAAGTTTTCCTTATGTCTTTTTTTTTTAAATTTAATAAATAGTTCTACTTTTACTAATTGTTTTATCCTATTGTCTAACTTTTCATTAGTGACTGTTTTTAGCAAATTTTTGTATCACGTTGAGTTTTGATATTAATGCTTTTATAAAATTTAGTGACACTTTGACGACTCATTTATTGTAGTTGGTTTGCATTTCATAGATTATCCTGTATTTATCTGCTTTTATAATAATTGATATATATATATATATATATATATATATATATATATATATATATATATATATATATATATATATATGTATATATATATATATATATATATATATATGTATATATATATATATATATATATATATAGTTGAATATTTAAATAGCTTACAAGCATTAAATTTAATTTCTTTGTAGATATTTTTAAACATTTAAATCACCATCAAACGTTAAAATCTGTTTTTATCTAAATTGCTAAAGTTATAGCAAACCTCAAACTTACTCCAAAAATCCTTCCTAAATCTCTTAGCTCCTTTCTTTCTTTTTTACTTTTCCCATATCATTTTCGTTAAGTTGACCGATTACATAGGTCAATGCCTGATCCTTACCTCCTCCTTCCTCAATATCACGTATTGTAAAAAAAAAATATAAAGATAAATTTTAAACTCTACCTTCCCTCTCTAAACTCGACCATGTCTCTCACACTATTCCTTATCACCCTCTAATTCAACTTATATAAGCTTAATACTGTCCGTCAAATGTGTAAATTTTAAATTCATTTTTCGTTTCATCCTTGAAAGTGAAGTCTGACGATCCAGAGAAAAATAAAATTCTCTGGTGAAATAAATTATTACAATGGAGCCTTATAGTGGTCTGTTTTTCATTTAAATTAAATTAAATTATTCTCTTTGACTTAACATGGAGATCTCAGGATTTCATCCTCTTTTGGATTATCCATACAGCTTACCAAGATTTTCGTTATATATATATATATATATATATATATATATATATATATAACTGTATGATATATTTATAGGTTAAAATGCTCAATATCAGGGATAGACAAGTGCATTTAGTTTGAAAAAGACAGTCGCTTATCGGTGTTGACCTCAATGTCCACTTATTAAAAAGAACTGACTAGAAATGTCAGATAGGGCCATTGTTTAGCTAAACCTTAATTTAATTCATTTTAGAAACATGTAACTGAACTTGGCGAAATTGTGTATCATGTTTTGATCTCTTTCGACCATCTTTGCTTAACTTCAAGAAAAGTAAGTAGGCCTCGAAAGATAGACCGTGGTGCGTTTTTTAACAGTCCGGGTTATCAAAAAAGAGCATGTACCTTTTTTTTATTCTATTTTTCACCCAAATACAAAGCCCATGATAGACTTAATTATTGCTGAATTAGGTTAGAGATTCAGCAGTGTTTATTATGATTATATGTGTTATGGGACCTTACCAATGATAACATAATGGACTATTCCATACCTACTAAATGCTACGACTCAAGAGGAAGCAGGGAGTTCAGTCCGAAGTGGGGAGACCGGCTGACCGGCTGATCGCTTGCACTCTCCCTGCCTTTGGGCGGGGAGGAACCGGAACGAGGCTACGCCGAAGTGCGGAGTCTCTTTCGGGCAGATAAACCGACCCTGAACCCGTTAATACAGGTTCAAAGAGCATATTTTTGGCCGAGCCCATGGGCTCGGGGATCCCACGTTAAACTGGCCTTGTGCCACATGATATCCTCGTGTGTGTGTGGGGGGGGTGACTAAATACCGTTCAGTCCGAAGTCGGACGATCGGCTGAACTCTCTGCCTTCGAGCGGGGAGGAACCCAAACGAGTCTGTGCCGATGGGCGGAGTCTCTTACGTCGAGGTAAACCGACCCTGAACCCGATTACACTGGTTCAAAGGGCATATTTTTGGCCGAGCCCACGGGCTCGGAGATCTCATGTTAAACCGGCCTTGTGCCACATGATGCCCTCGTGGTGGGGTGACTAAATACTGTTCAGTCTGAAGTCTGGAGTGAATTCCGTCAGGTGTCTGTCAGTTAGTCAAAGCGAGCGAGTCAGTCAGTCGAGTCAGAGGCAGACCGAACAGAGTCGCGTTCAGACAATTACTACTAAACCTGATTGTTCGTACTAACACTTTCTACTTCCCTGTATATATTCCTGTATGTAATATATCCGTGTTATTCCATATCCGTGTTCGAGTTCTTCTTTATTGGTTCTATCTTGGACTATCACCGAGGTACAAGGAACCGGACCATAACAATATGTAGGATAGCTAATTGTTGGACTTTGACAAATAAAGTTCTTGCTAATAACTGTCTGGGTGAAACTTCTTTCTTAAAAGTGAAATTGCAAGAGATTACGGACAACACGACCCTGTATACGTGGACGATGGTCTGAACTGGTGGTAATAATGAATATAGTTCCTCCACTAAGTATTTGTTAGGACATTAACGATAGTGTATCGAGAAGTAAGTAGCTTTTCGTCTGAAAGATACGGTGAAAACTATTTTTCACAGTAAAACTACGTAAACTCTTTTGAATTCAATCAATGGTCAGAAGTGGTGATTAGACAGTCCCGTTCCTCATATGGAGGCAATAAGAGTTCATCCGTTGTTTTGGTGACCAGATGTTAACGTCACAAGGCTAAAATATCTTACAATTCAAAGCCGAGCACTCACCTTTTTCTGATGATGAATTTCTGAGAACAGTTTACCATCTCGCTATTTTTTTTACAGATTCTTTTCATTGGCTTTGGCAATACTGTTGCATTGCCATCCATTTGACAGTTTTTAGAATTGGCACCACAGATTGGTATTATCTTTTTATATATGGTACTTAGTTTGAAAAAATGATACGTTATAATTTTCTAGAGAAATAATCTGACGTGAGTTCTGTATGTAGATGCTTTTAAATTATTCACGTAAAAACAGTCTCTCAGAATTGGAAAAAAGTAAATGTATATTACTCTTTCGCAACGTATGTTTTTCTTTTTTCTTTTTTTAGATGTGTTGTGAATGATGAGAAGATAAAGTTTTATGTTTGTATTAATTGTGTAACCATAGACCCAGGTCCTCTCTTAGCTTTCCGACGAACGGACAATGAAACGGCAAGCTGCCTTTCTATTCTCGTGTGCAGCAAAGCTTTTAAATCTGTACTCTCAAAAGAAAACGAAAGGTGAAAATTAACGTCACGACTAACAGATCATTTTCCATTCAATCAGCCAAAAATCTGACTACATTCCTATCAACTCTCTGCCCATCTATATATCGCGACACGCGACTGGCGATAGACTCCCCCGATGGACATCGCGTATAAGTTAGGATTATATCGTCACTACCTCAATCATAACCGTGAATGTTAAAATGAGGCTACTACGAGAAGTATACAATGTCTGGTCTGTTGACTTTTGTTATTTAATTTTTTTCAATTATTCATCGATTTTTTAATTGGTATTATCGCGAGAATTAAAATAACAAAACAACCATAGTGCCTCATATAGTAAATCCTTGTACCCAGACACATACACACACACATAAACACACACATACAGATACAGTCATATATATATATATATATCTATATATATATATATATATATATATACTTGTGTGTTGGTAATAACACTAATAATATTTGTTGTAAATTAATAGACCTTTTGATAATTTAAATGAAAGTTGTAAAAAGAGGCTTGTAATGTTATCAATACTATGGTCTGATTGGTTGAAATTTGCAGGTGAAGTCAAATTGATGTCGTTGTCTTTGATAGTTTTCGATGAGACAGGTATGGAATTCCGTTTGCGGTTTAATGATTAAACTGCAGACGGAATTCCGTACCTGTTTCATCGATATAATTTCCTGTGTTGAATTTGTCGTCATATTCAAGACATGAAAATTTCGTCCAAACATGAAATAGACTGTCTCCGCGTGGTGTTGAACGCAGTGTACATTTAAATACGTACTATCTTTGATATTGAACACTATTACCCATAGTTATAACACACCTTCAAACTTTTAACACATTTCTATGTAGGTGTGTGTTTGTGAGCGCTCGCGCGTGTGTACAGCCAAGTTTTCGTCCTATAAAAACTATCTGTTGTCTAATAATGCTTACGATTTCGTAGATTGCAAGCATATAAACACTAGTCACTTTGTACGCGGCTTACCAACGATCGAATCCGAAGGTGCCATCCAGGCGGATACAAAAGGTTCTGCTGGTATTTTGGCTTCCTTTTAATACCCCGAAAATATATCCGTAAGAATACTACCTGAATAGTCATATTTGCCGTGCTGTCTGACTGGGTGCCCCATATTTTCGGCCTTTGTGACACATCTAAACTACGCTTAGAAAATCACCGTATGTGTGACGCTGCTGTCGGGATTACCAAAAAAAATATAGAAATTATCGCTAAAATATTAATAAAATATCATTAAAAAAAATCAAAAAAATGTCATTTTCTCACATACTAATATATGTGAGAAAACGAAATTATTTTTGCACCAACCTAATATGTAGTTATTATAATTACAATTGTTTCATTTTTTTTAAATATTCGTTTGAAATATTGTTAGTTATATAGCTGTGACACTAGTGAAATTAAAATAGTTAATGTAAAAAGGTAAGTTGAAATCACATACGATATATTCCGCCAATGACCAACAACCAGCTGACCGATGATGGTACTGACCAGCGTAGTGTCAGCCCAGGTTGACCCATTATCGACCGAAGTGTACGTGTTATAGCTGCTTGTCGGTGACCAGGATTAGCACTTCATGTTATAATTGGTTTCCGTGGTCAAATATCGACTCGTGGCGTTATATAACGGTGTAGGGATGCAGAAGGTGATTGTCTTTTACGTGATTGTCAGTGAGTGACGTCAAGGAATAGTGACGAAGGTCATTTCTGATGTAGAGCCTTCAGGAAAAGGACGTCCCTAGTTCACAGCGGTAGATTTTACAGGAAAGATAAAATTCTATAGCTCCAATTTTCGCCTCGAGAAATATTCAAGTAAAGCTCCCGTTTTTTGCTGTTGTATATGTGCTATAATTTCTCTGCATGGTACATGTGTAAATATGTATATCTAATTTCGTGTACGACGTAGCATTATAAAACTGTGAATAAAGCATGTTTACCATTCTTTTTCCTTCAAGACATTCCGCCATGTCCGTTAAATATGGTATTAATATATCCTGGATATAATAATGCCCATAATAGGGAAATGAATGGGATAATAAATAATTCTTCCATTACGCGGGAAATATGATATATAGTGATGGGATGATAGGTATTATAAAAAGAATTGGAATTGGAAATATCAGCTTAGAATTGTCAAATAGGCTCCATTGAATATTTTCGCTGTTATCTTGCTTTAGGTTAACTCGCTTTGGATTATATATCCCTAGTTGTTAATACTGTATATATTGAGAAGTTTTAATGGGGTGGAGTTGCTGCTACACGCGGGACTTATTTTAAATTCAGAGTTTTCCTTGTCAGAGTCGAGAAATACTAGTACATTAACCCTGAGATAGTAATGCCTTAAAACTGAATCGTTCATGCAATGTTTCAGTTTTTATTTTGGGAATCAATGTTTTTGCAATAACATTCCTATAAATCATGCATGGGCAACCTTTTTCGAGCAGTGGACCGCGTGATCTATGGTCCATCACAAAGCAGCCCGCACTACTAAAAAGATTCAAGGTAATTTTTCCTCGTAGGTTCCTCAGCTATTTTTACCTCAGAAAACTATATGCGTAAGAATATACCTTAGAAATGGTAAGGAAGTTTTAATTTTTAGAAAATATTTTTTATATAATTAGAAAATTGAAGTCTTAGTATTATTACATACCTTCAAAGTATACTTTAACACATATATATGTATGTGTGTGTGTATGAGAGTGCTGCTGCTAGTGTGACTAACACAGGTCGCTGTGTATGACTTATTTATGTTTTATTCATTCGAAAATGAAAACTGTTCTCCTTTAGAGAGAAAAATCCTATGAACAACTTTCGAAGCACAAGGAAACCAGTTTCAATTGCAAAAGATGTATACACGTATGATCTCCCTTAGTGAAAATTGCCAATTGGTTAAAATACTGACAAAGTTAGTTCGCCGAATGTTTACAAAATTCAAGAAACATTAAACGTAATAATTATTTATATATGTGGTTATGTATGAGAGAGTGTGTGACTGAACAAGTGAGAACGAAACAAAAAAAAATAAGAAACGTTATTTTACTTATGAAATTAAGCGCGAAATGGCCAAGCGGGCCGTACGTGGACCGTGAGCCACAGTTTGCCCATGACTCTTATAAAGCAAATGATTGATTTTGGTGTGTACATGTGGTTAACGTTATAGATGTCTACGTGGTTTTGCTGCTTTGATTTCTATAGTGAGTATTTTTTTAAGGCGGTAAAATGATTTCCCATCCTTTATGTTTTTTTCATCCAATACAAGTGGCAAGAGCCACTCATGGTAGAAGGTTACTGAAGGAGTTTATTATATGAGCGGTAAGAGCAAGAAGTGCTGATAATCAGGATATCTGCGCTAGAAAAGCGGTTAAACCTAGACTAGAAAAGGTTTTATTGTAGTGGCCGGGGAGTCTGTTCCACAAAAAAAGCGTTTCATGGAAAGAAGCTGTACTCGTGGCACTTATTTCTCACCCATAAAATACGAAGTTCATGAGGTTGGTTCTCCTCAGTGTAAACGGCCTGACCGGGTCTTTCCTTTCTTTGTATATTTTTGTGACAGGTATCACAAGAATAATAACACAAAAAAATGTCCCTCTGTTCTGATGCGTTGTACAAAGCTCGATGCTCAATATCTGTGTTAATATACAAATTTAAATTAAAGGAATAATTTGAAATGGTTACAAATGAGATTCATTATTAGGATATCTATATATATATATACATATATATATATATATATATATATATATATATATATATATATATATATATATATACACACTCATGTTTCATTAAATAATATAGACAAGTGTTGTCTATTTATTTTATGTAAATTTTTTTCGTAACATCTGATAAGTTTAATAACATTATCGTTGAACGAAGAAAGAAATTCACAATAGTGATCCATATATTTTTTAATACAATCTATGCTTTCGACTTACTTAAGCCATTATCAAGGATGACGATTACAAGATATTAAGCAATATACGGACAAGACATGATGATAATGGCTTAAGTAATCCGAAAGCTTCGACTGTATTAAAAAAATATGGATCACTATTGTGAATTTCTTTCTTTGTTCAACGATAATGTTATTAAACTTGAGCACTTTATCCCATAAATATAGCACACCTTAAGACTATATTTCTTTATATATATATATATATATATATATATATATATATATATATATATATATATATATATATATATATATATATTATTTGAGATTTCTAACAGTATTTCATGAACAAAGCGGCCACATGGATATTCTCTGAAGTTACAACAAAGCCAACTGGGAGGAATGATTTTTACAGGAATATATTTATTGCGTATACTGGGGGAGAAAAGAAATGCCGCTCGTAATGACTAATCGGAAACCCACCATAGCAACGTTGACATATTCGGAAGAGACATAGGAATAATCAGAAGTCTATGCAGTCACTGAACTGCCTGCATTTGAGCAGAAGCTGATTTTAAGAAATACACAAAAATAGAAAGGCGTGTAAGACAAGGGTGTGTCTTCTCATCGAATTTATTCAACCTACACAACGAGGCAATTCTGAGAGAATTTGAAGTCCTACCAGGATTAATTGTTGGCGGCCACAATCTTAACAATATAAGATATGCAGATGACACAGTGATGATAGGAGACATAGAAAGGAAACTACAAAAGCTCTCACAGAACCTAGCGAAGGAAAACACCAAGAAAAGACAAAGTATAAAGTAAAAAAGGCAGAAATCATGGTTATTACTATTGTGGGGCTCGCTCCTTGTACACAAAATGGACTCATTCAAAGTATACTTATACTACGGACAGATACCGTGACAGAAAGGTCGAGACAGGGTGTTCACCCAGAGTTATACCAGTGTCCAGAAAGAGAGATAATTACGGCTTCACTTACAGAGACTTGAACATACACTTTTCTACTAATCCGCATTCCTGGACTATTAATCTTCATTTCAAGTTTGTATTCTTACGTTTAATACAAATATTTTTCTATTTCAATAACTGGCTTTGTTTATTTATTTGTGCAGGATTCCATCCCCGGAATCCATAACAGTTACCAAAAGGATTAGCCCAAAATGCAAATTACAGGACGGGGATATTAAAATCAAAAAAGGATAGAAATTTAAATATCTAGGAAATGTTCTAACAGAGGACGGAAATTGCGACACTTAAATCCGAAAACAGTTGATGGCCAAAATGCCTTCCAAAAGCTAAGGAGAGTATTAAGAGACAGAAAAACTTTGCTAGAGACAAAGAAAAGAGTACTGAAATGTTACGTGTTGTCTGTCTTCCATCATGGGTGTGAATGCTTCAGAATCTCGGCATAGATGAAAAAGAGGCTTGAAGCAACAGAATGATGGTTTAACAGAAATATACCATGAACCAAAAAAGACGACGGGGTTTTAGAGAAAATGGAGACAAAAAGGAAACTTATACTTAACATCAGAAAGAGACAGTTGAACACGTAATGAGGAAGGAACGTTTGGTAAATCTGATACTCACAGGGCAGACTGATAGAAAGAACGTCAGAGCAAAGCAGCGCGAAACATATTTGATGAACTTGAGTAAATGGATGGTATTAGGTTGGTGCAAAAATAATGACGTAATAATGTCATTTTTTGACGTTGAAGATACGTCAAAAAACGACATTATTACGTCATTATTTTTGCACCAACCTAATAGAACAGGGTTTGGGAGAAATAACTAAAAACAAAAATTATTAAGATTTGAAAGGATCAAGAAGATGTGGAGGGCCATGATCTTTTAGGTACTGAAGGGATTCGGCACGTAAAATATGTTCGTTATATTCAAAAATACCCTTAGGAAAAGTATGAACCAATCTTTTCTACCGATCTAAGTGTTAAATACAAGTTCAGACTGGGTTCTATAGACAATTATTCTAGAGATGCTAACTCAGTAAAATTACCCATCTCCCAATAGTCGTAAGCATGGACTGGCCCATGTGAACGCATGCTGTCTTCGGTCGATTGAATTGCGCAGTGTGCCAATGGCGAAGAATGCGTAATACAAAATTTATTGGGAAGTATAATTTTGTTTACCTTATATAATTCTTTGCTTATTTTTTTCTTTCAATCAAAATTGTACGAGGCAGATTTTGAAATGAGATATCGATTTAAGTACAAGTCGTTTCCATATCTTTAATTATTTTCTTGTTTTTTCTTTTAGAAACGTTTAGAAATTACAGTCAGGTGAGCAACGTCAAAGTTAATCTGCACGGCATTTATTATTAAGTTATTTTTCCCTCAAAATATATATATTTTTTTAAAAATATGACGAAGGGAAAATAATTTGTTATTTTTTTTCATTTTCAATGTTTTTTAAAGTATGTTTCTTTAGCGATAAGAAAAGCCAAGAAACTCGACTTTTTCTAAGCTTATAATCCTATAGCACAAGGACAAATAATAGATAAGTTGTGTTGCACCAGTATTAAAAACGAGGAGGCTTAACCTGCAGGCATTCTTTGCTTTATAAAACAACAATCTAAATGGAGTTATATCAGGCGATAAATAAAAAGCGACAAAGATCAGCGTTCTTTCTGGTGAGTAAAGACGATATGCCTTGAAAATAAACAATGGAAACCCAGTTTTAAATACAGATCGTTCGGTCAAAAAATGCTCATGTTGGATAACTTGGTTACAATTCGGTTAAACTAGAGCAGAATCAAAAAAAAAAAGTTGACTGTCACAGGCCCCCACTGGAAACAGCCCTCTTGTCATTAGAGCCAACAATTTAGTACAATTCGGAAATAAAAATGTATCTCCTACTTCCTTTGAAACACATAAAATAGTATCTCTTTCGAAACACTGATATTTCAGCCACGAAATATTAAAACAAAATTTGATTTGATCTGAGACAAAGATGAGGCACTATACTAAACTTGTGCTAGTTTTCCGATTAAATTCCGCCCAAAGATCAAAGTTTACCATCCACTAAGATATAAACCAATCTCAGTCATATAACTGCAATGTTACCATCGTGCCAACTAATAAAAACATTAAACTGTTTCTCTTATACGTAATATTTATTCAACACCGGAATTCGTCAATTACCCTTCGCCAGAGTCTGTCCTTAAGTCCTCTCAGGTCGGTATTTATCTATTTACATGTCATACAGTTTTCCCTATGCGAGCGTATGTTAAACGCAACTGGGACGATTACGCGAATCTGCATTTTTGGGCTTGGAGGTCATCTTCCAGGACAACCTTTCACCTGACTCCACTAAACGACTCTAAGTGAAAAGTCTTCTCTGGCATTAGCTAGAGTGTGATAGATACGACATCACAGTATGATGCGTCAGTCTTGACGTTAAGGAAAATCGATACGCTTTGAAAGGCAACAAATTCAATCAGTAAATATTCATAGCGGATCTCCTCATTTTGCCAGATCTGTGGGTTGTATAATCGATAGAGGCTCTCAGTGAGAAATCAGAGAGTCGAGTTCGAATCCCATTGCATCTGCTTACGTGCAATTACGCTTGGACGAAATATAAATCAGTCTCGTCTCCACAGATATGGGTTAAATATTAGGAATTCTACGTGGAAAAAGCATTGTTATTCCAAAATTATATTTAATTGAATATTAACTAGCAGATAAAATATAATTATAGTTACAATCCAAAATATTTTTCGACTTTAAAAAAACTGACAAAGGGTTGATAAATCGTAAAAAAAACCCTCAATCAGTCTCTTTAATTCTCTTGGAGTAAAATAGCCTGGAAGAAGATTGTCATGCAACAAATACTTTTTGAGTAGTTACTACATATCTTGAATGTTAAAAACAAGTTTCTGCTTGGAACTACAGAATTACTCGTTAGTCAATGTAGTAAAATATGGGGGAGACGATAGTAAAGGACCCAAATAATGATCTAGGTTGTGTATACGTTTAAAAATGAAAGGTTCGGCTTCCTTTGCAAATGCAGGCAGTTTACTAATTAAATATGCTAATAAGATAACTTATTCAGCAATATCAGCTGGAGGTAAGTAATTTTCCTCAAAATAAACATTTGAAATACACAGGGAAATGTAGATCTTTCAGGCGATATATATGTCCACTTGATAATTTTAATTAGCAACGAAAAAATAGAGTAAATGAAGATTGTACGCTCTTGCCTTCAAGATGACCTATTTAATTTGACAAATTGCAATATTAGGCAAGCGATGAAAAAGTGGGAAAAAATCTGAATGAGGCTTTTCATTATTTAGAAGGACTGCATCAAACTAAAGTAAAGTGCTTATTGATGGAATAAATATATATGTTGCAGAGGAAGGGATATATAACTATATATACTTCCATTACGGGAAAATTTACTTTAGTCCGAGGAAACCCTTCTACAAAAGAAAATGTGATAAACAGATTTATATCCAATTTGTTCTTTATTAGGGTAACTTTGTTCTGATTCATATAAATGTATATATATATACGATCTCATTTTGAAGTCGTTTTCCTTACTCTTTTAATGTCATAATTGAAACTCCTCTCTCTTGTGTCAAAATTCTTATGGATTTGGGTTGGATCTTTTATAATTGATCTCTTTAGCTTTAAGTTGAAATAATGTTCCCTCTTCGTGTTGTGATCTGATCCAGTTTTCCTTTCTACTGTTTCCTCTTTTTAAAACTTTTCTGGATGGTTCTTGAATGGACTTTGAAGATGGGAGACAAAGTATGAATGCTGGTACCATTACTGAAGGCCTGAATTTTTCAGTTGGGAAGACACAAAATGATTTTAACCCGTTCTCTTTCAAGCTGAATATCTAAAAGGTTTTTTTTTCAATTACTGTTAAGAGAAATGGTCTCAAGATAGCTAAACGTCTTATCTTAAACCTGGAAAAAGAAATTCAATTAGTTTAGTGTTTTTTGTTTTTTGTTTTTAGATATTAAATATTTTGTAGAATACTTTAACATCATTTGGAAAATTCGTTTGTGTTGCACCTGTCGTTTGTATATATATATATATATATATATATATATATATATATATATATATATACACAATATTTAAAAAGAATGAAAGCTGACCAGAGCACGCTACCCCGGTTTCGACCCCTACGGTTTCCTCAGGTGGTTTCTTGAGGAAATCAACGTCACGGAACTCAACAACTTAAGCGCTTTCGAAACCGGAAGTAGTGAGGGGGTAGAAAATATTCTAATTTTAACAGGGTTCTAATAACCCCAAGCTGAACTTCTTAAAATGTCTGCATTTGGTCATGATCTCTGACCTCCCGTTTAGCAATTCATTGCTATTTTTATTTGTTGCTATAGCGAGTGTTTCTTCCTAGTATAAATCATGGTAGCCTTTAAAATTTCTTAAAATGCTCCATTTAATGCTTGGACTTTTGCTGTGTTTCCCCCCTTCAACTCCCAATAGTAACTTGCTAGCTTCGTGCTTGTACCTATGTTTCGGAATTCTAAAAGATGATGTGTGATTGTCCCACCTCCTCTTGAACTGGTCCTTAGTACACGCGATTTATTTTTTGTGGTACCATTTTCACCTTCCACCTCGACACAATATACCATCCCCCGTTCACTACGACATAATTCATTTAAAGGACAGTTATTTTTTGTCCTGCATTTGCTTACGGTTGTATTCCCGCCTTTCACTTTTATGATGTTGCCCATACCTGACTGTACAGCTATAAATTAATTTAACCGTCTTTCGGTTAAATAGCTTTTATGTAATCCGGACGTATTAGGAAAGTGGTTATCTAATATACTGAAACACATCTTCCCTATGTTTGTTATTACATTAGTATTGAAAGGCGAGTTGAACCAGATTATGTTTCTTCTTTCTTTTATTATTAATAATATTATCATTTTTCGGGTGCGTCTGTTCTTTGAATTGCAGGTTTGCGTAATCTTCTTTATTTCGTTAAATATATCTTCAGTAGAAGAATGTTGTAACAGCCTACATTGCACTCCTAACAGGATTTGTTTAATTACGCTCTTTGGGTGGTTAGACACCGTATTGATATGGAGACGCATTCGGTTTCATAAAGGGTCAACTCTGTGCCCAGAAACTGGACGACTATTTTGCTGGTTTCTACAGATTTATTGAGTTTTTTCTTCTCCCCCTCTACTTCGAAAGTTTAGAAAGTGCTTAAGTTATTGAGCTCCGTTTAGTTGGTTTGCTGAACAAATCACCTGAGGAGACCTGAGGGGGTCGAAACCGTGGTAGTGCGCTCTGGTCATCTTTCATCCTTTTTAAATATTAAACAGCTCTGCAACACTGGTCTTCCGACTTTGTATTGAGCACTTTATTCAGTTTTAACAAATATATTATTAATTGTGTTAATCTGGTATATATATATATATATATATATATATATATATATATATATATATATACATATATATATGCATGTATGTATGTTTGTGTATATATATATATATATATATATATATATATATATATATATATATATATAGGGTGTCCAAAAACATTTGGCATCGTTTAGCAGGCCAATAATGTTGGCAATTCTTGTTGAAATAAACTCAAATGTTCACAGAATGTATAGAAACAGATCAAGATTTTATATTTGATGTTTTATTTTCGCACTGGAAGAGGACAGTACGTGTTTATATCAATGAGAATCTGCCAGAAAGATTGATCCGGCATGGTGGAGATGAAATAGCCGCCGCGGTCACTGGACCTGTCACCATGTGATTTCTTTTAATGGGGATATGTGAAGGGACTGGTCTATGTCTCCCCTCTTCCTGCTAGTATTGATGAGATCAAGCAGAGAATCACTTCTACACTGGATAATGTTACCGGAGACATGCTACAACTGACCTGACGTGTGCCGTGTCAAAGGTGGCACATATTGAATACTTATGAAATCCGTTCCATGATAAACTTATGATGTTCAACACCTAAACTGTTCAATTTCATTGAGCTAGACTTAGCAGTTTTCAAGATAATTGGTTTTAAGATGGTGTCAAATTCTGGGGGAGACCCTGTATAGATATTTCAGTTGGATGAATTGCATGACTAGCATGTGCTGGCTGCCTCACACTGAGCAACAGGGAAAGTCGTGCCGGCGATGTGCGTTCAAATTACAGCCTTTGCTTAATTCCTTCTCTTCTCCCTTTAGCTATTGTTAAATACCCGGCCAAATACAAATGTCTCCTTTTGTATCTGATACGCTCTGTGCTGTAGTCCTTTTTCACCATTACCTAAAATTGAGTTCTGACTCTTAATAATTTTGCCAAAATATTTGTGGAATTTAGTTTCAACAGTCAGATGCACAAACAGATTGAAGCGGTATCAATAGATAGCCCTTTAAGAGCTTGAAGTTTTATGAGCAGAAACTGTTTGCTCATGCGAAAATACTATGTGCCTTGAGTTGATAACACCTTCTGTATGTTCAATAGCGACTTGGCGGCGTTTCATGATGGAATTGTTGACAGTTATACGAATATTTTACACAGGACTCAATACATAACATTTTATTCCTAACGTTGTCACTCCCTTTTTTTGTGTTCAAAACATAAGGTTCTTCTTTAAAATTAAATTTAAAAATAATAACTTTCTGAGTTTTTATACAAGATAAATATCTATTTATTGAGAAGCATTATTGAACTGGCGGATCAAAAACAGAAAATAATAAAAAGGGCAGGGAAAAAAGTTCAGCCCAGCTTTTTTATGCAAAAAATACACCGGGAATTAATTTACAGTCTACAATTTCTATTTTCCTATGAAAGGCGACATTGTTGAAATAGAATACAGAATTTATTATTATAAAAAAAATCTAAAATCAGAACTCGGATTAATCCTTTTTAAATCTCATAAAATATACACAAGAAAAATTTCAGAGATCTATAATAGCCAACTGCTTGAATAAAAAAAAATATAATTTTAATCGAAATATGTTTAGTATTCTGCAAAAAAATACAGTTGCAGCACTTCAGTTAAAATGTTTCACCTATAAAGTTCCCAGAAAAGTAAAGATATAGCAAAGCATTTTCAAGTTCATATTTGTTCAATATCTGTCTATATTTCTTTGATGAGGTATTATGTACACTATCTACATTATTCGGACTATTGTCCATATCTTTGTCACCATATTTATTACAACGTTTCGGCCTTTCAGTATCTGTCTATATTTCTGAGATGAGGTATTATGTACATTATTTACATTATTCGGACTATTGTCCTCATCTTTGTTGCCATATCTATTACAACGTTTCGGGCTTTGAGTATTTGTCTATATTTCTGAAATGAGATATTTTCGGCTGTTGTACACTCCAGACATTTTCAGGTGGTTGGAATGTCGAACTGAACGCTTTATTTCGCACGCTGGGGTAGACTGTTCTAGTTCCACGTGCCATGATTAATGGATGTGAGTTATCAGTTATCTCCTTTTAATTCAAGGACACATGTCACAGTGGATAAAGTCGTTGGTTAGATCCAGTGAGAGGACTCAAATTGGATTGGCCACTTTCTTTATTTTCTCAAGAAGAGTCGTTACAATTTTTTTTTCCTTATACATTAAATGTATAGAATGGAAATTCATTAACACTAGTCAAACTATATTTCTTCCTCCCTTTATTTTATATTTTCTTAACTGATTGATGTCATAAAATATTTAAATACAAAAATGAGATCTTTTCCTTCACTATTCTGATCTGAAAATGTATGAAATTACATCAAATAAGAAGGCCTTTTATGAAGTACTTCCTTATAAAAATTAATTAACTTAAAAGAATTTTCTCTCAACATTCCAAGAAATGTATTTCGAACAATTAACTGTTCATTTTAACCCTAAGCATTACGCCACTTTCTCCACCAAGAGATATTATATATTTGATTTTGTTCTCCACCAAGAAATATTATACATTTGATTTTGTTGCTAGTAAACTAATTGTACAAATAAATGACAAATTCCATTAATAGTCAATGAAAGTAACGTTTTTCTTTATTTATTATTTTGATTCATTTCCCATCACTGATCTGATGATTCAAAGTTTGATCGTGTTGACTGTTGTAGGTACCTCAAAAGATTCCCTTAAATTGAGCATGATGAGAAAATACCCCCAAAATGTACTAAAAACAAATATTTGTTATCATTAAGACGAAAGAGCAACTGATTGTTTTATCATTTTATATTTTTAAATCCTTTGAAATTTTGGGTAAAAATTTTCCTTTATTTTATGTCGATGTGTAATCATATATTAATTTCCAATTATGTTATCAGCATCTAACCAGAACATGGAGGGAGAGAAATAACCCATCAAGAAAGGATGTCAAACTCTCTTTCTCTCTCCCCCTTTCTCTCTGCGTCTACTTTTGAATGTATGTGTAATGACACAAGTACACAGGTGTAGGTTTTAAGAAGGCTTTATTCATCTGAGAATAAAAGGTTCGCGTATAGTGTCTTTTTATAGTCCCATTAAACAGAAATAGCTCTCTCAAAGAGGAGAGTAACAAAACAATTGGAGACCACTCTTGATTATTCATAACAATATGTAAACCATATAACACTTCGGTGAGTAGCGAACTCACTTAACTTTGCCTTAATCATTTTGAATATTATTTTCGTTCAGATCATTTAATCTGTTGTATTAACATTTCCTCTTCATGACGATTCGTTAAAACTACGGTCTTTAATAATTGTGATTTATTTTCCTGAAACGAACTACTGTCACCACATTAATCGTGTAAATTAATGAATAAATTCCTGATTGTCTTTTGTTAAAAAATAGCCGTATCAATTTGGCATGAATAAATGAACTGTTCATTTTAACCGCTAGGCATCAGGCCACGATAATGGATTATCCTTATATTTTAGGTTTTGATCCATACATTTCAACTACTGTACTCAAGGTTCCCTAAATAATATTTCAAACTTGTGACTTATTCCTGTGACATTCTCCTTAAATTATTTCAACGGGACTATTTTTTTTTATTGTTTTGACTATTAGCTTCCGGTAGGTCACTTTCAAATCGTTCCTTTATTCAGATTCGTTTTTGGAGATTTTTGTTTACTCCTTCTATTGGATTTATTTCTGTTCTTTGCCAGACAAAACAACTCGATGTTCAACTGTTTTTTTTTGTTTGTTTTTTTGATAACTCTCGGCTCTTTTCATTAATTGGTTGTCCAATGCTTTAGTATTTTTTTCTTTAGTGTATCATTCAGTTTAGCTATTTTTGTGTGATATTTGGCAGTTATTAGATGGTTATATTTTGACCAACATATTTATGGCTGCATTATTTTTTGGACATATGTCGACAGAAAGATTCATGAGAATAGATCTGTTTGGATTTAAATAATTGAGTTGCGATCTCCGTCTGTTATTCTTGATTTATTTCCAAAAATAAATAATAAGATAGCAATCTTTCTATTAAACGAACTGTCTCCTCCGTGCCTGTCTGTCTATCTATCTATCTATCTATCTATCTATCTATCTATCTATCTATCTATCCTATATGACATTTTGTTTATCATAATGAAAATCTATCTATCAATCTATAGATTGCTTACAATCGATCTATCTCTCTATTTTAATATGGGAATTTATCTACCAGCTGTGTACATATCTATTTATCGATCAATCTGTATATATATATATATATATATATATATATATATATATATATATATATATATATATATATATATATTGTATCCCTGTCCATATCTATCTATCTATCTAAACATACATACTTATATATATATATATATATATATATATATATATATATATATATATATATATATATATATATCTTAAAATACTAGTGGGTTCTGGCCATTCTTCATCCTTATGATATATATATATATGATATTTATGGGCACACACACACACACACACACACACACATATATATATATATATATATATATATATATATGTGTGTGTGTGTTTGTTTATAGACATAGTTCTTTTTATATGCTTGTTTATGTATTATATGTGTATATATATATATATATATATATATATATATATATATATATATATATATATATATATATATATATGTGTGTGTGTGTGTGTGTATAGAATGTATTCCAATGGAAGGACATAAGGTCATTTTATTGTAGTTTTAAAATTACTCTTATTAATATTTAATCTCACTCTCTCTTTTAATATTCTATAATTAGAATTATATGATTGGATATTTATCATCTGGGTGTATTTTCATTTTAAATTGATAATTTAACTTAAATTTAAATATACCCATCATTAACTATCAATATTGATGCTAAAATATTAAATTAATTTTTTTTTGAATATTTAAACACTTTAGATGTCACCTAACGTTAAACATTAACTATGAAATAATTAAAAAATCTAAATAAATTCAAATATATAAATATATGTACTTATTTATAAATGTATGTGTATTTAATTTATGTATGAATATGTATAGGTACCTGTGTATATCGCTAGATGTGTGACTATGTGTGTAATTGCGCATGTAAATAAACGCATGTATATATGGGATGTGCATGAATATGTATGTGATATATATAAGAAGAAAGCAAAATCATTAATATTACCATCAAATATTACTCTATTTTAATTAAACCAAAACTAGTGGAAGTCTCCAGTATTTTAAAAAAGGCTGACGAAGGAAGTCGGTTATGTGTTAAAAAAGACCTTTTTGGGGCGGCTGCTAATGCCGATCCCCCGGATAAAACGAAATCTTCGAAACGGGCAAATACTGCCGCTAATTTGAAAGACCAAGATATTGCGAAGGATGTTAGTAGCACTAAGAAGGGAGAGACCAGGCAGGTCTCAAGCCAAAGCTGAAATGACGAGGTGCTGAAGGAAGCACAAGCTAAGAAGACGGCCGAGGAATCGCCCTCTTGCTGGAAGTCCCCCCAAGTTGTATAGTGAACATCGCGGATTTCTTGGAAAAGGCTAAGGGATACGCTCATCTTGTAAATAAAGATGGGCTCCTTGAAGACATCCAAGACCTCAAAGTGTTCGCAAAGAGAATGGTGTCGGTTTTCGTGGTGGGCAAGCATTCGCGCAAAATTTGTCGCTCCACGAAAGACATAGTGATTAAATCACTTTTGTCCCTGGGGATAAAACCCCAAAGAGTTATTAAAGGTGCTGGGTTTTTCCTGTGGGACGTACTGCTGCTCACACCTGAAGATTGCCTGGAAATGGCTAAGAAAGAACTGATTACAAAAGACCTTATACTAAGGACTGAGTATGAGGCGAAGGACCAGTGTGACCGTATTTGAGGTCCCTCCTCGGGTATCGGGTGAGCCCCTGGTTGCATTTTTTATGCAGCACGGCCAGATTTTAGGGAATCTGTCTGACATCTTGAACGGGGAATGGACTTTCGATATCATGTTGGATCAGCAGGCCTTCAAGTCCATCCCCAACTGTCTGGATTTAGGCGGCCGGAAAATGGCGGTCATTGTGACCGGTAGGAAACGTACTTGCTGGAGGTGTGGAGAGACTGGTCACCTTTCCTCCTCCTGCCCCTGGAGTTCCGGCCGCTGGCGACCAAAACCCCACTTTAGCCGAGACTGTCAAATCCGCGGCCCCTGTAGTGGGCCTAACTACGAAGCGGACCGGTGGGGAAAATACCTCGGTTGGGTCTTTACCCACATTACCCCCAAAACCAACACCTGCCACAAGTGTGGATAAGGAGAAGGAAGAGGGGGAATGGCGTCTCATAGTTAGGGGCAAAGTGAAGATCCGGACAGCGGGGCCTCTGTCCCATCATGAACCCGGGGAGAAAAACACCAACAGCCCCATTCCCTCTACCAGCTCTGAGGTCGACGCCTCGGCGTCGTATGAAAAAAACGCAACAAGTACGCAAAAAATGAATGAGTCTAGCTGGTAAAAATTCTAGACATTAAAAGGTTGAAGGAGAAACTGGACGGAAAGCGGGCTAAAAATCAAAAATCGCTGCGGCCCCCGGCCCCTTATCCTCTGCCCCGTCTTCCCCTTCATCGACCAAAAAAACTTTCACCAAACTAACTACGCCCAATTCATTGACAAACTCACCGTCTGAATCTCATCTATCAACAAAACCTTCCCCTGTTAGAACTCTTTCCGGCATGACACCCTCTACCACTCCCAGAGATATACCTGTTCAAACATCTAGTCAATCTCCTCAAAAGAAAAGAAATAGAAGCCCCGATTCACAGGCAGCTATTGACAAGAAAGAACAAAAAATTAAGCCACCATATCTCCCAGGGGGAACGGCTGGCGCGTATCCCGGGTACAGGCGGAGAGGGTTTTCGGGCAGACTAGGAACCCGAAAGCCTTAAAGGTTTTATTGAACTTTAAACAGATCAACAGATTGGATGTCGAAGTGCCCGAAAATTTCCCTTCCGCCAAAAAAATACTGACCATCATAAGAACTGGCCCGGGTACGCGGGAGATTTGGGGCATGATAGAGAAGGCCCAGTCGTCTCTAAAAAGGGTGCCCCCAGCTGCTTACCTTCTTGACACAGAAATGGATAAATCAAACAATGAGTTCAAAGGAAGGTCCCCGTTTTTGTTCACCCATCCCTTTATAGGGCTCTTAAATTAACGTATCCTGCGGACATCGGCGGCTTGTCTCAAGGTGATACCGTCGAGATTGAGATGTCGTCCGGTTCTATGGGACGAGCTGTCGGTGTCCTCACCCCAGCCGTGTTCTATCCTGAAGGACAACCCTAATCGATTTGACAATGTCTCTCTGGTTGGCTAGTGTGAATGCCCGAGGCCTGAGGTCTGAGTCTCGAAGGGTGAGGCTCGCTCGTGACCTTCAGCGCTTAGGGGGGAATATATGCTATGTGCAAGAGACCCGTTTTTCTTCTCGCGATTATGAAGGCATTCTGTCTAAGAGGTTTATCTTTATTCAGCATATTTTGATGGACGCTCAAGGTGTGTCTCTTGGCTGGTGAGCAAGTCTTTGGAGGCTGCGTGTGTTCTTGTCTTTGCAGATCAGGCGGGAAGACTTTGCATGCTGGATGTTACCATAAAGGATAAGGCTTTGCGTCTCATTGGGGTTTATGGCCCAATATCCAGACTGAGCGACCTGCTTTGTTTCGGCAGATCGGGACGTTTTTGACGACGTCTCGTTGGGTAGTTTTAGCGGGCGATTGGAATGCCATCCTTGACCCCGACATAGATCGTATAGGGTCAAATTCATATTCGAGTACTAATATCTGTGGCGTGAAACCATTTCGCGACTTTGTCGACGGTTTCGAGCTCGTCGACAAATACCGGAATGAGCACCCTCAGCGGGTAGTTTGGACTTGGACTAATAGTGGCAGCTCGGCTATAGGTGTGCGTGCTAGCTACCTCGACCAATTTTTAGTTAGGAGAGTCGATGTAGAGATCTTAGGGTGTCCAATTTTCCATTATATAGTTTATTCGGATCATAGGCTTGTCCGGGCCCGTGTAAACTTAGATAAGCCTAAGATAAGAATGGCTGGTTACTGGAAATTCAACTGTTCGTTATTTGGCGAGCAGGAATTCCGGGACCAGCTGCTACTAATGTTACAAAGGGAACTGACGGGGGCTGTGATGGGAAATGCCTGGTGGGAGAAATTAAAATCTAAAATTCGAACGTTTGCTGCCAATTTTAGCCGCCGACTAAATCTAGATAGATTAGCGGCGCAAACGGCTTTAGAGCAAAGAGTGGATCGGGCAATTAAATCCCGTGATAGTGGAGCAGTAGCCTTAGCTAAGGCAGAGTTTTCCTCCTTGCTTATCAAGAAGGATCAAGCTCTGGTAGTTAGGGCTAGGTTAAAAAGAATGTCCTCTGAGGCGACGAACATGGCCGCAGAATTGCGTGCAGAGGAGAGTAGTAATGCATCACGGCGGCATATCGCGTGTGTCACATTGCCGGATAAGCAGACCGTGACCACAAACTCGGGCATATGTGAGGATTTTCGGGATTTTCGGGATCTTTTTACTAGGAAGCACGGTCTGAGCCCTGCTCAGTTCGACGCCTATTTAGCCAACTTTCCCTGCCTTGAGGCAGTTGAAGCGGCTAGGTGCGAGGGTCCCATCATAGTCGGAAATCTGGGAAGCGCTGAAACAGGTTGCCCTGGATAAATCTCCGGGATTAGATGGTCTTCCCCACGAAGTCTACTTGAGGTTGTCGCCCGTTTTTGTTCCTTTGCTGGGACTGATTTTTAACCACTGGATGAAGCAGGGGTTTATACCTCAACGCTTCACCAGGGGTGTGATCAAGTTGCTGCGTAAGGCAAAGATCTTAGCTAACCGTTTGCAGCTTGTCCTGTCTCGTCTGATTGGCTCCGAACAGACTTGTGCTGTGAAGGGCAGGACTATTCAGGACAACCTTCATATGATCCACTTGATCATCGAGAAAGTCGACACTGAAGCCACGCTGATTAATTTGGATCAGTCCAAGGCCTTTGAAAGGGTTGACCATCGATACCTGGAGGCTGCGCTTTCGGCTGCCGGATTCGGACCGTACTTTCGCTCCTGGATCCGTCTTCTGTATGCGACTCCCCGGTGCGCTGGTGGAAGTGAACGGGGTAAGATCGGAACCTTTCGTATTGTTTCGATCTATTCGTCAGGGTTGTCCGCTTTCGCACATGCTTTACGTTCTTGCGTTGGAACCTTTCCTTCGCAACTTAAAGGCGAATCCGATCCTACGCTGAATTTCCCTACCTGGTGCTACCACCTCGGCCAGGTATTCTGCCTATGCTGACGACGTTTCGGTTCTTGTGTCGAGCAGAGCCGAGATTAACGAAGTTAGCAAAGAAATCAGTGGTTATGAGATGGTGGCATGGGCCAAGATCAACCGCGATAAGTCTGTTGGCTTGCGGTTCAGTGCGTGGAAAGGAGTTTCTCTTCTCGGACCTTTCCACTGGACGGATGGACCGGTCAAGATACTCGGCGTCTGATTCGGTCCAGATAGCCAGTTGGGAATGAATTAATCGGAGGTACAAGGGAAGGCCGAGATCGCAATTAATTTGTGGTCTCGGAGGAATCTTTCCTTAAATGGGAGGGCGGAGGTATGTGTTTCACATATCTACCCGATTCTCCCTTACCGACTATCTGTACTTCCACTTCCGTCTGACACTTTGCTGGCGTTAGTGAAGCTCTTGTTCTTTTTCTTGTGGGGAGGCAAGGCTGCCAGATTCTCTCGGGAGATCTGTTGCCTTCATCCATCTGAAGGCGGTCTAGGTATGCCTAGTATCGAGATCCGTCTCTCTATATGCTTCGCATGGCTTCCTAGATCGTTTGTCTCGCGGACCGGATGAGGAGGGCGCTTTCTGGAAGGAATACGCCATCCTTGAGAAGTGTGCATTCGTGCGAGGAGGAGGCCCGCCGTTTACCCCGAGCCGAGTCCTCCTTCTATCGTGAATGTCGTCTTGCTCTGAAACGCCTCTTACAGGCGTCGGGTGGCCTATATATATATATATATATATATATATATATATATATATATATATATATATATATATATATATATATATATAAGATAGATAGATAGATAGATATACGGAATTCCCATTGATAGCAATCGCTGTTGCTGTCACACAATTTAGACGATATTGCACACCTCCTACCCTGACAAGGAACATGTCCTTCAGCTCCGGGAAAAGTCTGTAAACCTTCAGTTCGTACATCATATCCAAGTTATTTACTAGACTGCCACGGATCTTACTCTAACTCTGTTCAAGGTCTGTCACCAGTTACATATCTCTAACCAGAACAATCCGCTCACCGTTTCTGATATTCTTTGGTTTACATTCTTTCCAGGTCATTCGAAATCGTTTTCTATATGGACTTCTTGAATAGATTACCCTTGATCAAAATGGCTGATCATACCACATTATCTGCTTTCAGACCGAAACTGCAGGAGACATTTGATGATGTTAAATAAATAGACACAGGCCTTTAACGAATGTCTAGATAACTGCAAAAAAAAGAAAACGTATTTACTTGGTAACGAAAAGCCCAAACTAATATATTAAAAGAATGTATCTGCATTAATGCACTTTATAAACAAATTTCTTAGCATAAAATTAAAAGAAATTCAAAAATATAATAACAGAAATATTGGAAATATTTTAAACTTCAAGATGACCACTGTCTGAAGGCTGCTCTCACCTCTGAGCGAGCTCTCACAACTCAGTGGAAGAAAACTGACTGGTTAAATTCAATGTTTCGAAAGCCAAACTGCTGACGTACCATCATCGAACAATTTTGTGTTCTCTCGGGTAGACACCGCGACTTGAGCGCTTATCATAACTTAAGTTTAATCCAGGCCTCAAGTGTAACACGTACACACGATCCATCACTAAAGGTGTTGTTAAAAATGCCCGTTTTCCCGCAACGCCCCAGTAAGTACTTGACTTTTGCAATCCTTCACCATTTACAAGTGCGTCATATATGACGAAAGCTGCCCAGTCTTCGCTTTTCAGTCTTTACAGAGTACAAAAGCACCGACGCGTCCTTGTAGGTAATAGAATATTTCTCGCTTTCGAATCCCTTTTCACAGACGAAATGTCGCAAAGTCTCTCGCTGTTCGATCGCTATTTCCGTGGAAAGTCAGTCAGTTATATTCCATGCGTGATACACGCTTAGGTGATACTGTATCTTTCGGCAGATTTTTTCCCGTAGTATGTTACCATTTATTTCTGCGGTAGACCAGTTGCCGTTCAAGGCTAGAGAACACGGTCTGTCCTGCTATTTCTCCATAGATGGGTAGTCGTGGGGGGAGTACATAAAGAGGATTCACATCTTTCTCAAGGGTATTAGTACGTAAGTAAATGTAATGGATTCGACTGGAATTCGAACTCGGCTTTCCACTTTCTCAATCCTAGCCGCTATCCATAACCTCAACGTCCCTCCAAACTACTCAGACGAAACACATTTGTTTTTTGTTCTAGCCTTCTAAGCTAAGACCACCCATCAACACCCATTTTATTGAACCGCTCTCATTCCCTTAATATTGCATTGGTGAAATGCCAGTTCCATTCGAGAAAATTCTTTCCTGGAACTGTTGGCTTGTGGAACAGGCTTCTGATAGGAACACTATAATTTCATCTGTTCAAGCCTCGCGTCTAAACGTTTTATTCCTGGTCTAGTCTAGTGTTAACGATTGTCCTCCCTACGCCCAGGTAACACTATAAACTGTGACTCTTAACCTGTAACCCTCTACTTCAAATGTCTCTTGGATCTTGTACAGGATTAACATTATTGTAAAAAATATACTGATAACAAGAAAACTCGTTCTGGGTAAGACGGTAAACTACATCAGCGTCCTGGCTAAGACGTTAAACTACAACCTGTGGTGGTAGCACCTATTAGGGTCCCAGCAATGGGCAAATAGTTAATTATTACCAGCAATACTTTTTAGAAAAAAATATTACCAGCAATAGAATTTTGAAAGAAAAATATTACCAAAAATAGATTTTTGACAAAACAAAATATTACCAGCATTAAAAAATGTTGTTGGCATTAAATAACCAATTGCGGATGATATGCCGTAAAACAAAATAAACCAAACCAATCTAAACCAAAGAATACATATTCTATTCATACGAATCTATCCTAAAAATGTTGTCGGCATTAAATAACTCATTGAGTTTGATATGCCGTAAAACAAAATAAACCAAACCAATCTAAACCAAAAATACAAATTCTATTCAGACGAATCTACCCTAAAAATGTTGTCAGCATTAAATAACACATTGAAGTAGATGTGCCGTAAAACAAAATAAACCAAACCAATTTAAACCAAAGAATACATATTCTATTCAGACGAATCTATCCTAAAAATGTTGTCGGCATTGAGGTAGATGTGCCGTAAAACAAATTGAACCAAACCAAACCATAACCACAAAACATTTAAATTCATAAATTTCATTTATATCGAAAAATTCTTATTTTGAATAAAAAAAATATCTTTGTTTTATACCTCATTAAGGCGACATCATGTTGAAAAACCAGTTCCTGTACCATCACCGAAGTTAATCAATGTAAAGAATGGTCAGTTCCTAAACAGGTGATAGTTTGGGAATACCAGGAGCTGTAGTCTTGGATGGTTTGGTGGTATACTGGGTAACGAAGGCTAATTGTTATTTGGAGAGCCGATTTCGAATTCAAGTTGTCTACGTTATATTCCCTTATGCGCAAATAACCTTGGAAAACGATGAATACACTTCTACTCCGCCAGCCATGGGTCAATTAGTACGGTTGTTATCAGAAAAATCCTTATTTTCTTGAAAGAGATTCTTGAAATAAAAAAAAATATATTTTCTAGCTTTAAGTAACCTACAACTGGTAGATAATCCGTAGAAAACTAATTAATCTATCAATTTGTTTTATCCTTCAGATATAAATATATTATCTCATTAACTCGATACTTGAGTCGACGATGAATACAATATATATTTAATATTTGACCATATTAGTTTTTTTTTTTTTTTTTCTGTGTATATTGTTACTTTTATTAGGTTGGTGCAAAAATAATGACGTAATAATGACGTTTTTTGACGTATTTTTTAACGTCAATAAACGAAATTACTACGTCATTATTTTTGCACCAACCTAATAGCTTTATAGAATTTTTTAAAATCTTGGGACATAAATATGACGTCCAGTATGGCGATGTACTGAGAATTGCCAGTTAAAAACCCTGTCCTCATCCCTAAAGTCTTTCGTTTACTTGACAATTTATTCTTAACACTGATTTGATTCTTCTTTTGCCTTGCTAATTTGTTGTTGAAGCTTTTACAGTTGTTTTTTTTATTAATGACGTTCTTTCTTATTCAGTAAATATTTCCCCATATAAATCGGGTAATTTAGTTTGCACAAATCTTCTGTCTTTACCCCTGGGATCCTAAATGCGTGAATAGCAAATTTCAACATGCAAATGTTGGGAAAAAATCACCTATTTATCTTGTTATTGATTTATGATTGAAATTTAGAAATAATATGCAAAAATATACAGCGCCGTATTTTCAGAAAGGTAATTTTGCAAAGTGCAGATTCGAATTGAAAACATCGTTTTTCTTGCTGCATAATTGGACTTTCGGTAGCGTTATTATTAATCTATCATTGTTCAGTTTCTGCATTAATTGCATCTGACGGCTCTAAATGGAGATCAAGTGGCACCAAGACTCCTTAATTATCCCGTATTCTTCTTGATATTGTTATATATTATTGAAATATTATTGCAAAGAAAGAAAAATTAATCAGTGTGAACAAAACTGATATATTAAAAGCAGAACATACAGATATACTTCGCCCTACGCCGGTAATTAGTTCTAGAGGTCACGAAATAGCTCGAAAAACGGCTAAAATCGAAATAACCACATATAAAATACAAATAATCACTCCCCATTGCCTATTACAGTATTTATGTAAGACCAGTATTCTGAATAAAATAATAATTTCCACCTTATATTCCAGCGATATAGATTTATGCTTAGCATTAGCACTTGCACTGGGACTTTTCATCGAGGCCATTCGAAAAAATGTATTCTAAATCACAACTGAAATTTAATTGAAAGCACATCAGTGACAGAGATCAGGTGTAAACAAGTGTGAATACAAAATCGGTGTTGGAGCGGATTAAATGCACGAATGCCGCCTATCGACAGGAATTTGAAATATGAACATCTGTTGAACATACTTTATTATTTTAACACATTTTTATGTTTATACATTCTTTTTATAGATACAAATATTTACCGGCCTAAATATCCGAGAAATTTTCACAGAAAAAATAGGTCCTCCGACAGGAATCGAACCTGTATCCTATACAGAACCGTCATTTAACCTGACGTGCCTTAACTGATCGAGCCACGGGCAATCGTTCGATTAGCAAGGTCGATTATACTATTTTTAAACTTCAATCTTCCATGAATCTCTCACGTACAGTCATATCTGCTCAAAGCGCATCCAAATGTAAACAAATTACATCACACTTTATGAAATGGACAAAGTCCGACAATTATTTTAAGACATTTTTATGTCTATACATTCTTTTTATAGAGACAGATATTTAAGTAAATGCTGTTACATAATAAACAGTATCAATAACATTTACCGTCCTGAATATCCGAGAAATTTTCATAGAAAATATTTGTTTTCCGCATCCTATATGTAAACGTCATTTAGGCTGACGTGCTATAGCCGAACGAGCCACGGAGAATCGTTCGATTAGCAAGGTCAATTTTACTGTTTTTAAACTTCAATCTTCCATGAATCTCTCACGTACGTTCATATCTGCTCAAAGCTTATCTTAATGTAAACAAATGACGTCATACATTATGAAATGGACAAAGTCCGACAATTATTTTAAGACATACTTTATTATACTAATTGTTTTGTTTTTGATAATTCTATAATAGATTTATAAATAATATCAATTTTTTGTTTGGAAGTAAAGTCCCTTTAAAGGGCTGTGGTGAAATAATTTTGTGTTTATTGTTTTATTGTTATTTTTAGTGACGTGTTTAATGTGTTGAACGGCCGATGTAAATCTGAGTAAAACGACCTAAGAGAAGTTTGATTTTTTCCAGTTAATATTTAAGAAAAAACTGACGTATCTTCGACTTAACTCGAAACCACTTAATCGTGATATCACTGTATCTAATCAAAATGGTGGGTAAAAATATATTACAATAAAATGATAACAAACAGGTTTTACAAGAATCAGACATGTGACTGATATATCTGTACTAGCCTGTCTTTATGTAGTTCCAAAGCGTCTAAGCGGCATTGTGGGTGATGAATTGTGTTTCACATTACTGTCTCTTTCCCGAATGAAACGTTGCGAGCTTATCGATGCTCTGTCGCTAATTCCATTGCATATGGCCTGACAATCAATAATCCTTAGACCCACCACCGTTAAACCTGGGACCAACTATGCCACGTAGACAAGGGTGAGTCATCCCCATTTCCTTTGTATTCATATAATTCTTTCGGGCATCATCTTCCCAACTGGTGCTTTAGAGAACAGATTCCTGGCATGATGTTTTTCTAATCCCAAGAAATCTTGACCTATTCCTCTCCAGGTTTAATCATTATAGCTTTAGATATGTACGTCTCACTCTCTCTGTGTCTGTCTCTCTTTTTCTTTCTTTCTTTCTTTCTTTCTTTCTTTCTTTCTTTCTTTCTTTCTTTCTTTCTTTCTTTCTGTCTGTCTGTCTGTTTCTCTCACTCTTTTTCTTTCTGTCTGTCTGTTTCTCTCTCTCTCTCTCTCTCTCTCTCTCTCTCTCTCTATATATATATATATATATATATATATATATATATATATATATATATGCACACACAGTTACGATGAGAGCGAATAGAGTAGAATTCCAACGTTTGTAACATTTAATTTAAAAGAATGCTCACTACAGAGTATAGCAATATTATTTATTTTAGGATATTGCACCGAAAATATATAAAAAAATCGCTACACAACTGCTGTCGTGTTTCAATGCGTATCAATGCATCTCATCAGGCGATTGTAAATTAATCACTACAATCTTGACCTATTTCTCTCTATGGTTAACTTATATTTCCGGATTAATTCCATGAACTTCACTTCTTGCCTTATCTTAAGCTCATACAACACCACAGATTTCAATCTCTACTTTGAATTGCTCTTGAACATTTTTCTGGGTGAACATTAGTATATATAAATAAATAAAAAAAACAAAAAAAACAAAACGCTAAACTGGTTTAAATTCCTCTCTAATTAGAAATGGATAACCTGGCCCATCATATATACCCTAACAGATTCAGCTGTCTGTTTCTGATTTTAAAGATAATTATCCATTTTGCTTCTAGTTTCTCTAAAATTTCATCTTTGCTCACATATTTGGTCCATGGTATTCTCAGTAGAACCATATTTCTGCTGTTTAAACAATCTCTATTTGTACATCGATTGTCCAGCATTCGAGGCCATATAGGAGAAATCATATTACATATTACTCGTTTCTTTGTTCCTAATGAAATTCTTCTGTTTCTATATAATTTTTAACTTTTCGAAGGCAACATTCGCTATAACAGCCCGCCTTCGAATTTCAACGTCGTACTTTCTGTCCTCTCTTAAATAAAACATCCCAGAAAATTAAATTTTTGCATTGGTTTCATTTTGCTATCTCCAATTTGCATATTGGACTGTTCCTTTGCTAACAACTATGCATCCTCTCTTCTCTCAGTTGATATTTAGTTGTTTTTTTTTTTCTCGCTTTCCTTCACTAGACTTTGTAAGGATTAAAAATATTAAAATGCATTTACCATAGTGCTGTGTTGGAATTGTGATAACAGACAAAAAATCAAGTGAGTGTAAATACTTTAATATTCCAAAACATTCCTTAGTATTCTAGCTGTTTTTTTCTGCAATGCTGTCTCATGAATCTTTCTTGACCATTCCTTAGATTTCAAATTCTTCCAACATTTTAGTAAAATACTCTTCAGGACTGTCTCATGTGCGCAGGTAATGATGGGTATATCTGACGACTTCATATTTCATAATTATTTTCACTTCTCTTTCAAAGTTCTTTTCTTTTTACAACCATTTCAATTGTCATCAATTAAACGCTGTAGTTTCCTTGAACAACAAGTTTATTTTATCCGGAAAGAAATCTTTTCTTCGTCACTATGACTAGACAACGCAAGATTTCTATTGAACTGTTTTGAAGAAGAAAAATACAACTTGCCGTCGTAATTGCATTATATAAAACCTCAGATATGTTCAAGGAGATGAACACCAATCAGAATGACTGATCGCTACAGATATAGATCTAAATGACTTTGTAAAAAGGAAGTTAATTTATAAGTAGACATGGAAAGAAATAAGTTTAGAACATTTAAATATGTCATATTACATACCAAGCAAATTTACTGATTCAAAATTACAATCTTTCATGGGACCTGTAGACTGACACTTTTTCTATGTGCCGTTTTCCTTTATGGCATAGACGATCATGGCCCTCCACAAGTTCCTGTCTTTAGCAGTTCTTAATAGATTTTTTGTTATATAAAATATTATTTCGCCATTCATCTACTAAAACTTCTTCTTCTTCTTCTTCTTCTTTTCTTTTCTTCTTCTTCTTCTTTTCTTCTTCTTCTTCTTCTTCTTCTTCTTCTTCTATATGCCGTATCCATTCAGGACGCTAGCGATCATGGCTGTCCACAATATCCTGTCATTTGTATTTCTTAATCAATTTCGTCATTTCTATCTCTCCTAAACCCTGTGCCACCATTCATTTGTACATACTCTGTCTATGGTATCCTCAACATCTTTCTGTAGAACAACATTTCTGATCTTAAAATCAGAAGTAGAATGTCTAGGCTAAAGACAGGTTGATGAAGCCCATCCGTTTTGATAGCTACCCTAATCGTAAAATGACGACCACCTCAAAATAAAATAACCCAGTCATCCTTACTATTTAACCCATAGCTGTGTGGAGAGGAGATGGGATTATACCGTCCTCAAGGGGATTTCTATTATATGTGAACGAAAAGGAATCGGTCGAAATTCGACCTCGGTTCGCTGGTTTTACTTCGTTGTTCCTAAACGCAAATCCTCAAAGAGTTTTATTAAATAACAGCAAGCACATCATTTGAACCTTCCCAACAATGGAGAAGAACGTCGATGAAACGTTCAGGATGACAACACTTTGATTTTAATCTTTTTAATACATATTAGCTTGCTGGAACCAACGAAATGTAACGAAATATATTATTCAATGACATATTCGTAGCATCTGCTTCGACTGAGATAGATAGATAGATAGATATTAACAGACTGATAGAGATAGATGGATAGTAAAAAAAAACTGGCATAGATAGATATACAGATAGATTGATAGATAGATAGATAAGCGCAGACTGAGGTAGTCTATTTGAACGAAATATATTTAAAGAAATATATTAGGTTTTGACGTTCAACTTTATGTGAGAAAACGAAATTATATTTGCACCAACCTAATATTACGTTGGTGCAAAAATAATGACGTAATAATGTCGTTTTTTGACGTTAAAAATACCTCAAAAAACGACATTATTACGTCATTATTTTTGCACCAACCTAATATTATTTAATGATATATTCGTGACATCTGCTTAGCCTGAGATAGACAGATAGATATTAACATGCTAAGTCGGATATATAGATATATAGATAGGTAATGAACCGAATGAGATAGAAAGAGAGAGATAGATAACGAACATAATTAGATAGATAGATAGATAGATAGATAGATAGGAACAGACTGTTTGAACAAAATGAATTAAATCTGAAATATGAGAATAAACATTTAGTCCACGTGCGTAATATGTAACGTTGGACTTTAGGCTTTACAAAGTACCAAAAATGACTATTAAACGCTTATATTTGTTGCATCTTTTCATTAATATCCCGCAAACCCCGTAATTAAATCGCTGTTATCATCAAATTAATGATAAAATTTGATAGGAACGGATTAACGTCAGTAGGTTTTTTATCAAGTTTTCCTTAAATTACTGGCGCAGTTTGTATGAAAAGAAATATGGTATTTACTTTTGACAGTAGCTCTTTGATATTTTTCATGATAGGCATATTTTAAGTTGTTCCTTATTTAAACCGCTGTTCTCTACACCCTTCTATATTACGGCCGCATCACATTGAAATACCCCTTCCCGTACGATGACCGAAGTTAATAAACGTCAAGCCTGGTCAGGAGTGAATGCCTGAGAATACCAAGTACTGTAAGCTTGAATGTGCGGATGGTATCATGGATAATGGCTCAAAATTTTTAATCGAAAAGACGAGTTCAAATTCCACTTGGGTTCCCTATAGTCACTTTCACGTAAATACCATTGCGGAAGGAATTTAATATGAATTCTTCCCCCAAACTATGGGTTAATTAGCAAGACTTGCATCACTAAACTATTACTCTATTTTAAAATATTTTCTGACTTTAAAAAACCTGCAAAGGTTTGATAAACCGTAAAAAACAATCAGTCAACACACCTAATGATTTATTCTATATTGCATGAAATTTCCAGAATTATGAATATTAACAAATGCTAGTCTCAGGAATGTAGATACGTGGAGTTTAGTTATTTGATGATACATCTGGATATTAAAGGAATGGTTAAGTTTATTTGCATAGGTCAAATTTAGAAGCTATTGGTCTTCCATCGTGAAAACAAAATGGAAGGATTTTATTAAGAAAATATTAGGTGTTGTGACGGGAGCCAACCAGAGCTTTAATACGGAAAAAGCAAGTTTGTCTTACTTTCAAACAATTCTTGATATCTTTACAATGAAAAGACCGCAGACAAACTCTGCATTGATTATTTATTTGTTAGGAAAAATACAATTAAAATTTTTGTAAGGTCATAAAGATTTGCAAGCATTCCTTGCCATATAGAAGGACTGATATTACGTAACATCTCAGTACTCTTTTCTTTGGTTTTAAGGATTCTTTTCTTTTTTTGTAATACATTACTTAACTTTTGGAAGGGATCTTTTACTCTCCGAATTCAACTATTTTCTGTTTTTAATACTTTGCGTCTCACACTTCGTCTTCTTTTAACACACTTCCTATATAATAAAATTGTTGTACTTGTTTGCTTTTTGAACCTTTTGGTAACAACCACTCATTGTCTCCTCTTGCCATAAAAAAACTACTTTTAATGTTCATTTAATATACGAGTAATGGGAAGTTGTTTAATCTATATCAGCGATCGGCAGAATGATTTTAAAACTTACATTGGTCAGTTGCATTTACATTCGCACAGATACCTTAAGAAAAGTTATCAATTATTTAGTGAGCTCATCTTTTGGAGTAAAAAAAAATAGCCGAAGTCTGTCACTAAATACTTACGTGTGTACAAATTAGCAACTGCTGACATTCATCGGGGAGCAAACAGAGGATGTAAGCAAGGTGAAGCTTTAGTAATACGTTCAACAGGAGGGCCATGATGTGTATGGAAAGATACGTTCCGCGAGACATCTGCACAGCAGTAGATTGGTGAAATGAAAAGTCAGGCGAAAAGGCATAACCATTTTAGAGGACAACTTTTTATTTTTGGCATCGGAAAAATTGCGAAATTCACCGTGTGAATTTGTCCCTCGTATTCTCTTTTGTTGACGGCGACATATATGAGAAACATTACTTTCGGAGCGTCCTCCTATTGAAATAGGTTCAGTTTGAATTCTTTTATCATCGTTTAAATTACCGTCAATTGCTTCGAGATATGTAAATCCCTCTCTCTTTTATATCTGTCTGTCTCTCTCTCTCTCTATATATATATATATATATATATACATATATATATATATATATATATGTGTGTGTGTGTGTGTGTGTACCAAGGTACGTAACATTTAAGTTAAAAGAGCGTTCAATACAGAGAAGAGCAATATAGTTTATCTTAGGATATTACAACGAAAAAATACAAAACACGCTACAGAATCGTGTTTCAATGCCCATCGATGTATTTCATCTTGTAAATTCATTTACAGTCGCCTGATGAGATGCATTAAAACACAACTGCAATTATGTAACGATTTTTACATGTTTTCGGTGTAATATGCTAAAGTAAACAGACATCTAGCCATACTGAGTAGCTGTAATACAACGAAACAGTCTGTCAGTGGATATATATATATATATATATATATATATATATATATATATATATATATACACACACACAGATACGTATATATATATATATATATATATATATATATATATATATATATATCGAGATAGATAGATAGATAGATAGATAGATAGATAGATAGATAGATAGATATATGAAAGTGAACACTGAAGTAAACATTTAGAGGCGACAGGCTGTTCCATGATAGACGCAATCGTCAGGGCATGAGTGTTGTTTTTTTCTCGGATGTTTAATAGATAAATAGCCGAGTCAAAAAAATCAACTCTCGTGGTCTGACGATTGCGTCTAGCATGAAACCGCCAGTCGCCTGTAAGTGTTGACTTCAATGTTCACTTTTAAATTTACACACGCTCTATTTCTAATATTGAGCACTTTATCCCATAAATATAGCACACCTTAAGAGTATATTTCTATATTTCTTCATATATATATATATATATATATATATATATAAAAAGAACTATATTCACTAATTGTTGAGGTTACAATTTTCCGAAAATATTACACCTAGGAAAATTCGTTTATATCCCTGATTTTTTTTTGGGGGGTTCGTTTTTTGTGTTTTTTGTATTTTTTGTATACCTACAGTCCTAACGTTCGCAATCGTTATTTTAAACATATTCCTGTAACGGTTTTTAAGCAATTGCACTTTTTTCGCCTACTAAATTGTTTCGGTCACAATTTTACTTATTGAAAGATATTGTATTTCATTTATGCATTCCAGCATTTTAACTTAAAAAAATATAAATAAATGCTTGGCAGTAGAAGACAATGAAAAAAAAATGTTTGAGAGAGAAGATGAATTCGCGTTTAGAGAAGAGTCTCCGCTGAAATCGTAGCTGCATCCATGATCGTCGGTAAAAAATACTCCGGCGAATAAAACTGATTCATAGATGCATAAAAATAATAAAGATTTCGAGAAAGACAATAACACGGGCTATAATCTAGAGGAAGGAAAATGACGAAAAAATATGTACGGGGATTCAGAGAAACAAAAAATAGAAAATACCAAATACGCAGGAAAAAAAGGCAATTTAAATTGATGTTCCATGTAATGGGATGTATGAACCGAAGCTTATTTACGGGTAGATTTTTTTTTTGTTATCTTCTTCCTCAAGAGAAGACTATTTAGTAGGTTTTGGAGACATAGATAATATTCACTCCCCTATGTCTGGTATCGAAGCTCATAAATACTTCGATATCTCTCTCGTTCACGATTTCTTTCTTTTTCTCTGACTTTCATTCTCAATCTCTTTATAAACGTATTATATATATATATATATATATATATATATATATATATATATATATATATATAGAGAGAGAGAGAGAGAGAGATAGATAGATAGATAGATAGATACACACATATTCAATGTTTAGGTAGCAGTCTTTCTTTAATGCAAGTTTCATTAAATATGGCAGAAATGGTGCTTTGATTATCATTTTTTTTATCTAATTTTTCATGTGTTCTTATATTTCTTTTTCTTTTCAGTAGATAAATTATATGAAAACTGTCAGAATGTTTTTTTCCAAGCTCTTTCCGCTATACATTTAGCCAGGTTCAATGTCGAAATGCATTAGCTGTTAACAAGAAATAGATCGTTGTGTTTTTGTATTTAAAAAATGTCTAATTTTCAAAACACGGTCACGATAATGTGTGCATGTCATAGTTGATATTACTGTGTATTATTGCTGTTTGTTTTTTTTTATTAATAAGGCTTCTATTATCTTTAGCCTTTTTACATGCAGCTCAATTAGGTCTCATTTGAATACCCGTGGAGAAATACTAGACACTGTTGGTAACATACTTTTTGATGACACAAATAGCATCGTCTATCGAGAATCAATTTATCATTTCTTGTTTCTAATGATGTGTTGAATAAACACTATCAATGTTTTCCTTTGTGATGGCATTTGAAGGACGTTCAGACCTTGGGCTATCTTCAAAATACCACCTTTATTCAGCTGCCCATGTTTGTACTATTGTTAAAGCAGCAGCGCTATCCCATAATGTAACGCACGCCAGTATTGTCTCCTATTGGTTGCTTTACCCTTTTCACTCCAGATTCTAGATAACACCACGACGCCATTTTTTTTTTCATTTCAAGAGATGTCACAAGTGACATTTGAATACTTTTTTCAACAGTCTGGTGTACACTTAACTAAAAATAAATAAATACATTTGGAAATAAGACACGTTGAAGTTAATGCATACAAAATGTCACAACTTAAGCAGAATTCCTTTATAATTTGCCCATGAACATTTCAGGAAACTTTGTATCTTTACATCTATCTGAAGGCTGGTGAGTTATTCATTTTAAAGGGTTACTGAATTTAGGTCTGTAAATGGGGGTGGCCGTAAGTGGATATTATGTATCAACATCGGATAGCGCATACTGAAGTGAGGTGTCAGTGATATTCTTCTATGTTAATAAGATTTTGCAGTATGTATAACAGAGGTTTTGGTTCAATCGAGTGAACACTTTGTGCAACACGATAATCTGTTCCAATAATATTTACGCCTGCTTTCGTTTAGTCATGTAATAGGAAAGCTTTGAAGGAGTAGAGAATAATCTTGATTTTCTCCACTCTCCAAGGCCCACATTAGGCATTAGTATATATTAACATATAATAACTCCTTTTAGACAAAGGAGGGTCAGACTAGAATACCTTAAAGGAACGAATTCTAAAAACGGGTTGTCACTGAAAACATTTTATATACATTATTAGGAACGGTATTGTGGCTCGTATTGAGAAATCGGAGAGCCGAGTTCGAATTCCAATCAAATTCCATTGCATTCACTTACGTACTAATATCCTTGAGAAAGTTATGAATGCAACTCATCAACAGCTATGAGTAAATAGTATGGCAGACTGGGTTCTATAGTCTTGAATGACAACTGGTCTACCGCACAAAGAAATTGCCACCTACCTAGGGAAACAAGAGACATGATCCCCCAAAGCGTGTATCACGTCGGCACTTAACTAACTTAAAATATAGAACGATGTGATACATTAAATGCAATCATAAATACATACATATTCAACACAATTTGCACCATACAGAAAAATTGAGAACAGATATATAAAAAACAAAAAAAACAAGTGGTATGTGAAATGACGAAAATAGTGAAGATCTTATTTGTAATCAGGGGAGGAACATGGCTAGGCCTGGTAATATGTTTTATGTTTCTCAATTAGAATGTATAGTTTGCGTTCGTTCGCTTATCGCCGCTAGTTGCCGCATCTATATTCAGACAGGACTAAGCAGGAATTATTTTCTCAGTCCCTTTTGATCGTGAAATAAACGCCAATTGTCTATCCTTATCTGTCGGTTGGCAACTGATCCGCAAGAACCCGGAGAAAGTTAGTAAATACGCCCTACATAAAAGAGAGATTCCTCACTATAAGTTTATATCCCAGAAATTTCTGGGATTTCATATAATCATAAAATGAATTATTTTTAACTTGATAAAATGTTCAACCCACAGTGAATATATATCAAAGAAAACCTGAGTTTGGAGTGGATTAAGTTTTTTCAAAAAAAAAAAAATTAAAAAATAACGATGTAAAAAATTATTGAATTTTTATTTAAATGAGAGAAAAATTATAAAATAATTTACAGAATTAAAAAGAATAATATTAACAAGGTTTATTAATAAAGCTGTTTACTTAAAAGTAATTTTCCTTTTAAATGCATTTTCCGATACAATCAAGAAAGAAAAAATCGTTTAGACTTAGACAATAATTGCCAGTGAATCGGCGTCGATGATTTGAAATCGGAAAAAAAAATAATTTGAATGCATTTTCAGTTATTAAAAATTACAGCCACTTATTATTCGAATATTGGAAATAAACAAACAGCAAAAAAGTTTTACGTTGTTTGAAGAGAAAATGCCAAACCGAATCAATGCAGCAGATGAAAAAAAAAAAAATTTAACAATCATTGTTCAAAAATTCGATCGCTTAGTTTACATATTTTTTTTATTGACAATACAATAATTGATTTATTTCGACATATATGAACTTGCTTAACTCTAGTAAATACACATAAATATTTATTTAATTTTAATTTTAAAAGAAAAAAATGCCAAATATTTAATTCTAAATCAATTGATTTTGTTTCATTTGGATAAATGTGTGAATGTTGTGTGGTTGGTGTAATAAATAGAAATTCGGTTTCAAAATTGCAGAGTTGAGTTCGAATCCCAGTCGCGGTCAATGCATTCACTTAAACACAAAATACCTGCCTATGAATCCATGTCATCTCTCCAAATACGGGTTAAATGGTAAGGTAGATTGGGTTGTTTATCTGTGGTTGGTAATCAGTCGAAGAGAAGCCAGTCGCTAATACGGCCAGTAACTAATACTTGTTATGGAAACCACCACAACACGTAACGTGCTGAAATCATTTATACCGGGGGGTGGGGCTACGGGACTTGAGTCTGAGTGAGTGAATATATGTATGTATACTTCGATATCCTTAAGAATATCTCAACAAATTTTATTTAGAAAATATTTAAAGAGAAATATTAGGCTGACTCCTAAATAATACCTTTTTTTATTCATTACATTCATCTCTATCTATAAATCGCAGGATGTGTGTGTGTAACGAATGCACAGCCGCAATTTTCGACAGATTTAAATCAAAATTCACATGCACATGCTCCAAGTTATAGAAAAGGCCAAGACCGACGTTGAATTTCCCAACTCCCATCGATAGTGGAAATAATCGATTTTTTCATGCTTATACGGCAGTTTTCATGTAATTTGCGGACATTTTCTACTGGCCAGAGCGAGAGCCTATAGTTGGCTGCCACGAATAGGCAGGAAGATTCTATTGGCCAGCGTGAGAGCTAACAGTTGACTGACACGAATGTTAACTAGCATGCTAGCATGCAAAAAAAAAAAATCGATAGTTGCATTCGTCATAAGTAAGAAAAATTTAAAACTGCATGGCAATTTACTCCAATTCGCTCATTCGCTTGCTTAAACTCGACGTTGATTCTGATTCCGCAGAACTGTGTTTGGTGTGAAAAAGTCTTGTTGTTAAAATTCTTTTTTAATTCGGTTTTTCCAGTTACGAGTCCTTATTTAAAGCTGATCGTTTTGTCTTCATTTTGTTTAGTTCTTTTTTCGTAACAGATTTAATGTTTAGTATAGAGCATCGAAAAAAATTTGCAGTGCAAGATAGGCAAGAAGTAAGGCATGCAGCAACATCAGCATGGCAAAGGGCACTCCTTTAAAGGCTAGGAAGGGCAAAAATATTTTAAGTCAAGTGATGGCGATTGCTGTATGAGTCGTACGATTTTTGAATCAATCACGGGCAACGCCAGACTATGCTGCTATTTCTTCAATACATAAGATACGATTACATTCTATTCAGTTACAAATTCACGATTATTTGCAATGATTTCTATTTGAATTTCTAGATGGGGCGTTATCTATACGTACACTCGGAGTATAGACTTCTTCTTTATTGTTATTATCACAACGTTTCTGTTGTTGTGCCAAACGGCCTTCATCGGAGGATTGCTGGTCATGGTTGGTCTAAGCGAATTTCCAATTGAAAAAAAAATGATGCCTTAGTGGGTGCAATCAAGCGTGTCAAGTTGCTGCCCCACTCCTCATAAACGCGTTGAACTAGAAAAATCGACCCGGAGAAAGAAATAAAGGATTCGGTTCGAAATAACAATCACTTGAAGAAGGCCGTGGCTACAACGGCCGAAATGTCGGGAATATAGCAACAAAGATGATGAAAACATTCGAACAACAGAAAATTGTTAACATCCTTCGTTTTAAACTCATTAACTTCAATGAAAGTTTACAGCCGATGGCAGTGTGTTGTATGGGGACTAGGTTACATTTGTCATTCGTGTATATATGTGGCTAGCCTGTTTTCATCGTTTAATATGTGTAGTAATTGAGAAGTATTCCGTTTAACAATAGCTGGGTATTCATATCGTGACCATCAGATCTTTACATACGGCCGCACGAATGGTAATGGGCACGAGGGTGCACGGGCGTATTAGATTGCGTAACTAGACCAAAGGCATTAGACTTATTCAACATTTGCGATTGTTTATTTTCATGTTGCTGAGTCAGGATCTGTTGCACCACAAACTATCGGCCGAGGAAGACCGAGATCCGGACGTACGAGTGACCACGAAGAAAATATTTCACAGACTGTCGGAGAAATTCCCAAGTATCCGCAGAGGTCAAGTGGCCCAAGCATGTCGGACAAGAGCAGTTCCTATATCCCTATCATATGCAACGTGTCCAGGGTTTTTCGCTATTTGTTTCCTCACCACGGGAAATCTTTTATCGATGGTTTATTGCACAAATGACCGATCCACTGTTTATCTCTTCAGTCTTGTTTACAGATGAGCCAATATTTGGAAGAGATATTATAACAAATTTACAGAACCAACATTTGAGAACGGTTTAGAATCCCCATGATACAATACAGGTTAGGCGACAGCATCAGTTTACGATTAATATATGGCCTGAAATTACAAGCGATTCCCACGTAGGCATATGGTTGTCCTAGACCAGTTACCATCCAATGCCATAGAACGCAGCCTGTACTGCTAATTACAATTATTAATTGCTGGATGGTGAACAAGAGGATTTATACCTTTCTTAAGGGTAATAGTACGTAAGTGAATGCAATGCATTCGACTAGAATTCGAACTCGGCTCTCCGATATATATATACACACACACACACATATATATATATATATATATATATATATATATATATATATATATATATATATATATATATATATATTTAAAAGTGAATATTGAAGTCAACACTTAAAGGGGATAGGCTGTTTCATGCTGGTTGCCTCTAAGTGTTGATTTCAGTATTCACTTTCATATTTACACAAGCTCTATCTCTGATATTGAGCACTTTATCCCAAACATATAGCACCCTTTAAGGGTATATTTATTCAGAGAGAGAGAGAGAGAGAGAGAAACAGAGAGAAAGTATGTGTGTGTGTGTGTCTGGGGGAAGAGAGAAAGAAAGCAAGTTTCGATTGACCTATTTAAGGAATGCGCTTTTACTACTGGACGCTATGTGCATCCATAGCTTCTAGTTTCAGTTTCCTACTCGTAACTTAAACAACAGTATTTTTTTGAATAATTAGGTAGGTGCAAAAATAATGTCGTTTTCTCACATATGTGAGAAAACGACATTATTTTTGCACCAACCTAATAACTTTTTATCCGACATTATTTTTCTTATTATAAACAATATATTTAATGGTTAGAAGCATTTTAGATGTTTTTTTTTTAATTTTTTTTTATTTCCTTACACAATATTATAACATGCTGTCTACACTGAGAAAGCCTATGGAATATTGTTCTTCCACCAGATTTGCCTGAAGAACAACGTGATGTATGTTCGATTCCTGTCAGAAATCTTCGTCTAGTAGAACCTCTGTATCTAGACCGGTTATTATAAATTTCAATGTTTAAGAAAAAAATTTTAAAAATGTATAGCAATACAAGTACATCTATCCACTAAAAATAACTTTTCCTGGCCATATTGTAGTCTTAGGTATTAACAGTTACTCTACATAGATATAATATTCCTCTAATATCTGTTGTATCACTTCAAGGCGTAGGTGATCATGTCTCTCCATAACTTCCCCTAATTTGTAATTCTTAGTATGGTTTCCCTTTTACAATATCTTCTAATCCCTGTTCTGCTAACAATTTACACAAGTTCATTAGGTACATTATGCGCTGCTGTATGTTCTGTGAGTGCAAAATTCTTCAAACATTTTCCCCTCATTATGCATAGTAATGACCAAGTTATTCTCAGCATGCAGTGCCATATACATCCTTGGGCAAATTAAGTAAAACAAAAGAAATAATTCCGTTTTACTTTTTTCTTATTTTTTGAATGAAACGTGGCCCAGCGCACATCTTAGTATTTCGTATCTCCATTCCAAAAAGTCTTTCCTTGCCGATTGACCACGGATACTCGATTGGATTTAAATCAGGAGAGTTTCCGAGCCAGTCTATAGTACTTTGATTTTCTCATTAGTAAGTCTTGCCAGTGTGTTCGTGCAGCGTTATAATTTTCGTAAGCTTCCTTGGAATAACGTCCATTTCAGACAATGGCCGTACGACAACTAATCGACAGTCGAGACAATAGTGTCTGTGTGTGACGAAAATCTGATGCCATCAAGGATGGCGCAATATTTTTCAAGGCCAAATAAATTTCATCATGTACCTCGAAAATAAATTCATATTACGGGCCACAACTGCAAATGATTTAATCTGAGGAAAAAATAGTAATCGATTACGTCTTGTCACTCCAGTGGGTCTAAAACTGACTTTATGTTGAAATAAAGGAAACGGTTGTTCTAATTGATTTGCTCAAGTGTATAGAAAGATCGATATTGCATATAAATTCAGCCGTCATTTATTCGGTTTTCATGACATATTTCCGTCTCAATGCATTGCGTAGCTTTGGGAACCATCTTTCGCTATTTCAATGCCACCTGGGATTCCGATGTCATTTTTTCCGTCGCCTGATCGAGTACATGATAAAAAGAATTAAGTACCCGGTAAGAATTGAAATTAAGTAGGTATTTAACTAGAAAAGTCTTCCCAAATTATTAATACTGTTTTGTAGCAAATACTTGGAATTTAATAAATTTAGCTTAATCAAACACTGTGGGTACTGAATGGTACTTTTTATTAATACAGTTTTAATGGGATACGATTCAAACGTGTTAACCAATGCTCAATGTCGATGTGATCATTGTTACTTAATTATTGTCATCGTCTTCAAACCTCCGAAGCTGGTAGTCATGCACGATTTGGAACTGTTCTCCTATAAAATATCATTTAAAAGAACCATTGGAATGGACATGATAAATGTAACTTCATGTAGCTCAGCGCCAACTGCAACAGTCGACAGGCCATGATAGGGATGTGCAGATAATCAGCCGTTATTCAACGAGAATGAGCATATTGAGCTGAGGGTGATACCCACTGAACTATTTCCGATTTCCCCGGCTGCCACTTTTATTTCAAAAGCAGATAACGTAAGAACGCTGTTATTAAGATAACGACAACCTTGTTGTCCACACAGCCGGTTGGTTTCCGATAATAAAACAAAATCGCTAACGGATCAACTTCCTAGCTTTCTGATTCACGATTTAAATATCGCTTCCAGTTATAAATAAATCTCGCGTAGGCGAACATGTAAGTCTCTATACGTCTTTCAGTTTTAACGAACAACAATCGGAACGAACGATCGTCCATATATGAAATCTGTAACTTGTCCATCTATTTCGAATATCGGTGGAAACGGCTGCAGGTCCTTCAAGCAATGTTACCACCAATTATATCGATCTAACTTCCTATGAGTGAACACTCTTCAGTGAGTTCAAATAATCACCAGCAAAATGACATTGGCTTAGGATTTGTAATATTGTCGGGGGACATTTCGATGTATTCTTTGTAACTCTTTCAAAGTACTGAGTATGACGATCAACTACATCCGACAGCAAGGGATTCTGATCGGGGAGTTTTGCGGAGAGTGGAACCATCTCTTAATTCGTGATGTTCTTAGTTCCATCATGAGCCAGGGTGGTAGCACCTGTTAGATTCCCAGTTATGGACAAATAGTTAAACCCTAAACTGGGTTCAAAACACTATATACAGTGCTGTTCGATAAAAGTGACTCACCTGATTTTTTTTTACTTAAAAATTTTTTCGATTATTGTTTTTGGGGTCAAACTATTTTTTAATCTTACTAATATAAAGACCCCTTCCCGACCACCTAGTAAAAAAGTTTAATCACCCTAAGGTATTCTATTGATAATTATAATTTTGGATATAAATGAGATTTAAAGAAAAAAAAGTGACTCAATTACTTCCTGCATCAAGTAATCAATAGAAACATAACCGATCAGCTTTAAATAAAGAATAATAGAGGTATAATTTATTTATAATAGGTAATATACTTCGAAATATTTAATAATCTATGGGTCCTCCTTTATTTTGAATAACTTTTTCAACCCTTTTTGACATTGACTTGATTAGGTTCTGGCAAATCTCATCTCCAAGCATTTTAATTCCATTCGGATATGAAATTCACAATTAAATCCTCTTTGTTGCTCAACTGCTTTCCCCAGATCTTGTACTTTTAATGCTCCATAAGTTTTCTATGGGGTTGAGGTCAGAAAATTGGGGCGGCCATGTCATAACACTCACCTGCTTCTCATCAAAGTATTCCTTCGTCAATTTTCATTTGTGACAGGGAGCATTATCTTACATAAAAATGAGTTTGTTGGGGTCGAATTGCACACTTTCAGCAGAAGGAAGCAAACAAGACTCAAAAATTCTCTTGTGCTGCAGGTCTTTTCAATAGGTTTTAAGAAACCAGTTCCATGAAAAGAAAAACATCCCCAGAACATTATACTGAACGGATCCTTGACAGTACTTACTGCTAAATTCAAAGAGCTTTCAAAGCTTCTTCTTCGGATATTAGATCGCTTATCCTTTGAATTTAGCTCAACTTTCGTTTCATCGGAGAAGAGAACATTCATCCAGTCTTCTACGGTGAATTTTTTGTAATAGTGAGCCCATTCAAGTCTCTTGGCTTTGTTGGCTTTGCTTATAAGCGGCTTAAACCTTCGTGTACAAGATTTGTAGCCTTGTTCTAACAGCCACCGACGGACTATTGAAGAAGCAAGACTAACACCTTTCTCTTCGCTTGGACTGGCTGCAATCTCTTGGCTAGTTATAGTCTTATTCTTCGCAACTTCTCCCTTAATTACCCTGACAGTTCTATCATCAATTTTTTGTTTTGTCCTCTTGTTTCCTTCCTTGGAGCAGGAGTGTCATCATTATGTGCCCTAAGGACTCGAGATACAGTTGATTGCGAGGTTATAACAATTTCTGCAATTTCACTCGTAGACTTGCCTGCTTTTGAGAGGGCAATAAAAGATGCCTCAAGTGTTTCTGATGCGTATTTGTACCCTGTCATCTGGTTAGTGATTTCAGTGGGTATTTCAAGCTGTTGTTATACTGTGTGAGCCTTTCTGTAATACTCTAGATTCAATCTAAGCTCTTCTAAAATTCTCTAGAATATTGTTCTAAGTGTATTGTAAAATCGTTTTCAGTATTTTGTCAAAGGTTCTTTAAATTTACCAGTTTAATCATTAGAATGCGATATCTGAGTCACTTTTTTTGCACAGAGTTTTTTCCTGAATCTCATTTATATCCAAATTTATAATTATTGTTAGAATACCTTAGGGTGAATAAACTTTTTCCTAGGTGTTCATGGTGTGGTCTTTATATTAATATGATTAAAAAATATTTTAACCCAAGAAACAATGGACAAAATATATTTTTAGTAAAATAAAATCAGGTGAGTCACTTTTATCGAACAGCACTGTATTTTTGTAACAAAAACAAAAAAAAAACATACCACCAGTACACTTTTGAAACAGAAAAATTACCAGCTATATATTTTTGTAACAAATAAATTACCAGCTATATATTTTTGTAACAAAAAAAGAAAAAAAAACACACCAGCAATATATTTTTGAAATGGAAAAATTACCAGCTACACATTTTTGAGAAAGTTAAAAAAAAACAGTAATGCTCGATCATAAACGAGAAGACAAGGACGCCTCTTTTCCTAGGACACCTTTTAGGACTCAAGTTGACCCCAGACTTCAAGTGGAACCATCAATCGCTATAGATGCTGTAAAAAGTGGCCTGTTTCTTGCACTGTTCCACACGTGACTCTAATTACTATGCTCTATTTACAAGAGACAGGTCAGAACAAAAAGGAGTACTGGAGCTACTCAATCTTCACTTTCTAATCTTAAGAAAAGAGTTAATAAAAAAATAACAACAATGGATTTTGTGAATGAATCTATAATGCTCCCAAGAAAATTAAATTTCAGAATTAAGTGAACGATAAGAATGCCGTAAAACAAACTAAATGAAACCAAACTACCTCTGTTAGATTTCAACCATTTACATTTAGTTCCCAAAGAATGCTTGTTCTTCCAAAGGTAAAACTACAGTAAGACTGAGGTTATTATGCAAATCTCATACATCCAAATAAATCTTGCATTGAAATTTTTTTTGTTCAATTTTAAACGATTAGTTTATGCATCAAAACAAAGCTAAATTTTCATGTGGTTTCAACATGTTTATTAAATGTTACTGGATTTATAAAAAAACTGAGCTCAGAAGTTATGCAGATTAAACTAATATTAGTTTAAAGCCTCTGAAATCTAATAGAAAACTATTTCCTCTTTTTTTTTTTTTTTTTTTTTTTCAATATGCTGAATGACGGGTAATGGAAAAAATCTAAGAAATACTGGAAAAAGCAAATAACAAGGTTATTGAATGAGGAAATGTCCACATTGGAGATGTCAAAAGATCATCGAACGATAAAGTGTGCTGTTGAAAATATAACTAAGTTGAGGACTCGAAGCAAAGCAAATTGTTTAAGAGCTTATCTTTTCGTAGGGAATGTAAACTAAAACGAGTTATAACGGAAAAAGTACTTTTGACCAGTGTTCAGCTCTTTGAACAGACTGCACTTGACGGAGTCATGAAGGATAAACCGTGTAGAATAGTTCGTAAACTAAAATCTCTTAAGACATCGAGGCAAGCACCTCTCAGTAACATATATTTTGGTATCTGTCTGAAGAAGGCCGGAGCGTACAACGGCCGAAACGTTGTAATAAATATGGCGACAAAGGCGAGGACAATAGTCCGAATAATGTAAATAGTGTAGATAATACCTCATCTCAAAAATATAGACAGATACTGAAAGGCAGAAACGTTGTAATAAATATCGCGATAAAGATGAGGACAATAGTCCGAATAATGTAAATAATAAAACATGTTTTATTGTGTCGAAATTTAGGCAAGAAATCAAGCTTTTTTAAAAATAATCTCAGGTAACACATGATAAAACTATGGGTGAACCAAAGGATGGATTTTATCCGATGCAGATGTGTCTGTGCTTGACAGATTGAAGGACGGAGGCGGCATTGTGAGGATTTGGGTTGGAATCTTTGATAAAACCGTAAGTCAACCAATAAGATTTGACGAAGGAGTTAAACTGAACAATAGTAACTATTGTAATTACATGGATAAGAATTTATTTCAATACACACGTGTTCATTAATTTATTTTAATAGACATTTCACTTTAAAACCAAAAGGCCGAGACTTGGGACTTACTTGAACATTTAATCGACGATTATGTATTTATACAAGACACTGCACCTTATCATAAATCTATGATTACCTCTGATGTTTTTTTTTGTTTTGTTACCATAAACATTTTTAAAAAGATATGATAGAATGACCACCATCAAGTCCTGATCAGAATCCGATCGAAAATCTGTGTGCAATTGCAACAATGAAATAATATGAAGGTAGCTAACAATATGACAGCAAAGCAGACCTATGATAACAAATTAAAATGTCAAAAATTGACCACGATGAAATAAAAAAAATAATGAAATCAATAGATTGTCTATTGTTATTGAGAAGAAGTGTTAATATATTTAGATTTATCGAGTTACCTCCTCCTAATTTTTGAAAGCTCTACCAGGGGACGATCTTTTGATTATAAATACTCGGCGATATTTTTTCTCGTTCTCTTCTTACGTTACCCGCTTATTCGTCAACATTAAACTTGTCGCGGAAAACGGGTTCCCTTTAGGAAACGTTTAAACAAATCACACATACACAACACACATAAGTACGCACATTCACCCACTTCACATACTTTGACCCCAAGCAGTTTTCACATTCATTTGTTACACATATTACTGCCTATATCGCTTGTATACAGATGTGGTTAATACATCATCATTCGTTTGTACATATATATTGATTCTTGCTGGGTTTTTTTATTCATTTACGTTGACTCATATCCCGAGTCATGTTTGTTGTGAGCATTTCAGTGCAGTGGCTTTGCAGAATTAATTTCAACTCGGACTGAATTTCAACGCGGAACTAAGGGTTAGGGTTAGGGTTTTAAAATCGAGTTGAAATTAGTTCCGAGTTGTAATTAGTTCCGAGTTGAAATTAGTTCTGTCACTCACTTCAAGAGACTCACTTGTTTATGTTTCAAACCATACACCGACCCGTAATACATGTAAAGCCTTTAAAGTCTTATAATATGCTTTTTTATTTTTTCTCTTGTAGGTGTTTATTAATTGTTGATGTTTTTATTATTTTGTCATTAAATAAAAAGTGATTGCTCCTATTTTGCATAATAACTTCAGACTACAGTTGTTTTTTTTATATAATAACGCCATTGTCACGTTGAAACTGCGTAAATTTTTATCCGAACCTTTGTTTTGACGTCTATATGCATAGTTTAAATATTAACAAAACTTGTTCAAAACAGATTCAGGTTATTGAGTCTGATGGGATTTGCATAATAAGTTAAGACATCATTAACAGTTAAAATGCCATGTTTGAAACTAAGGAGAAAGCGATGAAAAAGTTGATTCCAATCCAGAAAAAGGAGTTTCAAGATTTTAATTGTGGAAAAAAATAAGTTTTTATACATACAAGTATAATACACCGAACGAAAGAAAGACGCTATTTCAATCGTCTAGCTATTTATACGTCCTCATCATAATACTTTTTTACTCTTAGTTCAACCGATAAAAGACTTAAGGGCCACTCGAGGTAGAGTTCCACCAGGTTTGATTATTGTAAATGAGGAGGAAGAAGACATGCATGTTATGATGATGATAAAGAGAGCAACATTATAGTTGCCACGGAAGCAGCTTTTTTTTTTTTTTTACTCAGAATAAGAGTTCTGAAGTGAAGCTGTCTGGGTAGAACTTTCTCCACATTGAAGGAAGAAGAGAGGAATTAGCTTGGTTTGCCATCGTCATTATGGCATGACGGATTCTAGTTGTGAAAATCTGAGCTGCCGCAGTATATGAATGTAACTCGTTCGAACATCTGTAATTATTGAGAGACTAGCAAGCCTTCATCTGTGTGATAACGGTCGCAGTATGAAGAATCATTCATTTCTCCCCAAACCGGGTAAGCGCCTTTGAACTATGTCGAATTTGGACAGTGAACTTTGGGCAAGACGAGCCCAGATATAGCATTAACATTTCATCTTTAGTCTGATCTGTATCGTGTATAGTTAGAAGCTGGCATAAGGAGTTAGGTATAACTGTGTTTGTAGGTGTTGCCTGAGTTGAAATCTAAAAGATAACAAACTACAATGCAAGTATTTCTATTCATAAGTTTCAAAATAACTTAAATTATAAATGTTGCCGCTTACCAATAATTTGGGATAATACAATGAATCAAAGATAGCTGACATTGCCACCTACAATGAACCATTGCTCAACATAGTTTAACAGACGTGCCACAACGCAACACACATTCAAGCGTGAAACAGATTGTCACCACTCAATGTTAATCTCAGTGTCAACTTTTATATTCAAAGGCACTGTATCATTATCTATTTTACCCATAAATCTAGCATAAGTGAAAACTATATTTTTATCACACACAGGCACAGACGCACACACGCACACACACACACACACACACATATATATATATATATATAGATATATATATGTAAACAAATTATTAGATATAACAGATAATGAATGATCATGAGCCGTTCTAATGTTCGAATGTTTCTGGTTAAAATAAAGACAACAATTTGTTAACATTTTTTTAATTAAGTTGTTTCTAAGCATTCGGCTCATATGAGCCATCCTCAGAGTGAATATACAGACATAAAACAAAGATATCCGCCGTTAAAGATGATATTTTGTTATTTTGACATGGAAAATTACTTTGTGTTGGCAACGGTCGCGAATTAGCAGACGTAGATCGTAAGTTCAAGATGCCGTTCTATGACGTCATACCACGCGACAGACAGAATTATTACAACAGAACTAATGTCTAGATGCAATGTAATGTGTTTTGTCTTTATTTTCACCAGTAATTAAAGCAAACATTCGAACATTAGAAACGACTCATAAACAGACATAATAGACATTCATTCTGTTATATTTGATATATATTTAAATAATGTTCTGCTGCCCTAATACACGAAATTCACACACTTAGAGACACGTATATATATATATATATATATATATATATATATATATATATATATATATATATATATATATATATAGATAAATTCCCAGATCAATTCTGTGGACAAGACAGATTGGTATAAATAAAATGACAATTGGAAAAAAGATCTTAGATTTTGCCGACGCGTTGCGTCTTCCGACTTCTTCAAGGCAAAAATGAAATCGAAATGTTCTTGTTGTGATAGTTACATATATATATATATATATATATATATATATATATATATATATATACTTCTACAATTCACTCTCGTGTGGTCATGTGTGACGTCATGAGATGCGGTGAGATTTTCGCTTCTAGCATCTTATATGCACCTGTTTATCGTTGCTTAGAAATCATCTCTGTAAACAATGACAGACTATCATCACTGTCTTGTCCGTATATTGTTTAATATGTTGTAATTGACATCTTTGATAATGGCTTAAGTAAGCCGAAAGCTTAGATTGTATTAAAAAAATATGGATCACTATTGTGAATTTCTTTCTTCGTTCAACGATAATGTTATTAAACTTTTTAGATGTTACGAAAAAAAGTTACATAAAATAAATAGACAGCACTTGTCTATATTATTTAATGAAACGTGTGTATATATATATATATATATATATATATATATATATATATATATATATATATATATATATATATATATATATATATATATAACACAGGCTATGTGACGGTTACGTATAGGTCCGATTCCTGTCGAAGGATGCATATTTTCTATGACAATTTCTCGGAAATTCAGGGCGGTAAATGTTGCTAATACTGTTTATTATAAACAGACCATTTAATATTGTATCTATATAAAAAATGTATAAACATAAAAATGTCTTAATATATATATATATAAATATATATATATATGTGTGTGTGTGTGTGTGTGTAGAAAGAGAGAGCCCTGGTAGACATTATTTGCTCATAGCTGGGAGCGTAACAGGTGCTACTAACCCGGGTCAGGGCGGATGTGGGAACAAGAGCGATTAAAGGTTGTTCCACGCTCCTCAAATCCTCCAATCTCACGATGAGAAGACTTGCTGCCGGATGTAGTTTATTGTCATAACCACGACATATATATATATATATATATATATATATATATATATATATATATAGATAGATAGATAGATACAGACAGGCAGACAGACTGCGAGGGAGAGTGTGAGAGAGAATGGTAGAGACAAACAGGAGCATAGATTAGTTAATTTGGAAGGATACTAGTTGTTTCTATCAGCCATATGGCTTTTCATATGGTTTTCTTATCGTCATGAATACAGAATAATATCACATAGAAGTTCAGCACTATTTGTTTCAAATGACATTTTCCTGCTTCTTAATATATTTTTAACGCGCCTAAGTGTCACAGTGTTTCTTGTCTCTCATAAAACTTCCTAAATAATTAAATTTCTTTGCTGGTTTGCTTCATTTTGCGGTCTTCAATTCGTGATCGCATCTTTAGGTGTGCGTCTTGGTAACGACTATAAATTTTATACCTGGCAGTCCGTCCTCTCTACCCGATTTTCTTTATTACTTGAGTTGTTCTCATTTTGTGCCTGCCATCAAATATCAAATTCGAGGTTTATGAAACGCATTTCATGACGTAAGATGCTAAGATCTCTGTGCAATTGATGAAAGTTTAATATACTCCGGAGATATATTAAGATCAATCGTAACCTGCATCGTGAACAAACAACTTGCAAGCAGATAGAAAAATGAGTTGTGTAATTATATAAACCCAGATAGATGAGTGTGACAAGGACGTGTTTCATCACTGGATTTAACCTGTAAATTTAGATGAGTTGGAGAAATATTTCACCACAAGAGAAAGAGAGAGAGAGAGAGAGAGAGAGAGAGAGAGAGAGAGAAAGCGAAATATGAGAGAGATAAAGAAAAAAGCGGAGCAGAAAAAAAATAAAGGAAAAAGGAAGAAGACAAAGAAACAAAAGTAAAAGCAGGAGAGAGAAAAGAAGAGAGAAAAAGAAATTGAGAAATAAAAAAAGAAAAAGGGTGGAAAAAAAGAAAAAAGAGAGAGGGGGAGAAAAGAAAAAGAGAGAGAGAAAAAGAAAACAGAGAGAAAAAAGAAAAAAGAAAAAAGAAAGTGTGAGAGAGAGTGAGATAAAGAAAAAGAAAAGAGAGAAAAGGAAAAAAAAGCAATAGAGACAAGGAGAATGAGGGAGAGAAAGAAAAACAAGAGAAAAGAGACAGAGAAAAGAAATAGAGAGAGTGAAAAAGAAAAAAGAAAAGAAAGAGAATGAGATAAAAGAAAAAGAAATGAAAAAGAAAAGGGAAAAAGAGAGAGTGAGCGAGATAAAGAAAGAGAGAGAGAGAAAAAAAAGTGAGAGAGAAAAAAGAAAGAAAAAAGTAAGAGAAAACAAAGAAAAAGGTGAGAGAAAGACACACAAGAGATAGAGAGAGAGAGAGAAAGAAAAAGAGAGAGAAAGAAAAGAAAAAAAGCGAGAGAAAAAAACGAAGAGAGAGTCAGATAGAAAAAGAAAAAAGACGAGAGAGAAAAACACACAAAAAATCACACAAATATTCACTTCGAAACAAGTTTTAATTGAAATTATTTGATCTTTGTTCGCCTTTCTTTAGTTTCCTTCTAAAACGTAGCAAATGTAAACATTTTTTTTTGTTCTCATGAAAGTCATTTGCGGTTGCAAACATTACAATTCCCGGACACCTTATACGTTCAAACTGGCTTCCGATAACCAGTGAATTTAGACTCTATTTTGTAATCTACGTAAACTTGTGCCAATCGACACGTCTCTTCATAACCTGGCCGCCTTACGAATGTATTTTACTACGAAAACCTTTCAGAAGAAATGTTTAAATAAATATTTTTTTCTCTATGTGAATGTTGTGTCAAATAAAAATTAGGTCTCTTTTAAATCTTCGACGTTCCTATTGTCCCACAAATGTCTTTAGGCCTGTATGAATTTTCAGGAGTGACTTCAAATCGGTCCATAATCAATTGGAAACACATAGCAATAAAGAATTTCAATGACAGATATAAAACAGGTACAGACGATCAAAAATAATCCATGACGCATATCTTAAAATGAAATTCACGACAAAAATCTCCTCGATATCTGTCTATATCTCTAAGATGAGGTATTATTTACATTATTCGGAATGTTATCCTCATCTTCATTGACATATCCACAACGTTTCGGCCGTTGTACGCTTCGACTTTCTTCCACTGATTGGAATTTCGAAACGATCAATTTATTTCTCCCAGCGGGATATATTGTTCCAGTTCCACGTGCTATGCCTCAGTTATTTGCCTTTAACTCAATTCTCTTTTCTTCTCTTTTCTTTTTTTTTTTGGTTCACCACTGCTGTGGCCTGGTATTGAACTCACAACTATTTGTGTCTCGTCACTGGATCTAACCAACGGCTTTATCTACTGGGCCATTTATCCCTGAGGAACTAGAAAAATCTGCCCAAGTGGGCGAAATAATGGGTTCCGTTCGAAATTCCCATCAACTGGAGAGGGCCGAAGCGTACAACAGTCGAAACGTTGTGGATATGGCAATGATGATGAGAATAACAGTCCGAATAATGTAAACTAAAAATGCAACTAAAAATCTCCTCGGTCATTGTTTTCTGATTTTCGCAACAAATGCACATTGCCTTGAACGCCTATTTGAACACAAGCTCACCTCAGACATCAAGTAAAAATCGTATATGTGACCAATCGCTAGAGATGCTATCTGGAAAATAGTTGGTTCTATGTATCGCTTCAGTAAGTACCAGATTTCTCCTGCCATTTACAAGAACTAGACCTGTCTAAAAATGAATTTCATATCTGGAATGGCGTTGCTACTCTTCACCTTCCAGACTTGACGGAGCCCAAAAGCATCCTACGAGAGCTTTCGGGGGTTAAATTATTTTCCGCTATCTCTGTTTCCATGCGAAATGTACAAACCAGCTACACTTCTTAGTTAACCCGACTGTAACCCTCCTAAATATGACCCACCACCACGTCGCGTACATTGAAATGAACTACCCTCATTCCCTTCGTATTTCTGTAGAAAGGCGTAACTTCGATACCTTTTCCTTAGAGGATCATTTTGTGGAACAGGACGATAGAAGGATACTTTTCAGAAAACGTGCCCCTGCTTTTCATCTCGAGATTCTCGACAAATTGCAAAAAAGGATCGGTAATGTAATCCGTCCTGACTTGATATCTCGATTTCAGTCATTCACTCATTGTCGAGAGGTGGCTTTCCTCTGTCTTTTTTTACAAATATTTTCAATGCATCTGTTCTGATGATCTATCTTCCCTGATGACAAAACTACATGAATTTAAACATGCTACTAGATTGTCATCTAAGTCCCACCCTTTTACAGTTGAAATAGTTAAATACAATCGCCACTTCTACTCCAACTGTTTTTCTTTTCTAGTGGCGCTTCCCAACAGTGAAACTACCTTCCTATTACTCGCTTTCCTGATAACTACAATTTTCATAAATTTAAATGCAACGTCAATCGCCATCTTCTGTTGACTTGATCACCGTTCTTCTTTTATACTTTCCTCAATCCCCACTATACGCAGTCTGAATAAAGGTTTCAGCTCGAAATTCTAATCACCTGAAGATAACCGGGGCGTACAACGACCGAAACAATGTGAATATGACAATAAAGATGAGACCACAGTCCGAACAACGTAAATATTGTAAATAATTCATTTTAGTTAGGAAAGTTTGAATATCTTTGGGCAAAACTGAAACCTTGCAATTTCGAGACGCGGACGTCATAGATAGATACACGCCATCTTAACGGTTTGTAAATGATTAGATTGGACAATACGATATAATTGTGACACCTTGAAGAAAACAACGACTGACACCCACAAAATTCAATTGACTGTTTTGAACATCAAACCAACTAAAATAAGAATTCGACTCTTATAAATTAGCAAAAACGAGTCCGACGAAAAAAAAACAAAAACGTAAATAACTTTTAGATTTCCTCAGAGAAAAGGTTTTATTTTATTAAGACAGCTAATCTTTCCTTGTTAAATCTTGAGGAAGTTGTAATTTTTGACGAAATATTTCTTTTAAGTATTAAAATGGCATTATTATTAGTTTTTTTTTTTATAAAATTTACAACCTTTGCCCGAAAAATATAAAATAGCATACCAATCATTTATAATTAATCAAATGTAATACTTTGATAATCATGTAATAATTTGATAACGATCTCTCTACTTTGAATTCTAAATTACGAAAGAAGTCTCACGCCTCCACGCCAGCAGACGTACAATGCCCCCCCCACACAAAAAAAATAATCGTACAAGTGATAAAATAGGTTGTTTAATTCTTTGTTAAAACTCAATAACGTAATTCCCCATGTATAACAGGCATTTTTCTAAAAGATAATAAGCAAAATCGGGGCCGCGTATTATGCACAATAAAAATATATATGATACTATAAAATATAGTTTTAAAGTATACAATTTGTATGGGTTAAAGTGGTCAAAATCAGTGACGGGGCGATACAAATTGAAAATGAACATTAAGGTTAGGCTTAAACGTAATCGTCAGGCTGGATATATATATATATATATATATATATATATATATATATATATATATATATGTATGTATCTATCGATATATATATATAATAATAATAATAAAAAGCCTTAAACAATAATATTGCATGGTCATAATTTATTCCGTTGGAATCGTAAATACGATCCAATTCATCAGACCTACATTTATGTGTATGCATGTATGTATATATATTTATATATTTTGCATATGTATGTGTATATTTAATACTAATATTATCTCTCTCTCTCTGTATATATATATATATATATATATATATATATATATATATATATATATATATATATATAATCAATAGATACATAGATTCTTTCCCATATATCATAATCTATATGCTCATTATTTATAGAAAAGTGTTCGATATCAGTGCTAGAGCTAACAAATTCAGTTGTTTAGATATGAGCTTTTGACCATGGGTTTTAGGCTTTTGCTATCGTCAAAGAAACAGCGTTATTTTTTTTTTAAATAGATCTATTGATGTTTGACTTTTTGGTGATGGGAGGGGGACTTGTCCGTTTGGGATGACACTCTCACACTCACGGACACACATACATACGGCTGTACGGATTTCATTTCACACAAACACGCCCATATAAACAATCCGAGATTAGGCGCAGATACACATCGTTGCGTTCGAGCATACATATATACATACATACATATATATATATATACGGAACTGTAATTCTATTTCGGTTTAAAAACCTTAGCGATTACTATATGTCGCTATGTTCTTTCAACAAGAGCCGAGTGTGATGTACTTGACGCTTTTCAGGTCGGCCGCTTGTGTCGTCAGACGAACTTACACTTCCTCACACACACTTACACATATGTAGACCTGAATATACACTGGTCTGGGGTTTTCATCAACACGCCAGCAAACGTATAATGGCAACCAAAATGGATAAAAATAAATAACCTACAGGTGATAAAATACCTTTCTTTAATTACTTATAAAAACTCAATAACATAATTCCCCATGTATAATACGCATTTTTCTAAAAGATAATAAGCAAAATCAGTGCTGCGTATTATTCACAGCTACAAAAATATATATGATTTTATAAAAATATAGTTTTATGGTATACAGTTTGTATAGGCTAAAATCAGTGATAGGGTGTACGTATTTTCACCGCTGACTGATTATGTATTACTGTCGATTGGGACCATAAATTCGAATCGGCTTCAGATTGAGTCTTGATTAAGATCATGCCCTTATCTTCTTGCTTGTTAATCTTTTATGCTAATAGAATTCACAAAAAAATCGTGAGAATATGCATTGTCATGCAAAAATACACACTTCACTTGGGAATCTGCGACGCTGGTACTTCTACCATTCAAAGAATTTCTTGCCCATGTAATGCCAATAGTTGCCACTACATAGTTTAACTCCTTCATCGAACTTCAATAGTTCAATAATGGTTTGGTCAAGAATTCCGAGCTATACACTCCACCATCCTTGTTGCCTTGTTTAACAAAATGCACATTTACATCGGATAGAAACCAACCTTTGTCTCGTCCATCAGTTCCATTGAGTGTCACCCAAATATTCATCCAGAAAAATCACGTTAGAAAAGTCAATTTGCATGCAATTCATTCCCCAGTTTTGGCCATTTGAAATATTTATGTTACTAAGAGCAGATTGCCTCGGAGGATTTATTTAAAAAAAAACTCAATTTGCGAAGCATTCTACACATTCGTACTTTTTTAACTCCCAATTCTAGCCTATTCAAAGATCAAACACTGAACAAAAGTTGTTATTTTCGCTATAACTCGCTGTAGTTTACGTTCCTCTCGAGGAGACAAGTTCTTAAACCACTTTCGTTTGCTTCTATTTCTCAAAATATTTATAATCCCAACATACCTAATTATCATTCGATGATCTCTTTAAACCTCCTTTGATATCTCCAATGTAAACATGCTCTCATTCAATGTATTGCACTGTTTGTTAGCTGTGTACAATTACCCATATTTCAACATATTCATTAGAATTCAGAGGCCTTAAACTACTATTAGTCTAATTTGCATAACTTCAGACAACAGTTATCTTTTATAATAAATTCAATAACTCACATAAAACATGTTGAAGCAACACCGACATGTTAACTCAAGCATTGCTTTTACGTCTAAATTAGTCGATTAAAATTTCACATAAATTGTTCAAAGTAAATTCAAGTTATTGATAGTTTTGTAATTTTCATAACGTTAGAACGACTGTATATATATCAGATATATCTAATTATAATATATGTATATATTTTAATGTTTCTCCAATTCTGAATTTTAAAGATAACTTTATATTTTATTTCTACACTTACCTTGATAATGTCGTCAAGAAACGAAACGCGTTGGTATAAAATATATTTTATTTACTTTTTCTTTGCAGATGTCCATTTTTTTTTTAATATCTGAATTGTTACATGCATGAATTAAGATAATTTGTTAGAAAATCTTGAATAACTTTATTCATTGTAAGTCTATACACCCAAAGAAATTTTGAAGTTAATAATTTTAATAAATATGACATTTATGTGGAAATCAATACGCAGGAGCATAAACTTATAAAATTTAACATAAAAGTAGACTGGGTTATGGAAATTCTGTTTCGGATAGGTAAACCATAATATCGAATTAAATCTGTGTCGGTGTCTGTAATTGTTGTTTTTTGTGAAAATTTTTTCACTTATTTTTTTAGGTATTTTTCCATTCAAAACATCGCTTTAGTTAGTTTGATGAATAAGAAAACTCATCCGAGGTTGGCAAACGATCAGTTAGAAACTGAGTCTCTGTATCTGTGCGTGTAACGTATATACTCGCGTATCATGCTAATTCTGGAGACATAATTTTGAAGCCATTCTTAAGGTGTTCGCATCACACACGAGTTATAAAATTAGCGTATCTATATCTCTGGCTATGCCACTGACCAAACTGGATATCAGTTAACTGTATTCAAAAGTTACAGGTGTATTTAAAAAATACACACACACACACACACACACATATATATATATATATATATATATATATATATATATATATATATATATATATATATATATATATATATCATTGAATAAGAGAGGCAAGGTGCTTTTATTATTTTTATACAATTCCTCATGTAATCCTGATCAATCAAGATTCGTAAATAATTATATAGACCAGACTACAACATGTTTGACACGCAGACTCACTCTACACCTTTCTGATCATAGCTCAATTAGATTTCATTTAAATATTCATGGAGACCTACCGGACACTATTCGTAACATACTTGTTGACAGCAGTAATATAATAGCATGCAAAAAGAAAGGTTAAAAATAATGGAAGCCTTATTAATAAAAACAAATAAAACACTTAATAATATCCACTTTGAACATGGACATAATATTTTTAGCGTGTTTTGAAAAATGAAATTATTTTATAAAACATACATATATCTAACTATTTCTTATTTAACAGTTACAATATGTAATCCTTGGAAATGGCTAAATGTATAGCCGAAAGCGCTCTGCTAATTAAAAGCAGCTTGTCTGTTGTATTCAATGAAATGTCCAAGAAAGAGGGATTACTGTCTAAATACACACACACACACAAACAAACACGCACACACACACGCACACACACACAAACAAACACACACATATATATATATATATATATATATATATAAACGGACGATATGAAGTGTGATAGAAGCCAGTGAGAAGGAGGACATAAGCAAGTGTATTGGAAATGTATTGGTGGGTGTTACATACTTTCCTCATGGAACATATTAACTGAACAGGAACTTTTTAGTATGCATGCAATAATTTCCGATCTCTCAGTGAAAAGATTTTTTTGCCTGGAAAAGTTTTTATAGTGAACTTTTCTTATGGACTAAGTTTTCAGATTGTTGTAATATTTGGCTTTTTAAAAATCTTCCAGCTTACAGTCGGATCTTTGTTATAATTTCTACACATGGTTGGCTAGTCAGGTAGAATTCTTCAGACTTTCTAGCGTGAATGATGACTTGTGATTATACCACCTTTACTTGAAGCTACCTTCAGTAGACACTATGTATATTTTGTTTTGACCGTTTGTATCTATTACCTCTGTTTTGTAAATTACTGCTTCAGTTTGCAAACTCCATCTAACGGATGGCTACTTTTATTTCTACAGTTTAACTTTTTATCATATATATATTTAAGTAATTCATCGAGTCTGAAAGAAACCTCAACAGAATGCAGAAAGCAATTGACGGCCGTTTCGTTCAATAGTTAGGAGTCATCAACAGTGAGCATCCACTATCGAGTATTGAAACCTAACAGTTAGGTTGTCAAGCAAACATCATACCAAGTGTTCCAACGACCCTCGGTGACGAAGAGATTGCAAATCAGACTTAATACACACGCATATATATATATATATATATATATATATATATATATATATATATATATATATATATATATATATATATATATATATATATATATATATATATATATATATATATATATATATATATATATATATATATATATTATACTGATAATTAAACTCCCGGATGGCACAATTTGCCAGTATATCAAAACAAATTGGTATCCGATTAAAAAAAATGACAAAAAAAAAAGAAGTAGACACTTTACAACAAGGCGAAAAATTCGACCAGTGCCTTAAATTTCAATCCCCCCCCCAAAAAAAAACAAGCGAGTAACTAAGATAAAACGTAGAGTGCTCAGTACGCTAAGTAGAGCAGAGGTCAATAAAATAAATCCTAGAGCCAGGAACTACCAAACTATGTTTCAAATAAATGTATCTTCAGAGTAAGAATATCTACTTAGGCGAAACTTGTGTAGGTAGTTGCTGGATATTTAGGATCTATTATATATATATATATATATATATATATATATATATATATATATATATATATATATATATATATTATGAACTGGACAAAGTCCGACGATTATTTAAGACATTTTTATGTTTAATATTATTTTTATAGATACATATATTTAAGTAAATGCTCTGTTTGTAATAAAGCTTGACATGCTTTTACCGATTTGGCCACGAATTCGACCTTGCTAACCGAACGCTCCTTCGTGGCCAAATCGGTAAAGGCACGTGAATCTAAATGACGGTTCCGTATAGGACACAGTTTCGAATGCTGTCGGAGGACGAATATTTTCTATGAAAATTTCTCGGACATTCAGGCAGGTAAATGTTGTCTAATACTGTTTATTATAAACAGAGCATTTACTTAAATACTTATATCTATAAAAAGAATGTTAAACATAAGAATGTCTTCATATATGTGTGTGTGTGTCAGATGATAACGAATAGAATGCAATTTTGACGTTCGTAACATTTGATTTAAAAGACAGCTCAATACAAAATAGAGCACTATCCATCATTTTAAAACAGTACGTCGGAAACATGTAAAAATCTCTACTCAATCGCAGTAGTGTTTTGATGCGTCGGGTTTCGCCTGATGACATTCGTTATATACTCATCGAAAAACGACTGCAATTATGTAGCTATCTGGATTTGATGTGATAACCTAAAATAAAAATTATATCCATATATATGGGTTGTACATAGGTTGTACTGAAGGTTGTACGTCATAAATCCTCTTTCAAACAGGAGAGATACAGCAGTTGCACTAAACTGGCAAAATATGTTTGGGATTTTAAAAAGAAATACAATAAAAGCCCCAACTTAAAATAGGGTGTACTTAGGAAAGTTACGCCTTACAGATGTGTTGATAATTTTTCTAGGCACTGTCAGGAGTTGACCATAGTGATCTCGCCAGACACGATAAAACTGTGAAAACAAGGGTCTTATTTAATGGCAAAATGTAGACACACCAATAAACATATACTGAGTCCCTACGAGCCTGGATGAACAATCATTTTCCAGTTCCTCCAATTCTCACCTTACCCCTTTCCTTCTGATATATGTGATTTGCAGCACTTTGTTAATATATTTAAACTGACTTGAATGCTATTACGGATTAACTATCCACAAGTAACTACCCTATCGAAAGCCTAAGGTAGAAATCCAGGTAGTGCGTTGCGCGTGGATTTTTCTTAATATTGTTTTATTACAAGCTCTACTATTGGATATTTGTAAATGTCGAAGCATTGGCCTGACTCTTGTTTTGGCTATTATTTTTCTTTTTAGCATTATATATATATATATATATATATATATATATATATGTGTGTGTGTGTGTGTGTGTGTGTGTGTGTGTGTGTGTGTGTGTACACTGCGTGCCAAATTATTATCGAGATAACTTTTTTCTGATATTTCAAAAGCCTTCCAATCAATTCACACAAAATTTTCGCACAATGTCGGCAATACTGACCTGCACAATCCCTAATAATGATCTGCGCAATGTAAACAAACTGGCGCCGTATTTGCTATCAGCACGGTGATTTGAGCGTGCCAAATTATTAGAAAAATGTAAGAATTTAGTAAAACGATGGGCCGTAAAAGCAATTTAATTGATGCTGAAAAGAAAACTATCACCTCAGAACTCTCAAAAGTTAAATATACCCTAGAAAATTCTAAAATGATAGAGAGGTGTCATCAAGAAATAAGTTCACCGCCGACCCTACACAAGTACGCAAAAGGGCAGATAAAGGCAATCCGAAGGTTATTTTACGTCGTCTCATGTCACGACTTAAACGAGAGGCCACGAAGGACCATGGATTTACCAGTCAAGAGCTTTTCAGTCGCATTGGGGATCCTACTGTGACTAAAAGTATTCGGTGTCGGTATCTGAGCGAAATAGCAACAAGAGTCAAACCTGTATCGAAGCCTCCGTTGACTAGAAATCACATTCAAAATCGATTGAAATGGGCCGAGAACAATATGAAGATTGACTTCTCTAAAGCTTTGTCCAC
>OZ010578.1:128063884-128066384 GCA_963932145.1 Acanthosepion lycidas
CATACTACATATTAAATAGGTCAGTGTCTGGTCCCTCCTCCCCCAATACTAAGTATGATTAATAGAAATATTAAATATACCCTCTCTAACCTGACTATGTCTCTCAAACCACCGCTCATTACCCACTCTGTTAAATTACAAAATCTTACATTGCCCATCAAAACTATGAATTTTCATTTCATTTCGTTTCATCTTTTTGAAGTGCTATCCGATGATCCAGATTCCTTTAAAACGGTCTGGTAAAATAAATTATTATAATGGAACCTTAAAATGTTTCTTCTTTAATATACATATATATATATATATATATATATAATATATATATATATATATATAGTGAGTGAGACAGAGAAATAGAAAAAGAAATAAATCTTGCCAAATATAGCAAAAGTTCATCAATATAAATGTTTACCTAATATGATGGATAGATAGATGTTTATTTATGTTTATTTGATATAAATGTAATGTTATTTTTCTGATTGCCCCACCCCCGCTCGTCTAAGTACTTTGAATTTTGTCTTTCCAACGTTCCCAACTTTAATTCAACTCAAGAACTTGTACATGAATATCAAGGCATACGCAGAACTGGTAGATAGTTTAAATCAATATACTCTGGCTCATGGTACTTAATATTTAAGGTGTGCCGATTCGCAATTTTCCCTAAATTCTAAAATGTTTTAAAAAGCAGCATGGCAACAAGGCGACTTCCAGTTCAGCAACGAAGAGCCACAAAGAGACGATGAATTTTGTACAGATATAGAAAATGTGAAAATATTTTGGTAAAAACAAAAAATAACGTTAATCAATTTTTTTTTAAATAATTTATCTGTTTTTAACCATCTTCGCCCGTATTTCAATCCCACCAGCCGACGTTCTTTCAACTCTTTCCTGATTTCATTGAATGAGCCTTTTTTTTTAAACTCCTTCTTTTCTTGATGGTCTCGATTTTTTTTTGTTTTCGTCATGTAATGTTAAGACCCTGTGTATCGCGTTTTACCATGCATCATTGACTCTCCGTACACGTCGACTTACTTCGTCGTTTCTGTCTTCGTTTCTTTCTGTGTTTCTTTCCCTCTTAATCCTACACTGAGCCTGCTTTTTTGTATGTTTGCATGTGTGAATGTTCATGTGGGTGTGTGTTTGCCTGAGTGTTCATATGTGTCTGTTTATGTATGTGTGTGCGTACCTTATTTGAATATTTCAATAACGATTTCTGATCATTCTTTCATAAAAAAATTTAAACTCTATTTTGTCGGAGATAGAAGATTTTTTATCGACACTGGTAACACGCCCAAGAATATGTAGAATTTTCTATACGGAAGAAGACATATTAATTAACTAATGTTGTTCATATATATTTAATGAGTTCGCCTTAACTTTAAGCCTGAAGAGGTCGTCTTAGATCAATTTTTTAATTCCAAATGCCAAACGATGAGCTTATTCTAACTTATCTTGAAACTATTTTAACTTATCTTGAAAACTAGATGAATATTCCATAGAATATTCATCTAGTTTTCTTCATCTATGTCTTATTCAAACGTTCGCTTGCCTGAACATTATCAACATTGTTGTTTATTACAATTGTAGTGTACCCGCGTCGTCAAAAATAATTGTTAGAAAGTTTTAGTAGTGAGAAGCAAAGAAACAAAAGTCTTGAGACAATGTTTTAAGATTCATTGTAGCGGAGATCCCAACTAAAATAGAGGACAATGCATTGTTTTGTTCCCTTCGTATTTTATAGGCATTCAACAGAATCTATCATTCAATGATTACTCCTGGTATTAAATAAATCGAGTTTTGCTCAATATATTTTGATATTAAAATCATTTCTGTTTAGTGTAGCAATAAAATAAAAAGGACCCTCGAAATAAGAACATTAGCAAGAGAAAGATAGCGACGGCGATGAGAAAATCTATTCTATGAACAAGTTTCTTTTAGCATTTAATCCTAAGTAAGGCGAGAGTGCCACTTGTACACAAGGGACTACAGAGAGTGAGAGCAAGAGTAAATAGGCGTGTTTGAGGAAAGGATAAATAGACGAACGTCGAATAAGATCAAGGCATCAGAAGATGACGATTGACATTGCCTTTGAATATTTGAAGATTATAGCTACCAAGGTAGCAAGTAAGAGGAAGAGAGTTCCGCAGACGGAAAGTGCGAGGAAAGAATACTTTGGAGTAGAAGGGATGGCTACATTTAACCTTTTCGGAAGTGAAAGGTAGTATTGAGATGCCAAACTAGTAGCACGCTTTAATCCATGCAGTTTGGTAACCAGCGAAAGTAGCTCGTCGGAGCAGTTGCGGTGAAATAATTGTAGAAAAATACAGAGAGAAGCTAGAGTACGTCTGTGAGAAAATGACTGTAGACGAGATGTCAGATCAGGTCCCATCACATTGCATATCCGTCTCTGGATTTTGTCGAGGACCTCGAGACGAAAAATGGGGACACCACACGATATATGGCAACAGTATTCCATGCAAGGACGAACGGTTGATTTATA
>OZ010578.1:128071384-128161384 GCA_963932145.1 Acanthosepion lycidas
GGAACCACTTCCTAAACAGGAAATAAGGAATGAGCCTATACTCCTGTTAAAGAGAATCGGGGAGTATAGTCCGGTTGATAAGAAAGACTATCTACTCCTGCTAAAGAGAAGCGGGGAGTAATGTCCGGTTGATAAGAAAGCTTCCCACTGCCATATTCACAACATTTCTGCCTCTATATCTCTGAGATGAGGTATCATGATTACTTGTATTATTTACATTATACGTACCTTTATCCTCACCTTCATTGCCATATTCAAAACGTTTCGGCGGCTAATTCTCTGAGATGTGGTATTATGATTACTTGTATTATTCACATTATTCGGGCTGTTAGCCTCATCTTCATTATCATATTCACATCATTTCCACCTCTATATCTCTGAGATGAGGTATCATGATTACTTGTATTATTCACATTATTCGAACTGATATTCTCATCTTCATTGCCATATTCACAATGTTTCGGCCATTGTAAGCTCCGACCTTCTTCAGGTGATTGGAACATGGACCAGGGGATAAAGGCGGTTAGATCCAGTGTCTAGATACAAAAAGGTGTGGGTTCAATATCAGGCTACAGCAGTGGTGAACCAAACCTTGAAGAGTTAAGTTAAAAGGAAATAACTGAGACATCCGGAAAAGGCATGGCACGTGGAACTAGAACAATCTACCTGAGGAAGTCCGGAGCGTATAACGACCGAAAAATTGTGAATATGGCAATGAAGACAAACAGTCCGAAAAATGTAAATTCAGCATATCAATAAGTGAGTGTTATATGCAATAGGCTATCTTTATTCGTTATATGCACCAGAACGAATTGCCTCATTCAGATTGTAAGTATACCTTCTATTGCTGTTCATATTTCCTTCATGGTTCCTCATAGATAATATGTTCTTTCAATAACATTTTCACCATTATCCCGTAGAACCATTCCTTTTCATGTATCTTTTCATATTTGACCAGATTTTTTAGCATTCACTGCTTTATAGTAGGAAACATATCATATAGCATCTCAGTGTTATTTTATTTACTTCTTTCTTTCTTTAGCGGTGTATCAAATGCTTAGGGGTCTTTTAATTTTCTTGGAAGGATTGGTAATTTTTATTTTAAAAATATATTACTGTTAATTTTTTGTTTTCTGCTATTTTACAAAAAATGTATTGCTGGTAATTTTTTTATTATGCAAATGTATTACTGGTATTTTGATTATAAAATATATTTTTATGCATTCATAAACTTTAATCATAATGTGTGTGTTAACTATTTGCCGATAACAGATTCTACCACCTTGGGTCAGTGTGAATGTGGGAAAACAGCAATTTAAATGTGGTTCCAAGATCCTCAAAACTACAGATCTACCTTACTGCCGGATGTGGTTTATCGTCATACCCAGGAATATTTATTTTTTCGAAGGAATTTCCTAGTCTTTTTAGTTTCTGAAATTCATTGCTATTTTCATGAGATTTGGACTTCCAGCATCACAGTTTCTGTTGGCTGTTCCTACATAACAGATACATACATTTATGTACTTGCATAAATTTCAATTCTCCAATATTCACAGCTTTGGTTGTCTCTTTTGTTGCTAGCAATGATGTCTGTTTTCTTTCAGCTACTATGTATTCTTTGCTTTAGTTAACTACATTAAGAGTTTCTTTCAGGCTAATCGAACAGTCTCCCATCAAATTTTCACCATCACATCTCATGTAGTTAATATTATTTCTACCGATAAACAATCCTGTTAGGACTTTTTGGATCATGTTGTTCTCTAGGTTATGAGAAATCATATATAAGCTATCTTCCTATTTTTGGAGATTCACAAAACTCGTTTTCTGTCCGTATGCAGGCGCTTCATCAGTGCGAGTTGAGAGGTTCATGCATTACATACTTCACTTCTCTCTCAGGTTTTATTCAATAGAAGTAGGGTTTAGGTTTGGGTTTTCAGTTTTTTCTAAAGACTTTTCACTCTTTTTCATACTCAGTAGCTTCGTGTGTCTTAGTGACATTATCGCCTTGCTTGAGGTGTATGGATTTTATCGAATGACAAATAATATATTTTACAGAATACACGAATATCATTTCAGTTAGGTTGTTTAACACGGCAAAATTATGAAGAGTAATTGACCTTAAAGGGATTTTCCAAACGTAGCTCTGATGTGGTACAAGGTCTAAAGTATGGGGCCCTCAGTGAGGAACGAACTCACTATCCAGTCGTAAATGTTCTAGCGAGATAAGCTTGTTAACCTTTACACCGCCTTGAGGTACCCAATTGGACTTAGTTAAATCTAATTGGCTGATATAGCAACCAAACAGAATTGGCAAATTTTACATTAACAAAAGAAAGAAAATAACAGTTTAAAAATAATACTAAGCAATTAAAAGTAGGCAAAGTTACAGTAATGAGAGAGAATTTCCACAAAATAAGAATTGTGTTAACACACAAAAGAGATACAGACAAGCGATCGCAGCATTCAAGAAAAAAATATGGCGGATGAGACTGAAATGAGACTGAATGAGAAAAGAAAGAGAAAGAGAGAATTTGGAAATAATGTTTGAAAGAAAAATGACAGAATAGAAAATGACAGAGATAGTGTGTGTGTGAGAGAGAGATAGTATCAGAGTGAGGGAGAGAGAGAGAGAGAGGAAGTGAAAAGATAGTTGATTGGATGCAGCTGAAGAGAGAGACAACAAAATGAGAGATGGCAAGTGTATCTGCAAATATTATCTTTTTTTAAGGTCCATTATAAAGAAATGGTACTTATTTTGGTAGCATGTGGCAGAGAATGGTAAAATGTATTTCAAAAAAGGGTGAAAGACAACATAGGCAGAAGCCATTTAACATTTAATATGTATTTTACTTCCATTAAGAAAATAAAAAAATAGGTCCCAGCTATTTTAATATGCAGTGTATCCTGCATAGATCAGCGAGTAATTTGAATACTGGTCATGAAAAACTTTCTCAATTACACAAGTCTCATTAATATTAATAAATCTCATTAATATTAATTAATAAATCTCATTAATATTAATTAATAAATTCTAACGCCTCAAAAACAAATCTGCACTCTATGAATCGCCATAGAGATCCTTACTTGCCCCCCCCCCCCCATTAAAATGTTTCACGCTCAACTTCCCGAGAGCACCTCTCTGAGGCTGCTCGATCTCACGTTGGCTGCTGACCTAAGATGGAACAAATACATTGATTTAATTGATTCGTCCACCGCAAGGGAAGTTGGCTCGCAGTGCAGTGCCAGGAAAGTTTTCTCCCCGGAATCGATCCTTCAAATCTACAAATCAACCATTCTCCCTTGCATAGATTATTGCTACCATATATGGTCTGGAGCCCTTCTGTTTGCCTCAGGGTTCTTGATAAGATCCAGAGACGTATATGCAATATAATTGGCCTTGTTCTGGCATCTCGTCTTCAGTCGCTCTCTCACAGACGCGCCGATGCCTCTCTCTAATTTTTTACAAATACTTTCATGGTAATTGCTCCGATGAGCTGCTTTCGCTGGTTCCCAGACTTCATGAATTCAAGCGTCCTACGAGGCTGGAATTCCGCTCTCACCCTTTCACTGTTGAAACTGTTAAATGTAGCCGTCTCTTCTACTCCAATAGCTTCATATCTCGCACCTCCCGCCTGTGGAACTCCCTTCACTTTTCTTGTTTCCCTGATCTCCAACTATTCAAATGTAATGTCAATAGACATCTCCATTTGCCTTGATCTATCTACTCTCCTTCTCTTCATCCTTTCCTCTATCAATCCTATCTGCTCTCGCTCCAAATCCTCTCTAACACCTTGTGTGCTTCACACCTTGCTTGGGGAGAAAAAAATCTCATTAATATTAATAAATAAATCTCATTAATATTATTAAATGTGTAGATTAGTTGGCCATAGTTAAATGTAATTGGCTGAAATGTCCAGCAAATGGAATTGACATAGTCTCCAATAAATAAGAGAAAATAAAGATAAAAGCACAGAAATAAGAAATGCTACGAAGCAAACAATTTGTGCAAGACAAAAGTAATCAAAGTAACAGTAATGAAGGAGAATGTTCACAAACTAAGAAGGATGTTAACAAAGAGAAGCGACTCAGACAATAGATCACAGCCATGAGACATCAAGACAAGAAAGAACAGAAATATGGCGGATTTGACCGAGGAATGGCCAGAAAGAAATCCCAGCATGCATCTGTATATTTTGTCTATAGACTTAGAGAGTTTTTTTTTTTTTTTTTTTTTTTTTTTTTGCAGCTATTCCACCAAAGAAACGGACAGTAAATATGTTACGAATGTTTTATTTCTCAACTGAATATTTGATAATTCCAAAAAGCCTAATGTCACTGAATATTCATAAAGTACAAATCTGAAGGCAATCTAAAAGATAACTGAAAAATATATCTAATATTCGATGATTTATGAAACTCATTCTTGACATTAGCCATTTAACACCTGTTAAAAAAGAGGGAGTAGTCGCTTCCGTTTATTTTAAAATACATTTCTGGCATCGAAAAGAAAAATGTTTTCCCCTTTAGGCCACTATATATTCGTTTAAATGTCCAGTCAGCTAAATTTCCTTCGGCTAAATATATGTCGCAGAAAAGGCCCTCCAGTGAAACATCTGTTAGTTAAGTGACCGGGAGCCATGTTTCGAACTTAGATGAATTCTCACATAACAGAATACGACGCTAGAATTCTCAAATAACATAATATGATGAAATATTAGAATATGACGTTATAACTATCAAATTTCAAATAAATGAATATGACGAAATAATTCTCAAATGACAGAAAATAAATACAATAATTCTAAAATAATGGAACATGACGTAAATATTCTCTAATAAAAGAGTGTGATAAAATAATGTTTCTAATAAATCAATATGACGAAATAATTCTCAGATAACAGATTATGATGAAATCATTCGGGAATAAAAGAATATGTGTATATAATTGTTTAAAAAACAGCATGCGATGAGATGAAACTCGAATAACAGAACATGACGAAATAAGTGCAAATAACTGAATATTATGAACTCATTCGGGAATAAAATAATATGTGTATTTAATTGTTTTAAAAACAGCATACGATGAGATGATTCTCGAGTAACAGAACTTGACGAAATAATTGCAAATAACAGTATATGATGAACTAATTTGGGAATAAAAGAATATGTGTATATTTGACAAAAGGAAAAAAACAGAATACGATGAGAGGATTCTAGAATAACAGAATATGACGAAATTATTGTCTAGTAAGAAAATATGATGAAATCCTTCGGGAATAAAAGAATTGAAGAGAAAATTCTGAAATTACATAATTTTAGAAAATAATTCTCAAATACAGAATATATCAAATTAATTCTCAAATCGCAGAATATTATGGAATAATTCTTAAATAACTGAATATATCGAATTAAACCTGTAATAATCGAATATGACGAGGGTGTTCTGAAATAATTCAATCTGATAGCGATGTATTTCCTAATCATTCTAAAAATTATACTTTTTCAATAAAATTTAAATTATTCCTTTTATATTCTACATATTCACTTAAACTTGAGAAGGTTTGAAATACGCATTAATATTCCATATACATGTGCTCACGCCTTCCATAAAAAAATCTGTTTTCGAACTAGACTTAAAATTATTGCGCAAAAGGAGTAAGATGTAACTGTCACAGCTAGAAAAGGAAAGTAAAGGTGCTTAGATTGTTGTTGAGATTATCGTTTGAAACATTGGGTGCGCCAGATTTACAAGAGGTTTAAGACTCTGTACTGAAAACCAACTTTCATCTGGGTTCAAGTAACTACCTTCTGTGTCATTTGAAATATATACGTATATATATATATATATATATATATATATATATATATATATATATATATATATATATGACAGGCCCATACAATGACTATTGAAACCATAGCTATTATGTACCTGTACAAGATCTAATTGAAATTATATATATATATATATATATATATATATATATATATATATACTTAATTGTATTGAAGTGAGTCTGTGCCACAAACTCACATCACTAAAACTAAGTATGTTAGCTCTGTGACTGATATTGAGCGCTTTCCAATAAGTACCGCGCGTATATAATGTATAAATAATATGTATAAAAATTATATATATATATATATATATATATATATAATTTCAATTATATATTAATTTCAACTACATATATATATATATATATATATATATATATATATATATATATATATATATGCATAATTTCAATTATATATTAATTTCAACTACATATATATATATATATATATATATATATATATATATATATATATATATATATATGGGTAAAAGAAATTAATGGAGCACCTCGTCCAAGTCTTGATTAATTTTATGGAAAAAAAATTGAATTTTTGGGTTTCTTTAAGTACAAAAAATATATTTGAGTAAGCAAACGTAAACATTCATTTGCACGCGCGTTCGTTCCTTTTCCCCTTGGGAAATTTCAGAAAAGAACCAATCTTCTTCGCTAAATTTTGTCAATCTAATAAAAAGAAAATGAAAGGTTGTGTTAGTGTTTGTCATGAAGCCCCCATCCTTTGTAAATGGGAGCTTTTTCTATTTGTCTGTGGAAGATTCGGATTCGAAAGTATTGAAAGAAGCCAGGAGAAATACACTTTAAAAACATTCAGCTTCTGTTGTTTTTCTGATTCTCTGAGAAAGTAAATATTTTACAAGCATTGTCAAACTGAATCGCAAAGCAATAACAGTATGAAAAGCGGGAAGGTTTAGATATTAAAATCTAAAATAATGAACGGATTTGTTGTATGTCATAGTTTCCTTTTTAAAAATAATGTGATGTCTAAATTAATTTCTTTGAATCGCCATCTCTCATACTTAATGCTTGCTGCTTTAATAAACATTTTGTCATTCATTGCAGCGTCTACAATATAACATTGTGCATATGGCATTAAGCATATTAATATTCTTATATTTCTTGCTATATAAATATTATTATTATATATTTCATATTTCATTTATTTATTTTTTACTTATGTTATTTTCATTTTTTGATATTATTAATGATTCAAAAATCGACATTTATAAGTATATATAAATATTTTCAAAAATATTTTAAGAAATAGACAGAAATGAGCTGAATCGAAAAATAAAGCATCTTTCAAGTAGCAGAAAAATCTAAACCACTTATGGATCCTCGCTCTTCAGTCCCAATCGAGGACAAAATTATATACCCAGCTACTAAAAATAGGTGCGGCGATAAATTGCAATCGTAAAACCGGAATGATGAATTAAAGACAGATTACTTTTACCCCAGAAGCCATTGTTTTTAATTTAATTTTAATGCATATGTTGTAAGCATAATCTATCAAAATTACAATATCTAATGAGAACCCCACACCTCCCTAGTCCCAGAAGTTCAGCTCTTTACACTCAGGGCTTTCGTTTGTAAAGAAGAAGTTTAACTGCAAAATTTTTTTCACGAGAACTGCTACATTATGAACCAACTCCCGTGTTGGTGCTTCCTTAAACACTACGATCTTAATCACTTCAAGTCAAAGACTATTCACTATCTATTTTAATCTTAACATATATATATTCCTCTTAGGTTCATAACACTCACTTCATTAGAAATCATCTACCATGATGGCTCTTGAGGCTGTTACTGGTTGAAAAACCATTATTTTTTAATTTTTTTTTTAAATCTATTTCATCCATTTTGGTTTCAGATCAGGTAGATTGCAATAATCTCCTGTTATGTAAAACCAGTGATAACGAAACTATATTTAGATGATGTCTTTTATATTTTTCAGGAATCACATTCCACTATTTGAATTGACTGAATTCTCTCGAAAATGCTATGATCACTTTGCGGGGAAATTTCTATGCAGATCAAGTACATTATTTCTTCTCTCTTTGTCGGACTGACAAATAAGAAGCGATAGCGGTAAATCCTTCAAAAAAAAAAAAAAAAAAAAAGAAAGAAATAAAAAAGCAAGGCAATATGAGTTGATCAGATTAGACTTACGACGTTGAAGCAAGGCGGCTAATGAGAGAGAGAGAGAGAGAGCGCCAACCGATACAGTTAGTGTTCCGTTTATACGTCTTATTGTCTGTTCCTTACATTCCAGTTTACTGCTCTCACGATAGTCTTGCCAATCTGTCTGGTCGACTCAAAAGATACGTGGATAAAAAAAAAAAAAATGTCAGACGGTATGTTCTCTTAGTGTACATGGGACAACTATCAACAACGGTGCCTCCTCAACAAGACTTCTTTTTCTTTTCTTTTGAAGATTCAATAACGTCTAACGTATTTCGATTCTGTAATAAAAGTGATTACTCGGTGAATTCGTCCTTGATGGAGACAAATACTACTACGTAAAAAAAGATTTTTTTAAAGACATTTTAAATTGGCGCACAGATTACATCGTTTTATTCAAAACAGTTGAAAAAAAAAAGAAGCAATCCAATCCAGTACGCATTGTATGAAGCTCAATGTATACGCAGTTTTCTTTCTTTTATAATTCTTGTTTAATATCAAAGAATTGTTTAGGAATCGGATTTATATCAGTGCAGAACGAATCCTTACGGTTTCATTAAAAATGGAAGAAAATGTTTTTTTTTTTTTTTTCCTTTTATCTAATGCTAGTGCGGTTGAACAGAAATGACAATATCGTTTATAAACACAAACTTTGTGCGTGTCTACTCAAATCCTTGATAATTAAATATATAAAAACTGCTCTGTATATTCAAAATTTTACGTAAAAATGAGATAAAATAAATGCTTTATATTGGGTCATATGGTTGGATACTTTACGACAAAGTAGAAAAAATACCCGTGTAATGTGTTTCGTTCCTCAAGTCGGAAGGCGAGCATGATTAACTCTTTGAGGCCTCGCCATCACTTTATTATTATTTATTCATTATTTGTTTTTTTATGGCTTTCAACTTTTGTAGGTTCGAAAAATATTTTGGATTATGAAAATAATTCTTTTTTTTTTTTTTTTTTTTTTTGCAAGTTACTAATGCATTAACAATTTACTTTGAGAATAACGATGATTTTTACATATATAACTTTGATTATTTAACCCATAGCTGGAGGTCATTTTTAAGTGATATCAACGACATTAAGTGATATGTATGATTGTTAGTGTTATTTATTTCTAAATATTTAAAGCTATATTTATTTGTTCGTTGGCAATCCATACTTAACATTAGCGCCGATTTATATCACTTAATAATGTCGTTTGTAAATATTTCATATCACCGATGAATACGACTTAATCATGTTAATAAATGTAATATAGCATGTATTTCAGTAAGATAAAAAATAAATCTAATTTAGTTAATACCAATTAATCGGGACCTCAAAATCCTCCTTGTGTAGAAACGTAACAAGGACTTGTCACGTCCTTCGGGAGATTGCAATATCATTAATCAGAAAACATTATATTCTTACATTGAATGCACAAGTATTACACTCTCTCATAGATTATCTTATCATAGTTTTTAGGATTATGGCTATTATATGCAATTACAATAATTTTATGAATTTGATACGTATTTTCTTTATTAAATGTGTAAAACGGCATTTCTTAGATTTAATTTTTTTTTCTTTAAATCAAGCTTCAATTATTTGAAAATATTTTTCTCCTATTATATAGGTAAATTATTTACGAATAGTTATATTTTCGTAGCGATTTAAGGACTTCTTAACGTCATTTGATTGTTATTCGAATATATATATATATATATATATATATATATATATATATATATATATATATATATATATATATATATATATATATATATATATATATATACACACACACAATAAAAAGTCAACCACAAAAGCTCCTTCATAGTTTTGAGCTGTTTGGGAAGTTTTGGTGTCTTTAAATGATTTACTCGCAATTCAACCATTTAATAGTTACTAACTATACTGGTCTAATTAACACTATTTCCCTTGTTAGAACTGTTGTCGTCGCCTTAGTCGTTATGTTCATTTTTATCCGCCCGGCCATGTGTCCTTTGCCCGGTGGATATAATCCAGTGAATTTACCCAAAGAGTTGTGAGTTCAATACCTGGCAACAGCAGAAGTGAACAAAAACTTGGAATTTTGAGTTACAGGAGAAATATCAATCTGCCCCAGTGGACGAATTAAAAGTTTCAATTCGAAATTCAAATACATATCCCCTGAAGAAGACCGGTACAATGGTCGAAACATCATGAATATAATAATAAATATGAGGACAACGGCCCGAACAATGTAAATATTGTAAATAGCTACAATATCTCATCTCAGAAATATAGACAGATATAATGGTCTAAACAGACATATATCTCATTGTTAGTCCCATTCAATAGATATCAGTCCTGGGTAAGACAATAAACTACGTCCGCGTCCTGGGTAAGACAAGGCTTATGATCAGGAGGTTTTGAAGTGTGCGGAACCACCTCGTAATTTCTGGTGTTCCCACGTCCACCATGACCTGGGGAGGTAGCACCTGTTAGGATCCCAGCTATGGGCAAATAGGTAACCCCCAAAGTAGAGTCAAAACACTATGAAATTATAAAAACAGGTTTTAATACCAGCAATATATTTTTTGTAAAAATTATTACCGGAAATTAATTTTTGAAGAAAAAAAAATATTACCAACAATATATTATTACTATTAGTTTGGTGCAACAATAATGTCGTTTTCTCACATAGTAACATATGTGAGAAAACGACATTATTCGTGCACCAACCAAATAGCAATACATTTTGGAAAAATCAAATTAATAACGATATTACCAGCAATATATTTTTGAAAACATACTCAAAATGAATTTTTGAAGGAAAAAATATTATCATCAATACATTTTTGAAGTAAAAATATTATAATTCCCGCAATAAATTTGTGAAGGAAAAAATATTACTAGAAGTACATTTTTGAAGGATAAAATATATTACTGGCAATGCATTTTTTAAAAAAAAAATACTAATAGCAATACATTTTTAAAGGATAAAAAAATATTACCAGCAATATATTTTTGAAGAAAAATATATTAACAACAATATATTTTTGAACCAAATTATTATTAGCAATAAAAAGGCTGATTGATGTTGATATGCCGTAAAATAAACCAAACCAAATCAATAAACGGGCTGAGTTCTTGAATTCTTGACGATTGATACCTAGAATAATTTCCAGTAGAGGTTCCCGCGCGCTGATGGCTGATGAGACGAATACTTAGAAATATAATCAGATTCACATATTTTTTTAAGTTAGGCAAACTCTGGTTTAAAAGCTTAAAAACTTTTTACGATTTCTCTGAACATGGCAGATATTCTGAAAAAAACACTATCGACATGCTTTTCTATCAAATGCATATATAGTTCAATGTGGAATTTATTAAGAGCTACAAAAGACAAGCACATACAGAGAGCATTGATTACCAACATCGTTAATGGCGTCTCTCTCTTTAGCTGACACTTTGACAGACACAAAAAAAAAAATTGGCAATCAATGCCGCATATGCTATTTCCATTCAGTATGTCGGTGATGATAGCTCAGCACATCTTCCTGTCCCTTGTAGGCCGTTCTACGGTAATCCGTAAATTTGATGAGTTCCTGCCCTTGGTTGTACTTGCAATAAATGAAACATAGCAAGCAGTAACTAAGCCATGTAAAAAAAAAGAATTAGACAAAATGCTTCTACACATTAGCAGTGGAAAGAAATAGTCTGCCCCGTAGATTAAATAAAGGGTCCAGTTCAGAATTCCTAGAGGTTTACCTAGAGAGATATAAACTTGATGAAGACCGGAGGGTACAACAGTCGAAACCTTATAATGACAACAACAATGATGAGGACAACTGACAGCATATAAATAGTAAAATCTTCATAATATAAGGAAAGAAGGAAGACGTCAATATAAACCTACACAGAAGGAAATACGTTCATGCGCCTATTTTTTTTTAGGTAATTAAACACTATATCTCAATAATTTCGAATTTACAACGAATGAAATGAAGAGTAACCATGACTTCCCCAGAAGGCCATGACTTCCCCAGAAGGTTAGCTATAAATCTTTAATATATTCCACAGACTTCTCTTTGTAGTATTGCAACTCAAATCAGACACCAAGTTCGTTTACAGGGTTCCGTCTTTTCTAGACAAACATTTGAGGCTTAAGAATAAAGTCTCGGCCACGAATGAAGACCATAATAATTGTAAGCAGTAAACAAGATTTTATCCTCCGGTTGTAGCCTAATGTTATAGGGGAACGTAGCCAAGATGAGAAGAGGTGGAAGTTTAACGGGTGTCTTTTCTTTCAATCGTTCTCCCTGGGCTCCCCAAGCTCTCTGACTTTTTTTTGTGGGCAGTGGGAACTGTTTTATAGACAACATTGTTCTTTATCCTGTCAAAATTAATTCATCATAATTCAGTGATTTCTATTTGTCCGCGCTGCTTGCCATGGTTTTGTCAAGTCCATTTCACTTGGTAATAACTAATGTGGAAATAAAATGCCCTAATGCATTTTTGTGACAGATCCAGCTCGTTTGCATTTTAAAAAGTGACTGATAATCCTACATCCTTAAGTTTTAAGTATGTTGAAATAATTTGAATTTTACTTACTTAAGAAAAACTGGTACATTTGTTTACCTGACATCATATTGTTTTGTTTTTTAATTTTTAAATATTTTTCAAATATTTTATTAAAATCGTTAAAAATTACTCCTTCAGCCTCTCTTCTGGAAGTCACTATCATCTTGGAACGAGTTTTGCCATAATACATTTTTTCTTCTTGTTTTTAAATTATTACCAATAGTTTTTTTTTACCCACTAAGGTTGCTAGGTACATTTCTATTGAATATTATCTCTCCTGTCCTCTTGATTTTGATCGACGGAAATCACCCAGGAGAGTCCGGTAAAAATCATCGAATGAAATGAACTCTGAATCGATAAATGTTTTATAATTATTTTATTGTTATTAAGCAATTCTTGAATTAATTCTGCTAATAGAAAATTATGTTAGAAGAAACTTTCTGTCAAGTACCTCTCAAGAAACGTCATCGAATATTTTAACCAAAACGCCATGCCGAGAAAGCCAACTAATTATCATAAGTGTTCATTTCAAATGACTATCTTGCATGTATTTGTTTTGAAGTTATTTTTTTTATAGAAATAGTTATGGAAAGGACACTCTTTACAGAAAATGTTTCTTTAGTGGTCATCTTGTGATTTTACTAACAAATGAATTATCTTCCCTTTGCAGTTTAACTCCTAGGCAATAATCACTTTGGAGACGTAAATTTTCACTTAATATTTATTTCAATATCGAAAGATAAAATAATTGTTTTAAACTGTTGACGATAATTAATAAAACCGTATTCATCAAATGCATTTAGTAGCACTTTTGCAGGATTTTAAAAATCAACTTACCTCAACGAAGGACCCTTTTGTGTTTATAAATGTCGGTGTAAAACTTAAAAGGTCTCGCCTATTTAATTCGTATAGCATTGCAGGGATTTCATATAATATGTCATAGTTTCTAATGCATTGGGGATTCTTTCTTCTTGCTGATCAATTCTTCGGTTGTACTTGGAGAAATCGTTTATGATATATTTTCTGGAATGGTTAAAATTACTTATGAAGCTAAATGAACAGCGAATGAAAAGAGAAATGTTAAATTCGTAAAGGTTTCCTACTTGTCTATATTCAACCAGTATTATATATATACTATGGGAAATACTACATCTCAAACCAGACCTAAAAAAAACTGTTTAAGGAACCTGGCCTTCTTGCATATCGTAGACCTAAGAACCTAAAAGAAATCATAGGTAGTAACCACATTTCAGGGGACAAGGTAATCCGTAATAAACTAAGAACAAAAACAACAGGATTTTCCCAACCATGCAACAACAAAAGAAGTTTATGTTGCAACCATATTGAAAACACGAATTCATTCACTAGCCCAGTCACTAAATCTACTTTCAAAATCTACCACGATTCTAACTGTAGAAGTCATAACATAATTTACCTCCTAGAATGCACACTATGCCAGAAACAATATGTAGGAAAATCTGAATGGCCCTTTCACTACACAATTAACAATTATCGTAAACGAATTAAATCGACTCCCCATGAAAAATTATTACCTGTAGAACAACATTTCCGCCTGGAAAAACACAATTTCAAAACCCATGCCAAATTCACTATAATTGAGAGAATAGAAAACTTCAGAGCAGATAACATTAGAAAGATTTTAGAGTCGCATGAAAATAAGTGGATACAACGTCTAAAAACAAAATATCCACCCGGGCTAAATCACAAATTTAACAATATATAGATTAAATCAACAAATAAAAAAAAACTACCCACATTTCTCACCCACACAAGACAGACAGGCTTACGGAGGTGTGGAGGCCACACACTTATACACTCACCCACACGATAGACACACTTACACACATCATACGCACTCACTCCCTAATGAGCCAAATGATAACACACACCCACAGCAATACACACGCTTACACATATCATACTCACTCACTCCCTAAGAACCAAATAACACACACACACAAACAAACACTAAACAGAGACACATCCCCTCACCAAGTCCAATAAAACTGTCAAACTGACCAGAGAATTCATAGCCGCATCCAGCTCTTATCTCAAATAACAACTTAAAAGAGACTGTTTGACCAACACAAGGAATGTTAAAAGATTCATGTTAAAAAGATAAAAAAATTAAAAAAACAAATGAAAACTACAGACAAAAGTTCATTTTCTCCATCAAGACATTCATTTCTGTAGCTCACTGCTACCATCAAGCAGAAATATTTCTCCTCCCGATGATGGCCATTTCGGCCGAAACTAGTCGAGGAATCTAAATGGAATAATAATAAAAAAACGAAAGAATATTAATCTCCAACCCGGTGTGTCTAAAGATTTTAATTTTTTAATTTTTATTGTTCAATATATATATATATATATATATATATATATATGAAGAAATATAGTCTTAAGATGTGCTATATTTATGGCATAAAGTGCTCAATATCAGCAGAGATAGCGCGTGTGTAAAAATATCTAGCATGAAACAGACTGTCGACTGTTTACTTCTATGTTCACACATATATACATATATATATATATATATACATATACACACACATATATATATATATATATATATATATATACATATATATATACATACATATATATATATATATATATATATATATATATATATATACATATATATATACATACATATATATATATATATATATAGTAATAGATCCGTTGGTATATAATGGATCTTATTAATAACAAATATTAAAACTGATCCACAGTAAGCTCTATGTCTTTATTATAACAGAGCATATATATTTTTACGGCAAAAGATAAAAATACCTCAGGGTGAATATAGTCTCTTAGACTAATAATAGCATCCAGTAAAAATAACATTTGATATTATATATGTGTGAGTGTTATCAAAGCATCCTATATTCATCATAATTACATTTGACACTAGTCACAGCACATTACATTGCATCTAGACATATGAGTCTGTTGTTAATTTTTCGGCCTCCCACATGTTATGACCACATAGAACCACATCTTAAACTTACGACCTGCGCCTGCTATTCCGTCGCATAGCAATATTCTATGTCAATATAACAACATATCATCTATATTAGTCTAATAGAGTATACTCATGCTGAGGTAATTTTGTCTTTGACCGTAATATATATATATATATATATATATATATGTGTGTGTGTGTGTGTGTGTGTGTGTGTGTGTGTGTGTGTGTGTATGTATGTATACATAAACATATATTGTTAAATATAACATTCAATGAATGTCTATTATGTCTGATCGTGAGCCGTTCTAATATTCGTGTATTTGCTTTAATTTCGAGTTAAAATATAGCCAAAAATTGTCCAAAATTTGGATATTTTTTATTAAGTTGGTCCTTGATCTAATTAGCCATATTCAGAGTGGTTATACGGACATTTTAACGAAGATATTGACAACGAAGATGATATTTTGTTTGTCAGGAAGGAGACTTTCTGATGTTATCGAACTGGAGGGGGGGCGATCCTAGCGTGTGGCACCTTTGAAAACCATACCACGGGTTGACCCAAGCCTTGTGAGGGAAATTGGGCAGACGGAATCCTTGGGGTCCCTCGATAGCTGTGCTAGCACGAAGTCACAAATCATCGTGGCCGGGGGTTTTAGCGTGATGGCCTTGTTCAAATTGTTTATCACGCTCCTTCCCAGAAACTGTAACTACGGTCTGCTCAGCATAGTTGCAGTATAAGCCACAGGTAGGCTCTGTGGGTATTGAATAAACACAAATAAGACTGAGCAAGCGTCTGCAATAGGGATTGGCTAGCCACCATAGTAAACGGGTATCCTCGAATAGGAGTGGCCAGCTATACTATTATCTGAAATAAAATAAACAAATTAAAATAAAATGATAATTGATAATCATATTAATATAAAAATAAAAGTAAATAAATGTCTATATAGCTGAAATAAGCTATTATGATTACTTACATTTTTTACATTATTCGGACTGTTATCCTCATATTCATTGCCATATTCATAACGTTTCGCTGTACACGCCTGCCTTCTTCAGGTGATTGGAATTTCGAACCGAACGCTTTATTTCGTCCACCAGGGTAGATTGTTCTAGTTCTATGTGCCATGCCTCTTCCGTGTGTCTCAGTTATTTCCCTTTAACTTAACTCTCCATGTTTGTGTCATTGGGTCGAACCAACGTACTGCCCAAATATAGATTTCGTCTCAGATTTTTCAAGTACCACCTTTTCTAAAAGAGACACTCTTTTTCCAAACCAACATACGTGAACATAACAATGTAAAAAAAAAGAAAAAGAAAAGAAACGATCAAATTAAACCGTACTATTATCTAAAATATGGGCCAAGTGTCCTCAAGGGGGACTGGGCCATGGGTCTTCATGGGAGACTGGGCCATTTGTCCTCGAGGGAGACTGGGCCATTAGTCTTCATGGGAGACTGGGCCATGTGTCCTCGAGGCAGACTGGGCATTAGTCTTCATAGGAGACTGGGCCATGTGTCTTCAAGGAAGACTGGGACATTTGTCTTTGAGGGAGACTGGGCCATGTTTCCTCAAGGGAAACTGGGTCATTTGTCCTCAGGGGAGACTGAGCCATGTCTTCAAGGAAGACTGGGCCATGGGTCTTCATGGGAGACTGGACCATTTGTCCTCCAGGGAGACTCAGCCATGTGTCTTCAAGGAAGACTGGGCCATGGGTCTTCATGAGAGACTGGGCCATTTGTCCTCGAGGGAGACTGGGCTATTAGTCTTCATGGAAGACTGTGCCATTTGTCCTCGAGGGAGACTGGGCCATGTTTCTTCAAGGGAGACTGGGCCATGTTTCTTCAAGGAAGACTGGACCATTGAAATTGAACATAAAAACTGAACAATAACAACAGTTAATCACTCCGTAGTTTACCTTGATTTTTACTGTTAAATATTCGTTCAAATCAAAGTAAAGAGTATTAAGCTGTTACGTAATATTAGTCCTCCTCTCAGTTAATGCTGGACGATCTTCTCACCAATGAAGGAGATACCCTGAAGCAATAGAAAGATGCTGTTATAGAGAGTGCTGAGATGCCATGGTGGGCAAGAATGAAGTTTTAGAGAAAAAGGAAACAAAAATGACACTCATACGTAACATCAGTAAAAAAAAAAAAAAAAGTTAAATTTCTAGTGAAACATAACGAGGAAAGAATGCTTGGAGAATCTAATACTCACAGAGCATATTGAAGTAAAGAGGGATAGAGAAAACCCACGTATCCTGAGTAAATGAATGACAGAAGACGTTTTAGGAGAGATAACAAAAATATATAATTTCTTAAGAACTACCAAAAGAAAAGGAATTGTGGCGGGCCATAATGGCCACCGTCCTGAGGGAACATTGAATATGAAAGAATAAGAATACCAGCTTAATATTCGATGAGAAATCAAGACAATGAATGCTGTTTTTCAAGACAGTTAAACATTTACTCCCACTCAAAAAATTCTTGCAAACGGATCTGTATATCTCATTGTTTTGTGTCACTAACTTTAGCAAATATCGTTATTTGGTACAAAGAATTTTGCATGTTTTGCTCCTGTTTGTTGAGCTGAATTCTAATTTTGGTAAAAAAAAAAAAAAATATAAGGTTTCTTCCAATGCTTATTTTCCATGTGATTGAGTGAAATTCCTTTTTATAGAAGAGCTTCTTCGTACGTAACTATGATTATTAAGTTAGCCAAACAAAATAAAATGAAAATATATCAATCTGGAAGATGTAAACAAACTCCCGCTTCATATTGCCGTTATTTTGCCGATGGAAATCTTGTTCAGTGAAAGAGAAGCAACAACTCCCACACCCCAATCAATAACAAAAACAGGAATAGAAATCTCTCATTAAATATCAAAAATTTTCACACGAAACCCTAAAAGAAAACATGACTATTTCGTCGTGAATCTCGAAATATAAGCCGGACACTTTCATAGACAAAGTTCGAGTACGCAACCCAATGTTTTGAATGTCGAGAAAAATGTTTATGTGGTCTTGATATAATTTGCCAATGCTGATGAGAATTATTTTTCACCATTCAACCTCTTTTCCAGAGACGATACATTGCAACACTCTAACTATTCAATATTTCCATGAAAAATATGTTGAGCTCCATTTCGTAGTTACTCCGCCCTGATGTTTCGTCCTTTGATATTTGTCCGAATTGTACGGCACCATTAAAATTATTCCATCGATATATTCTACGGTCTTCCCAGGGATGATTTAGCGTATTTCTTGCATTCCTGTTCTTAAAGGCAGTTTCCACACGTAGGGTGAGATTAAAGAAAACGTCAGGCAACAACTAATGACAATCCCGAAATATTTCTTGGCCGATTTTTTCCGATCAGTTCGACGGATGTTAGAATCTGTCGGTGAATTCCCATAGGTGAGTAGTTTGAAGAACCCTGAGTTGCCATTGTCTTCTATACGCTCCTTCTCATTGCCTCACATATTTTATTTCGAGAACATTATTCAACCTAGTATCTTTATCAAAACATGTGGTTGATGTTTTCGGCCTGCTTCAAGTGTCAGCTTTCTCTAAAAGTTACTCTGCAATTATTTTATTTCAAGAAATCATTACGTATCACACAATTTCTAAAAGACATCAGGTGCTCCACCCATCCTGGAAAGACGGAAGAACGCATCGGCCGAAACATTTTTAATTTTAAATGTACAATTCGGATAAATTTCGAAAACGCCACATCACTTTTGGAATAATTTCTAATAAACCAGTCGAATATATAATTTTGTAAAGATGTTCTATAAAGAGTCAATTGTTAGTCAAAACATTATTCAAACTAGTCAAAACATATCGATTGATGTTTATCCAATTGACGCTGTCGTTTACTCGTGTCTCAATAGCAAATCATTCAGAGCTGACAAATTGAATCTGGCTGCTACTTTGAAAAAGGATCTTCAATCAGTGGTTAATAGGGACAGAAAATCGCTTGTGAATTTTTTGTCTTCAAAACTAGACTGTTCACATTTCATTCTCGCCATCGGCATAGCTGATGCCCGTCATTTAGTAAACGTTTCGTTGTGCCTAGTTGGCCTCATGTTTTCAACTGACTTTAAAGTGGAACAACTACATTGAATCAATAGCTGCATCTACTGCAAGGAAATTTGGATCATTGTGTCGTGCCAGAATGTTTCTCTCGTCAGAGTCAATCTTGCACATTTACAAACCTGCCATTCGACCCTGTATTGAATACTGTCGTCATATCCATATCTGATCTGTATCTCCTGATATTCACCTTGAGAGTTTTGATAATATCCAAAAAAGGATCTGCAATTTAATACATACAGCCTTGGCAACTTGACTTCAGTCAATTTCTCACCTGACGTGACGTGGTTTCCCTCTGTATTTTCTACAAATATTTTCATATCATTCTGAAGAGGTTTTTTTTTCCTTGTGCCCCGACTAAATGAATTTAGGCGTACTACTAGTTTGCCTTTTAGCTTCCATCCTTTTACTTTTGAAATAGTTAAATGTAACCGCCATTTCTACCCCAACAGATTCTTTTCTCGCATTTCCCGACGGTGGAATTCCCTTCCATTTACTTCCTTCCTTGAAACATTCAATTTTCAAAAATGTAATGTAACGTCAATCGCCTTTTTCGGTTGTCTTGAAATCCCGTTCATCTTTTAAACTTTTCTCAATCCTACCTATACCCAGTCTTTTCTCTGGCATTCACTCACTGTAACCCCCTGCGTACTAGTCACATTCTCACCTTGGTTGGGGGGAATTGATTAAAAATAATGATTTCACCCTGCTTCACGTACCAGTCGCATCTAGTTTTATTTAAAAGATACCCTGCAGTTATTTTATTTCAAGAAATCATTACATACCCTGCGATTTGTAAAATGCTCTTCACATACTCCATCAATCTTTGAAAGAGCAACGAACGCATCAACTGAAAGATTTTGATAGAAATACCGAGGCCGGATTTAAAAGCCGGCATAACTTGCAGAAAAACTACAATTCTTCATTCCATGACTTCAGGCTGTGAGCTGTATTCCACGATGTAATTCTCTTGCAATAAATTCACTTCGAATCTACCCTCTCGCGAAAGCGCCTTATTCATCTATAAAATTATTGAATTTATACAATATAAAGAGGGACATAAATTTAGAAAGAAAAAAATGATGCCACTGTCACTGTGAACTGCATTTCTTTACCTGCCCTGAAGATAGTAGAAATATACATTGTTACTTTTCCCAGCAGATTCTCTGATTGGCAGTTGTAAAGCCGCCCTCCCTGGAGTCTGACCGTTGATTTGTTTATATTATACGACACCATAAACATTACAGAATAATATCTTGTACAAGGTTTGAGTCGGAGGAGGCACCTTGAATACTTAGTCATTTGATTTCTATTGCTGGTTGCCGGCAGCCAAACACTCTGCTGGATTCAAGTCGACTAGCAGTAATGAAAGACTCGTAATAAAATCTAACTTTGCTACGGGGTTTTGGAATGACCGACAGAGGGCAGCGATTACAGAAATTGATGTTGCCTGACCCCTAATAATAACGTATGTAGATGTAATATTTCCCTGATCATCCGTAAGCGAAAGCACATTGTTGGTAATCTTGTCTGGACGTTCTCGACTCAAAATGCATGCACTTACACGATTTTGAAAATAAGGTAACTATCGCCAAATGAAAGAGAAAGCGACGAAGTAACAGCGTAGTTAAAATGGGCGCGTTTATGGAATATAAGATTTGAAATAAATAATGGCGAATGAATATTGTTAATACTGGTGGCGCTCCAACCGTAAAAGGGCGAAAAATATGAATAATCGGTTTTCAGATTCGTATGCAAGTTCGGTTAAAAGTGAAAAGAAGACAACTTTCTATATTAGTAAAGGTTTGAATATATGTATTTACTAAATGAATTTCGAAGATGTGATCTGCGAGAATACAACGGTGTCTTTCAGACCTGTCTCCTTATTTCATTTTCTTTATTACTTTAACAAATGATCAACGTATGCGTTCTTGTTTCAAACCCAACTTTGTCTTTGGTGATTACTCAAAGATTACTTCATATTATCTCAATGTTAGGGGTTAAGAGGATATACTATTGTGCAAACTCGTGTTGGGAGACCAGAGATATATTAGATCGGGACAGAAAAAATAGCCTCGAATGCCAAATATAGTTGCAATAATGCCTGCAATACAAACACATCAGTTTTCTTTTCTGACATACCATCCAACACAAACCTCAAGAGCCACTCAAGATAGATGATTACTGAATAACTGTTGTGATATGAATTTAAAAGGGTGAATTGGGAATTGAATATAAAGAGGTTATGTAGGCTAGAAAACATTCGTCGGTTAACCTGAAGAGTTGGGGGGGATGGAACTTTCTCTTTAAAAATGAAATACAGAGAAAATGAAAGTGATTCGACTCTGTGAACGTTGCATGACGTGTCTTAGCTACAAAGGCCGTAACTGATGAATCAAAAGAATCACATTAGCCTTAACATTTGACATTGAAATAACGATAAAGTAGCGACGGGCTTGCGAATCGTTACATCTGTCAGAAGAAGCTATAGGGCGGAAAATTCGTCATCCCCACAAGTCACCCTTTGATATCGGTCTATATCTCTGAGATGAGGTATTAAGATTACTTGCATTATTTACATTATTCGGGCTATTATCATCATCTTCATTGCCATATTCACAACGTTTTGGCCTCTATATCTCTGAGATGAGGTATTATAATTACTTGTATTATTTACATTATTTGTACCTTTATCCTCATTTTCATTGCCATATTCACAACGTTTTGGTCGTTGTATGCTCCGGCCATCTTCAGGTAATTTGAATTTGTCTTCAGTATCTGTCTATATCTCTGAGATATTATGATTACTTACATTATTTACATTATTCGGACTCATCTTCATTGCCATATTCACAAAGTTTGGGCCGTTTTGCGCTCCGGCCATCTCAATACCTCATCTCAGAGATATAGATAGATAGTGAAAACAAATTCCAATCACCGTAAGTAGGCCGCAACCTCCAACGGCCGAAATGTTGTGAATATGACAATGAAGATGAGTCTGAATGATGTATAGAATACAAGTAAGCCATTCTTTAATGACTACTCAGCGATGTTAGAATTTATAATTTCCTGTTAAATATTTCAAATGGGTGAATAAAGTCGCTCAAAATAAGAAAGACTTTGAAACGTAAACGAGGAACAGAAAAAGAGTGAGTGGGGGGAATTACTTAAGTTTTTTATGATATTTTTTTATGATTAAGGTGTCTTATGATATCTATGAATAAGAAATATGTTAACCCAAGCACTGAGGTAGCTCTTTCTTCTCAGAGCCACCGTAACCCTGAGTGAGCATGATTCTCCACAATGTCCCTATAGCTCTAAGCAATATTTCACTTTTATCAACTTTATTTGCTGCGGATCTGTTTCCGAGAAACCCGTTAGTTCATTTGTTGTTACACTCAGTTCTTCTTGCTTTCATTATACCTTGTCAACGTTAAATTTACCAAGCCGTCTATCTTCATTATGTGTCTCCAAAACTTCAGCTATAATATTCCATTTTAGTTTAGATATTTTATAAAGAATATACTCGTTAGTTGCATGTTTAGACCATCTTCTTGTCATCTGTACGCAAGACCAGGTGTCTGTCGTTTTGAATTTATTTTTCATGTGCGAGGAATTTGTTTGTATCCAATGTCATTTGCTCTTTGAACTAACTACCTTTCAGAGGTTATATATATTTTTTTTTTGTTGAACTGCTGAAACGTTGTGAATATGGGAATGAAGATGAGGATAACAGTCCGAAGAATGTAAATAATGCAAGTAAGTCACCATTTAGTGACTACCCAGCGATGCTAGAGTTTAAAACTTCCTGTTAAATATTTCAAATGGGTGAATAAAGGAGATCAAAATAAGAAATATACTTTGAAACGAAAACGATGAAGAGAGAGAGAGAGAGAGAGAATTATTGAATGTATTTATGTACTGCTATCTTTGAATAAGAAATATGTTAACCCAAGGCATGAGTTAGTTCTTTTTTTTTAGAGTCGCTGTGACTTTGAGTGAACGTGGTTCTCGACAATCTCCTTCTGTAAGCAATGTTTCACTTTTACCAACTAGCTTTGCCGTGGCCCTGTTACGAGTTTTTTGTTGTTACCCTCATTCTTCTTGCTTTATTATACCGTGTCAGTATCAAATTAACCAAGACGTCTAAATTCATTATGTGTCCAAAAAACTTCCGCCATAATATTTCATTGTAATTATAAGAATCCTTTTAATTTAGATATTTTTAAAAAGAATATATTCTTTAGTTGCATGTTCAGTCCATTTTCTTCTCGTCATCCGTACACAAGACCAGGTGTCTGTCGTTTTGAATTTATTCTTCATGTGAGAGGAATTTGTTGGTATCCATTGTCATTTGCTCTTTGAACTAACTATCTTTCAGGAGTTATATTTTTTGTTTTTATTTAATGGCATATCAACGCGTATGGATTATTTAATGCCGATATATCAATAGGAAGGTTCAAACTTTTAATTCAAGGGACCGACGTTATTTTATTGACTTTGAATTACGTAGCTGAATTATTTTTCAAATAATCTTACAGAATCAAACAAGGAGTGAAACTTGTTTCTCCTTACAAGAAATGAGATTAATCATAGCAATTTGTTTTTTGTTTTGTTTTTTCGAAAATTTATGACATTACTGTAAAATGTATTGTTGATAATTTCACTACAAAGATGCATGTTTGCTATTTCATTAATAAAAGCCTAATACTGGTATTTTTACTATTAAAATGTTTTTATAGATTCATAATGTTTTTATTTTTATTTGGGGGTTAAACATTTTCAATCTAACAGGTACTTCTATCCCATATCTGGGTGAACCTGAGAACAGCAATTATGTAGTGACTCCACACTCCTGAAAAGCCTCTAATCTCCTGACCAAAGGTCTGACTGCCGGTTGGAGTTTATCGTCATCCCCTAAAATTACTTATTTCGAGTATTGTTTTATAGACCGAAAAGACAATGTGATTACAGAGAATAAGTGGATGCAATTCATTATCTATCATTTTTTTTCTTCAGAGTAAAAACGTTTAGCTCCTTTTCGCTGTCCTTGTGTATTTACACGATTTTTCTGTTTATTATCTCTATGCTTTTCTGTTTTTTTTCTTTGCATTTATTTTTTTTATTGATACGCATTTTAAAAATGTATTTCTCTGTTTATCTCTAATTTCGCTGCATTAAAATTGTTTTCCTTCTTTATATCTAGTTCTGTTTAATTCCACTAGTTTTTTCTTTTTCTTACATTTCTTCAGCGTCGTTTTTTTATAGAATGATATGCAGTGTGTACAACCTCCAGGGGCCACTCAATAGAGTTGCTTATATAAAAAAACGGCTTTAGAAGGATCAAGAAAGTAAATCTTAAGCAAGAAACAAAGGATAAATTTGTACTCATGTTCAAAAGGTAGGTGAGGAGTGTGGGCCGCATGATTAACTTTTTCATGGGTTGGCAAGGAGAAGATTCATCCCAAAACAAACGTCTACACTCTATCGTTGCCTAAAATCCATAAGTTGCGTCAGATGTTCAGACGTCTCAACATTAGCAGTTGCACTTCTAAGAGGCTTAGAAAAACTTTCACCTTGCCTGATTGCCCCAGTGTGTTTTTTTCGCTACACAGTTCTAACCATATTTACAAAATGTAAGCTAAAGGCTGTGAATTTAATTTTGGAATTAAATTAAAGACATTAGTTACATTTCATCCTCAAGCGAATTTAATTAATTACAAAATTAAATTCGTAGACTTTAGCTTCCATTTTTGAAATATGTTTAGAACTGTGTAGCGAAAAAAAACATTTTAAATAAATCAATTTATAATATTAATGCTCTGTAAATTCACATTGAGCCCTATTTTGAAAAATACAAATATCTATAAGAACACCGGATTATATATTGTTCTTTCTTTTTATTTATATACACACACACACACACACACACACACACATATATATATATATATATATATATATATATATATATATATATATATACGAGAGTCCTTCAAAAGTTCCAGGTCTAACCCAGAAAAGAGCGATATGGCAACACACTCCTTATAAAACTAGAAAAAAGTAATTCAAATTTCTGTCTTATTTCTGTGCAGATGAAAGGTGAGGGATGTACGACAAATCTAAAAATGAACAAAACAGGGGCCCGAGCAGACATAAATTATCTGCAAAAGAAAGATATGACACCCAAGGAAATCCATGAGGATATGGTACAGACACTTTTTGAGGAGGATACTTCCTATGCAACTGTGAAGTGGATTGAGGAATTCAAACGGGACAGGTACAGCACAGAAGGTGAACCACTTTCAGGTCATCCAAAAACTTCAACCATTGATGAACAAGGTAATGCCATTATCCTGTATGATTTTGGATGACAGACGTCTTACTCTCCAGCAGATGGACTAAGTCCATAGGCATTAGTTCTGATTTTTTCTATACTGTTTTAACTGATATCTTGTGGATGAGCAAGATGGATAGCGAGATTGTTGGCACCAGAGCAGAAGCTGAAGTTTTTACATTTCCGAGACATTTCTGACTCGCTTCCAGTGTGAAACTGCAAAATTCCACCGTAGATTAGTAACTCAAGTTGAAACATGTTCACCACTTCAAACCTGAATCAAAGATTCAAAGCAAAATAGTGGAAACACTCTGGTTCAGCTCCGCCCGTAAAGATCTAGCAAGGCGATGGCTTTGGGTTTTTTGGGGGATTCTGAAGACCTAATAATGATAGATTAGGTGGAAAAGTGGGAAACTATTAATGGAAATTACTATCCTTCAGATATAAGACAACTGAAGAAAGCAATCGATTCGAAACGCAGAGCAAAGCTGACGGCAGGTGTGCTCTTGCCCCAGGCTAATGAGCTCGTTTGCACTTCTTAGGTTGCAATAGTTGCATCGACATTGAATTGCTACCCCATCTCCCCTTACTCACCAGATTAGTTTCTTCTGACGTCTTCCTGTTTCCGAAACTCAAATCCCACCTGCGTACTCGCCATTTTAGAAACAGTAATGATATCACATGTGACATGGAGAGGTTTTTGTAGGATCAGGACGCCTCCTTCTTCCGTGATGGGATGGCAGTGCGTAAGCATTAATAAGCATATACCGGATGTAACAGCAAAATTGTCCAAATTAAGTAACAGGAAAATTCTTCCAAATTGACTAACAGCGAAATTCTTCATATTGTGGAATAGCAAAATTCCCCAAATTCTGTAACAGCAAAATCTTCTAATTCTTAGATTAAGCTCAGAACCGTTGTATCTTAGAAATGATTTAAAATATCATACTGGAATTCCCCGAGGTTTTTATAACATTATTGGGCTCTACTTTGAACAATAAGAATGTATAATTACTCTCTAAGCAAAACAGAAGAATTGTGAATAAATCGATCATAAAAGAAAAACATGTTCTTCATTAATTAATAATAGCTACGGATCGAAAGCTCAAGAAATAAAATCTGAAATAATATATATATATATATATATATATATATATATATATATGTGTGTGTGTGTGTGTGTGTGTGTGTGTGTGTGTGTGTGTGTATTGTGGACCCAAAATAGGTCCGAAAGAAAACTCGAAATCACCAATCTAGTGAAAATATATTATTAACAAAAAGAACGAATACAAAATTGTTGCACGTCCGACTGAAAAGTAGACTAGTCAACTCGTCAACTGGAGACAGCGATATTTAGTTACCCCCCACCAGCACGAGGGTTACATGTGGCACAAGGCCGGTTTAACATAGGATCTCTGAGCCCGTAGGCTCGGCCAAAAATAATCCCTCTTTGAACCCGCATAAACGGGTTCAGGGGCAGTCAACCTCTCCGAATGAGTCTCTGCCCTTCGGCGGAACCTCGTCCGAGTTCCTCTTCGCCTGAAGGCAGAGAGTTCGACTGTTTAGCTGGAACAGGTCAACTGTGAACAGCTATCTTGGCAGGCATAATCTCCCCGTATATATAGTAATAGGACGAGTCGATTTAGTCCATAAAGGTAGGTCCCATAACATATATATATATATATATATATATATATATATATATATATATATATATATATATATATATATATATATATATATATATATATATATATATATATATATATTCCACAATAAGTTTCCAGCGTATTGAATCTTATCCGTGCACCCCCGCTAAGCTACTAACTTTCTATACTGGAGTAAAAATGTGCCTTTAACGTACGATTTCATTTTCTAGATTTTTTTTTCAATACAATTTGGAGTGTCATAGATGAAACTCCTCTCATGCGTACCAAACTTCTCACGGTTTTCTAATTGATCTCTTTTAGATTGAAATGATGATCCCTCTTTCTGCTGTGACCTCCCGATCCAGTTTTCCTCTCTTCATGCATCTTGAATAGACTTTGAAGATGGACGGCGAATTATGAATGTTGGTACCAGAACTGAAAATTTAAATCAAATTTTCCTCACCCCATTGCTAAGTTTGTAAGCTTAGTGGTAGAATCCCCGACTGACGACAATTAAGTCGGGTTTCCTAGCTAGAGGCAACTGGACGTCTTGCACACTGATGAGCTGTGATACAGCGAAACAGTCTGCCTGTGTTTTCAATATATATACATATATATATATATATATATATGTGTGTGTGTGTGTGTGTGTGCAGGTGTGTGTGTGTTAGGTATGTTACTCACCTTTTGCCTCTAGCCTTCCGTATGTCCTATGACTTTTAAATTGTCTTCAATATTTACTATAATAATTTACATAATTCGGACTTTTACCCACATCTTCATTGCCATATTCACAACGTTTCGGTCATTGGACATTCCGACCTTCTTCAGGTGACTGGAATTTCGAACCGAACACTTTATTTCGTCCACCAGGGTAGATTTTTCTAGTTCCACATACCATGCCTCTTCCAGATGCCTCAATTATCTTCATTCATTCCATTCCGTATTCCATTTGTAAGATGTAAGTCCCACTCGAGCAGCTTCTTCCCGCTTGCTTTGAGAAACCTTCTCCTATCCCCCTCACAATAATGCGAACCTGTTTAAGTCTCGCATTAACTATTATATTCCCCACATGTCCGCATAAATTGTGCCTCTTACTTTGCAGCCCTCTACTTCGAGTGACTGCTGTGCCTTTTACAGGATTAACTTCACTGTAACTGAAGAAATGTGTTTCTCTCGATTTTCGAAATTCGTATGTTCAGTCTCTCGACTTAGTTCATTTTATAAAATACAGGAAACAAGATGGCGCTGTCGAACAATCATAAACTAAGAAAATCTATGAGATAATGCTTAACTAAATCAAGAAATACGGGCAATATTTTGACAAAATTCGGGTCCTTTTCTGTAATAGTGAAATACGATCTTATCATTCCACGAATTGATCGGACTATTAGTCACATTTGCATTCGTTTTATTGTTTGTAAAGCGTGTGAACCATTGCGTTCATCGGCCTTATCACTTGTACACTCCGTGTAAAATTTGTAAATTGGTAATAAGGGAAAAACCTTGACAGATTTATTGTGGAGATACAAATATCATGTTTGGTTTGCTGATACAGCAGTGGGTATTGGCAGGCTGAGATCAAATACCATCCGAGGATATTGCTTTCGCACAGTGTTCTTGAGAGAATATCCTTTTCTGTTCCCACTGTCGTCAAGTAGGAATCAATAGCAGTGTAAACTGGGTTCTTTACGTTTGGTTGGCATCTAGTCTGGGAGAAGGACAATTCTGAATTCCAAACCAGTTGTTAGTAGACGTCAACGGCTTGGAATAAATGTTTTCATACAATATTCTCAGAATTGTCTGGCGGTTAAGACTAAAAATATCTGTAACATTTTTTGAACATAGGCGAAAAAATGTATAAAAAATTATAAAAAAAAAAACACTTTTTTTTTTTACACGAGCATATAATATTAAATGCAACACATTTGACCAAAAGAAGTAAGAATGCAGTTTTGTTTTCTTTCATCAATAAGGACATTAATCTGATGAAGTTCTCTTAGAGGAGAGAATGCGTTATATATTTTTCCGCTTTGTCATTTACTTACCTAATAAATGATAATTATTGAATGTAAAAAAAAATTGTCCCCACTTATTTTTATAAGTACAGATGGGTTTCCTCCTCTAAGAGGACTTCAGAACAATGTTCTTATTGAGAGTATTATATGAAAGGGAAAATATATACATATATACATAAACCCCTTTTATAACCCTTTGAACTTTGACCACATCTTTACGGGTGGTAGAGAAAATGACGTCATGTTCAGTCACTAGTTGAACAGTTGCAGAAAAAAATGACTTAATGCCTAGCCATCGGTTGAACGGTAGGTAAACATTTGTAAGTATTTTTATATCTACCGTGAAACATTACATACCAATTATTTGTGCATTTTGACTCAGGAAGTCAGGCAGGAGGGTTAAAATTGTCCAGGAACGCTGGTGTCAAAGGGTTAATAATGCATCGCGGAGAAACGCTAAAGATGTAGGAACGCGAAATATTAAACTCTCCCAAAGATCTTTACGTATTTGACTTAGATTTGAATTTGTGCTCAGATACGTCCGTGCGTATGCCTATGTGTAAATAAGTAGAGACGGATATGCAAGTCCTGTTTTTGTTGTTTTAATCACGTGACAGTGCACGTGTCACAGATAAACTCATGTGGCTTGGATTAAACTTTTTTTTTTGTCTAATATACGGGATTGGTCGTTCGATAGATAAAAAAACATACTATCAAATATAAAATTATATACTAGGTACCTCCAAAGATTCGTATACCTAAGGTTTATATGTATTTTTCATAAAAGAAAAATCTTTTTCGAAGCGTTCCAAGCGCTTCAATTGAAATCTAAAGGATTGAGTTTTCTAATTCCAGAAAAAAATACTGTGGAGTATTTCAAATAGAAATTCGAATGATATTTAGTCGATACTTCCGAGAAACCAATCGAGACGGCCATTTTAATTTCTTTTAGAGAAATGTAAACGAACTTATTTTTCGCTTTTGAAAATCCCGCTAAAATAACATACACATTCCTGAAAGGTTTCTTTCGTTAGATTAGCAAATTTAAAGTTAATTTAATCTGTTCTGTAACAAATATTACATTCTTATAGCATAAAGTCTTCTAGAAACATTTTATGACCTCAGGGTCTTCTTATTTTCACGTCTCCGTCGATAATTTGATGGCTGAATGTGTCGACAGGTTTAGTACGATGCATCAAAAGTGACGTAACGATTTTTTTGTTTCTTATAATAATTTAAATTACTATAATAATTTCTTACATTATTGAGTTACCTTTATATTTTTCATTATTTAATGGCTAAGATAATGATAAATAATTTTATTAATAATTGATATTACATTAAGTTATTACATTATAAATTTAATAACTGAGATAATAACTAATAAAATTATTATATTAATAATTAAAATATCTCACACAGTTTTTAACTGTTTAAATTGATAAATGAGATAATAAAATTATCTCAATTTAATTTTTAATTTAATAACTGAGAGTGAGATGAGACCTTTACATGTCAAGTGGCATTCTCCAAGGAGGAGACAAGCTTTGAAATACGTGAGTTTTAACCATAATATCACTTATGAGATATCATACTAAAAAAATATAACATTTTGAAGCACAAAAATATTTTTAATTATGGTAAAAAGATAAATAGATAGATATGGACAATGTGAACATAGATAGATAGATAGATAGATAGATAGATAGATAGATAGATAGATAGATAGATAGATAGATAGATAGATAGATATGGACATAATATAGATAGATAGGTATGAATATAATGAAGATAGATGCATAGATAGTTATGGACATAATGAAGATAGATAGATAGATAGATAGATAGATAGATAGATAGATAGATATGAATATAATGAAGATAGATTGGTAGATAGTTATGGATATAATGAAGCTAGATAGATACATACATACATACATACATAGTTTGCTCGATAGTTTAAAAATGCTATAAGAAGTGAGAAAGATAAGCTTCATAAATCATCATCATCATCGTCATCATCATTATTATTCCTGTGATTGAACTTATAACATACAATTTTTAGATCTTGCAATACAGCACCTTACGTAAGATCCTTACAGATTTAATTTATTCTCCACTTGGATGATGAAAAACGTAATCTATATTTTAGTAACAGGCCATAATTACAGTTTTAGAAGAATTGATGTGGAGTCCTTTCACTGACCATTTGATCTAATTTAGGAGGGAAATATATATAAAGTGATTCATTTTGGTGGGACACTGCTGGATGCCTAAAGAATTACTTATCAATGATATAGTGTCGGGGGAACCAACTCGTGTCAAAAGTAGTCGAGGATAAGAAGCAAAACTTTTATCAAACAATGACAAAACCATACAGCATTGAAGAACATTCTATTCACATCAGCAAATGTGAGGATTGGAAATCTTGTGGCTATGAATTCCGAGAGCGTTCGATCTCATAACAGCAATCTAGAGAATTGCAGTTGCAATGTCATCATCTGATTGGGTTCGGTTTGTTTTACGGCATATCAGCATCAATGGGTTATTTAATGCCGATAAGATTTTAATTGCTGCTAATATTTTTTTTACTAAAATGAATGGCTGGTAATATTTTTTTTCAAAAAATGTATTGCTGGTATTATTTTTTCAAAAGTGTATTGCTGGTATTATTTTTTCCCAAAACTGTATTGCTGGTAATATCTTTCTTTAAAAATGTATAGCCCATAATTTTTTTTTCAAATAGGTATTGATGGTAATATTTACTTTTCAAAAATGTATTGCTGGTAATATTTTTTCCCAAAAATGTATTTTTGGTAATATTTTTTTTTTCCAAAATGCATTACTGGTAATATTTTTTTTCAAAAATGTATTGCTGGTATTAAAACCTATATTTTACACTTTTATAGCATTTTGACTCCAGCTAGAAGTTGACTATTTGTCCATAACTTAACCGGAACAGGTACTACCACCCCCGGGTCAGGATGGACATGGAAACATCATCAATTAAGAAGTGGTTCCATGCTACGTAAAACCTTTTGATCAGAGATTTGACTTTCGGATATTGTTTATCGTCTTACCCAAGATGCTTATTTGGTAGGGAACTTACCCTACTGCAAAGGTTCAGTCGGCGCATTCTGTAGCCCCAGCCGACAGGGCGTGTCATCTTTTGCGTGGATTACGTTTATTGAATCTTACTACTTGAAATATTCTACCTAACTGAACACTTAAGTGATTATCAGGGGTCACCGAAAAAGCGAGACTTATGCCCAATGTCTAGTGAATCCAGACGAATCTCTGTGTATTTATGATATTTCACAACAGGAGAATGGATTCGTTTTGAAAACCGTTGGTTGGCTATTTTTTTAGTGATTATATCGTGCAGAGATCAGTTAGAGAAACAAGTTATATTTTTATTAGAACCCATAAGTGGAAATGAAAATAGGACCAGCAAAATCGAAAACCAGTTTTAGAATCACTGGATTGACAGGGTGCAATCGATTTATATGTTTTTCCTCAGATTAGGTAATTTGCAGTGGTGTGTAGTATTATGAATCTATTTTCGGGTGTATTATGAAATTTGACCTTGAAAAATATTGCGGCATCCGTGATTGCATCGGATTTTTACCAAACCCAGATACTATTGCCTCGACTGTCGATTAGTTGTTCTACATCCATTGTCTGCGATGTAATTTACTCTTAGTAAGCGTATGAAAATTCTAACGCTGCACGAACACATTGGCAAGCCTTACCTTGTGACCAAATCAAAGTACTATCGAGTGCCTCGGAAACTCTCCTTATTTAAATCTAATCGATAATCTATTGTCAATCTGCAAGAAACGACTTCGTGGAATACGACGTACTAGTATGTTCATTGGGACAGATTCCATTCCTAAAATACGAAAGAATAATGGAATTTGTTTCAATTAATTTCCTTAAATCTAGTATAAATAAAATTCAGGCAATTTATTTGACATTCTTATTTGTGTTTGATGTGATTAGTAATTTTCAATATAAAATGTAGGTCAGTCGACTTACATTTTATATATCTTTTATAAAAATTCAACTAATTCTACGTCGAATTATCATAGGTTGATTCAAATTCTATGTATTGAGATAAGTATTGAAAAAGGTTGTCCATACCTTAATATATGAGTTTTTACAACACTAAAATAACCGTTGTTGATCCCAAGCACCAGAGTCGAGAGCAGATTTGTATTGATTTTTCAATACAAATTATATTTCCTATTACATTTTCGAAAGGTCTCTAACCTCATGATTTTCAGGTTTTACAGCGAAAGAAGCGAACGATTTTGGAAACAGAAATTTTGAATAGCCTTAATAACTCTTGAGAGAGATGGCTAAATTTTGTATCTGTCAAATGAATAATTTCCAGTTGGAAAACTTGGATTAAATGTGCCACCGTGAGAGTTGTCGCTCCGTAAACCCAACATTATTTAGAGGAATTCTGGTAGTGAAAATAAAAAAAGAAAACCCCCTCCAACAAAAAACAAAACAATATCCTAAAGAATAATGCTGGAGATTCTATACTGGAATTGTTCAACATGAAATGACCAAGCTTGACGTTTTAATGATATTTTTCTAAACGCAAAACGGAAGTGACGCATCACGTTTTTATAAAGATATTTTTAAATTATTCAGTAAAGTTTTTTTTTCTTTCTTTTTACCATCATTTTTGAGTAGCAAAATATAATTGATATTTTGTTTTATTAGGAATGGATATTATTTCTGGATGTTCATTTTTATGTGTAACTATAACGCAAATTCGAGAAAAGAAAAATTTAAACAACCCCGGGAAAAGATGACGAGAATTAAAAGTAAACATCTTCAATTATTGACATTATAAAGAAATAGCGTGTATATAATCTTCAGAAATTGTTCTGACAGGAAAAAAAGAAGGGAAATATTATCAACTTACTGAATTCTGTATTCCATCCATGTCAAATGTGTCATCAAAATACACTTTTGACGTGCAGAAATGTACCAGTGTCTTCTAAGCCATTTTTGTCAACATGTCTAGTTTAGCGTAAACGTGTTTCAGTTCATTCATATTTCTGCTTATTTATAAATGATATACAGCAACAACAACAACAGACAAAATACGTAAAAATTTAATGTTTGTTTCACGCTAGCGGTATATCCAGCTATATAGCTAACGCTTAATTAGCGCTATACGGTGGAGCAATGGATAACGACTCGAATTGAGTAATCAGAGAGCCGTGTTCGAGTTGAATCCATTACATTCACTTACGGGCTAATAACCTTGGGAAATGTATCGATCCTTGTATTCTCGCTCCAGTTATGGGTAAAAAGCAGGACACACCGGTGACAACTGGTCTACTTCAGAAGTAACTTACTACGGCAAAATTCTGCCTCGTCAGTCATGTACATTTTTCATGATCGCCTAAGCGTGTATCACGCATGGCCCATAACTGACTGATATACAATGAATCAAGAAAAGCTCAGTTTAATGCTGTCCTCAGATATGTAGACACCAGATCAAACAAACACTTGAGATTTATTAAACGCATCCACAGCGAGGCTGAATATAGGATCTGAAGAAATTCGCCTACAAGAAGGAAGATTTTAAAACATTTGAAAAAAGAACACGAAAATGCTTTGAGAGATGAGGAGGGCATATTACGAATTTTTTTTTCTCATCTCATACCCAGTCTAAATGTAAAACCAGAAGCAAAGATATGATTTGGTTTAAACGCCCCCTTTTTTAATTTGCAGTTGAAAACAAAAATTGGAAAGCTATTTTTTAAGTTATTGGATAAACATTTTCCTAAAATATGGTTAAACTGAGTTATAGTGGCTCTGGTATCTTGGAGAATGTAATCATGAATCATAACGTTAAAATATTGGAGACTGAAAGAGATGAAAGGGAAGAAAAGTAAATATGCAACTGCAAATATTAAAGTAATTGTCTATTGGAAGGAAAGTGCTGTACAGAAGACATCATTACTGAGTTCAGTGATAAGAATGGTTTCAAGAAAACATTGGATGTACAGTGGGCCCTTTCAATAAATAAATAAATAAATAAAATCATGCCTTATCTTTTAGAATGAAAAGCCACAGATATAACAGCGAACTTTTCGATTGAGTCTGGAAATACAAAGAGATGTATGGTAGGAGCCCTTGTGTCTAGGTTCCGCTCGCTACATCTGAGAAGCCAAGACCCCGGAGGGGCGTACTCTGATGTTGACTAGCGATGTGTGTGTTGCAGTATTTCGAGAACTGTGACAATGAGTTTCGCACGTATTTGGTTGACTTTCCTCGGCTTTTGCTGACTGAAGCGTCTTGCTATGAGGTGGAGGTCATAGTGAGCGAGATCTAGGTAGCATTGAAAAGGTTCAGCAGAGGCAAGTCTCCGGGACTTGTTGGTTTGCCCTATGAACTGTACTTGAGGTCATTTTTGTTTCTATTTTGACTATCGAGTTCAACAACTGGTTCCGCCAGGAATCCGTTCCATCATCGGATCTCCAGGGTTGTGATCATGCTGTTGAAAAAGAGCAAGGGTGTTGCGTAGGATTTAGATGATTATAGGCTCACAATGCTGATAAACACAGAGTAAGAGATTTTGGTCAATATCCTGACGAAGCGTTTACAGTCAGTTGCCGAGATTCTGTTGGGACCCGAGTAGAACTGTGCTGTGAAGGGCAGAACAATTCAGAAAGACCTGCATCTGATCCGCACGATCCTAGAGGATGTATTAGGTTGGTGCAAAAATAATATCGTTCTTTGACATCAAAAAATACGTCAAAAAACGATTTTATTTTTGCACCAACCTAATAAAATGGGACGAGCAAGCTGTGATGAATTTGGATATGCAAGGCATGTGATAGATTCGGCCATCATTATCTGGCTGCTGTCCTGCAGGCCGCCGGTTTCAAAACCGACTTCTAACGGTGGATTAGCCTCCTCTATTGCTGTGGTACAGGTGAACGAAAAGCTGCCGCGTGCTTTTGCGTTGTCTCGGTACGATCGTCAAGTTTCTCCACTGTTACCACCACGATACGCATTGGCATTAAAGCTTCTCCTTCGCCGGCTGATGGACGCAGTGAAGTCCAGCCCAACGTGGAATCGCTGTCCCTGGTGGCGCTACAACCAGGGTTTCCGCGTACGCCGATGACGTATTTAATATATATCTATGTTTGTGTGTGTGTGTGTCTTGAACAATAACTAATGTTAAAAAATTGAAATTTCAATCCTACTGCGTTGCATGGCCATCATGGAGAGAGAAAAAGTCCCCTGCTTGTTAGTAGCAATAAACTACAATAGAGGATATATTTAAATAAACTGAACTATGTCTACAAAGTTCATTTGCTTTTTAACATTAGTTTTGGTCAGCCTTTGTAGTAGTTAAACGGCCGCTTACGACCGCTTTCAAGCCTTTTTTTAAATAGAGGCTGAATGACATGAAACTCAGACTCCCCGCCTAAGTCATTTCGATAGCTTTAATGGTTACTGCGAAGTAGTTGTGTCTGTTAAGTGTATGTTATCTTTTAGATTATTTTTGTGTGTTGTGAGTGTATGTGTGTATTTGTGTGAGTGTGTGTATGCGGAAGAGATCAGCAAGCATGTCTGTCTAATGTAGTCGAGAAATGTGGGTGGGGTTGATCTATAAGATTATATATTATTATGTATCTGTGTTGTTTAATCTGTGATTAAGCCCGTCAGGACAAAGTGTTTTGAGGCGCAGTGTTTCAGGTTTCTCCATTTTTCTAAGGCTACCTTTTGTATCTATGTCTTTTGTTTCCAATAATATATTTTACAAAACAGTGCTCAATTTAAATTTACAGAGCATAAATATTATAAATTGACTGATTTAAAGTATGGTTTCTTCGCTACACAGGGATTAACATGTATAAAAATTATATAATTAAAGTAAAAGCATTAGTGTTGTTACATATTCAAGCAAATGCTTTTAATTTAATTATATAACTAAATTTGACGTTTTTAGCTTCGGTTTTTGATACATAGAAACCATATATTAAATCTGTTAATTTATACTATATATATATATACATGGACTTAGAAACAAATAAAAAAGACCGGAACGGCCGTTTCATTCTTGAGAATCGAACCCGGACCGTTATGCTACAACGCAAGCTTCATACCATTGTGCCATCGGGACTGCTGACGAAGAGATAAGCTCAGTTTACTAGACATAGTGTAGCGCAGCTTAATCCTATTTCTGGTAGGGATACTTATCCAAGTATACATAACCAACAGTAGTGGCTCCAATAGAAGGGACTCTCTCTCTCTCTCTCTCTCTCTCTGTGTGTGTGTGTGCATTAATCAACTACAATAATGCATCAAGTCTGAGAAATATGTGAAATCATAAACGATTTAAACACCGAGCCTTTTGAAAGATCTGAAATTTTCATCCCATACATTTCGAATATCGAAAAGGATGCTGCAAACATATCTGATTATATCTTGAATTTAAATAGCGAAGACGAACCCTGAAGTATGTATAGAATAAGGCAAATAATTTGAGATCATTCACAAGTAACGGAAAAGAATCAATATACCGGCCGCAATGTTCCATATTAAAAATCACACAGAGACAAGAGAAAAAAATGCATGGAATAAGAGGAAATGAAAATTATTCCTGAAATCAGAAGGTGTAATATAAAAAAATGCATTGAATTACATACTTTGAAAGTAAGTCCATTCTTCACAGTCTGTCTATATTTCTGAGATGAGGTATTATGTACAGTATTTACATTAGTCGGACTATTGTCCTCATCTTTGTCGCCATATTTATCGCCATATTTATCAGTTATCTCCTTCTAATTTTCCCTCTGAAAGTTCTCCACTGCCTTAACCGGGTATTGAACTCACACACTTTGGGTCTGTCACTGGATCTAACCAACGCCTTTATACACTGTGCCATGTGGCCTTGAGGACATCTGGGTAAAAATGTCTGGGTATTATAAACTTAATGTTTTCAGCAACATTTTTTACCAGTGCTCATATTGCAATTTTGCTGTTATCATTGCATGTTTTTACCAGAGCTCATATTGCAACTTTGTTATCATTGCTTTTCTCTGGCACTCCTTATTACTGGTTCCCATATTGTATTTATTTCTATGCTTGGTCGACTCAGGAGAATTTTGTGGCCTAGCATATGTGCTGATTCCTTAAGTTTACGAATTTTCCAATGGTGTTCCCTGTCTATGATCTCAACATGATCCCACAGGAGACGGTGATCTCCATTCTCTCTCCATATGTGGTCAGCCACGCCTGATTTTTCTACTTCCCCTCGCGCTACAGCTATCTGGTGTTCTTGGAGGCTTACCTTGAACATGGCACGTGGAACTAGAACAGTCTACCCCAGTGATCGAAATAAAGGGTTCAATTCGAAATTCCAACCACCTGAAGAACGCCGGAGCGTACAACGGCCGAAACGTTGTGACAAATATGGCGACAAAGATGAGGACAATAGTCCGACTAATGTAAATACTGTAAGTCCATTCTTGTTGAATTTTCCTGGCTAAAAGAACTTAAAAGCAATTACAGTCTACCCTATAGAATCTTAATAGCGCATAACTATTGATATGTTAATAGTATCTATTTGTTAATCGGGAAGAATTTTATTTGCATCCAGGTCGGTAGACAGAAAGTCAATGAAATTAATTTATAAATTTATATTCTGCTTGTAAAGTTAAATAATTTGTTACATTGTCAGAAAGGGCGGGAAAGAAAGGGCGGAAAGTGTGTTAATGGCGAGACTAATGATAAAAAAACAGTAAAGAAGCAGAGGAAAAAGGAGAAGCGGGAGAGAATGTATGGAAAGAATAGGAAGGAATGAAGTGAATGAGGAAAAAGAAAGAAAAACAAAGAAAAGAAACATTTGTGAAGAATAAGAAATGCATATTGTCAAGAAAGAGTTGTTGAAGAACAAAAGAAGAGGGGGAGGAGATGTATAAGTGGGTAGAATAAGATTTAACTTGATTTAAGAGAAATAAAGAAAACAGAGAAAGTGTAACAAATATCTACGACAATCATCAAAACTTAAGATTTCCAGCAATAATTAAATTAGATAACATTACAAAGGACTTTTTGAGAAAACTCTTGACAATTAAAATTTTGGTGAGGATGCCTAATAGTATCTGTCTATATTTCTGAGATGATCTATTATGTACGATATTTACATTATTTGGACTATTTTCCTCATCTTTGTCGCCATATTTATTATAACGTTTCGGCCTTTTCAGTATCTGTCTATATTTCTGAGATGATCTATTATGTACAATATTTACATTATTCGGACTATTTTCCTCATCTTTGTCGCCATATTTATTATAACGTTTCGGCCTTTTCAGTATCTGTCTATATTTCTGAGATGATCTATTATGTACAATATTTACATTATTCGGACTATTTTCCTCATCTTTGTCGCCATATTTATTATAACGTTTCGGCCTTTTCAGTATCTGTCTATATTTCTGAGATGATCTATTATGTACAATATTTACATTATTCGGACTATTTTCCTCATCTTTGTCGCCATATTTATTACAACATTTCAGCTATTTTACGATCCGGCGTTCTTGATGTGATTTGAATGTCGAACTGAACCCTTTATTTCGCTCACTGGCGTAGACTGTTCTAGTTCAACGTACCATGTTTTAATGGATGTCAGTTATTAGTTGTCTCCTGTTAATTTCCCTCTTAAAGTTCTTCACTGCCTTAGCCGGGTATTGAACTCACACATGGCACAGTGGATAAAATCGTTAGATCCAGTGACAGGACCGAAAGAGAGTGAGTTCAATAACCGGCTATGGCAGTGGAAAACTTTTAGAGGGAAATTAACAGGAGGTAACTGATAACTGACATCCATTAAACATGGCACGTGTAACTATAATATCCACCACCATTACAAGTCAACCTACATCTTCAAACTCCTAAACATTAACAACGGCATAGAAAGAATTGTAAGACAAGGATGTGTCTTCTCACCGGACTTATTCAATCTATCCAGTGATTCTAAAAGAATTAGAATTCCTACCAGGAATCATTATTGGCAGCCACCATCTTAACAAAAAAAAACTATACGTATGACGCAGCTAAATTCTATTCTACGACAATAAGAAGTGGACCTACATTTTCAGACTCCAGATCATTAAAAATGACATAGAAAGTAGTGTAAGACAAGGATGTGTCTTCTCACCGGACTTATTCAACATATGCAGTGTGGTGATTCTGAAAGCATTAAAATTCCTACCAGGATTCATTATTGGCGGCCACCATCTTAACAACAAAAGATATAGAGATGACGCAGTGTTGATAGGAGAGGCACCGGAAGATAAAATCTATTCCACCACCATAAGCACTGGATTAACATTTTCAGACTCCAGACCATAAACAACGACTTAGAGAGTAGTGTAAGACAAGGATGTGTCTTCTCACCGGATTTATTCAACCCATAGGCGATTCTTAGAGAATTAAAATTAGTACCAGTATTCATTATTACCGCCAACAGTCTTAAGAAAATTAGATATACAGATGGCAGTGTTGACAGCAGATACAGAAATGAAATTAGAGTAACATCTACAGAAATTAGTTAAGGACAAAGAAGTAAATAAATCAACCAGAAAAGTTATCCTTTTAAAAATAAAAGGATTCTCCTCGTACTTAAACGAAATCATACTGAACACACAAAACCTACCTAAACTAACACATCGGAGGCATATATGTCGATTATGACAGGAATTTGCAATTTACAGTTGGGCTCGCTACATGTAACCGTAGGTTCTATACTAGAAGTATCTTCCTTCACACTTTTCGCCTGTATAACCTCTTTTCCGACTCTATGATTTGCTCTTGACTTTAATATGCAAAAATGTAAATGCAATGTCAATCGCTATTCTCCTCCTGATTATTCTTTCCTCTTCCCGCTCATTATTAATTTTTCTGTTACTAATCTGATGTGGGTGCCAAAGTTGGGCCCACATAAGTAAAACACGGAACACGGATTAGATGTAAGAAAGATATATTAACAACAGGTCACACAGATAGTGTAAGCAGAGCTTACTATAAGTTAGTGTCCAACAGTTGTAGTCGTACGAGACTCTCTCTGTCACTCTCTGTCAGTCTATCACTCTCCTATCACACTCTATCACTCTATATTTATTATTGTAAAACAATAAATGTGGCACAAGGCCAAAAAGGGGGTTGGGGTAGAGGATGACTCTTTGACTCAATGGAAATCTTAAATACTCCCCTTATTGACAAATATTGTCTGTAGGGGGGGGGTCTATAAAAAACAACAATTTAAAAAAAATCCCTAATGAGTATATACAATATGACAAATATATTTACAAGAAACTAAACAAAATCAGACTTAGTACTAACCCCCCCCAAACAAACTTTAAATGTGGCAGAAAGATCAGTTAACCGGACGAAATAGATGCGGGACTATGAAAAATAAAGGACCCATTCATTCCTCCCAAGCATACTCATTCATAAACAACAACAAATACGAAAAACACACGCGAAACGAAAGGCACCCAGCATCCACCAGAGAACTGACATCGCTGACCACCTAAACGAGGTAGGGGATGGGGAGTTAAACTAAAGGAAACAATGGGGACAGAAATAAAAGGGACCAATGAGCAAGCACACCCTAGCTAAGTTTACTGAAAAGAGGAAAAAAAAAACAACTAAAAATCATAAACCAAGACCTACACTAACCTAATTTCGGGATGGGTTGCCTATGTTGAACACAGGAAAACAATATTCTAATGCCTAACCGGCATTCAAATGCCACTCAAGGTCAGCCCCTTTTACTCGGCACATACGCGCAAGATTCACCCACCTTCTGCCAAATTCTGATGAGGTGAGCCGCCGCCTTTCCGTCCTAATCTTGACTTTTAGCTGATGCTTAAAAAACAAGATCAGTTGGGAAGAAGTGAACTACTCGGCCTCAAAGAATCCCTTCTGACGCGTCGTCCAAATCACGACAATCATAACCCCTAGCAAGCAACAGAACACAGTGTTCAGCCTTTGTCATCTGTGGCACCACATTGCTACAAACAGAACAGGCTTCAAGGACAAAAAACTTTCCCTGCAGCATGCGAATCATGAGGCCTCCAACAAACCTGCACAACGGCACTACCGCCTTGCACTGAAAGAAGGGGTGACCAATGGTCTCAACTTCCCCCGTACAGCGACGACAGTTTGGATATTTCTCCAAGCCTGCTGAACAAAGTCTCTTGCCGACCCAGAGAGCTTCACGAATCACCAGCCAGGTGAGTGATGCCTCATCGTTATTGAGACATTTCAACCCAGGCGCCCAAGGCCATATCGAGCGAGCCTCCTGCTTCGTAAGACCGAGCTCGCCAATTAGATCATCTTGTACGCCCCCCTCCCTAACTAAGACTTGATACAATGCCTTGCGAGACAAAGCCCGGGCGCCGGATAGGCCATCCGACGTCCGTAAGAGGAGTTTCAAAGCACGACGACATTCGCGGTAGAAGGAACACACGGCTCGGGGTAAACGACACAAGTGCACACTTTTCAGGGATGGGAAATATTTTCGGACGTCTTCTTTCCAGAAAGTGCCCACCTCATCCAAACCGCGACACATTCAGTCTCGAAAGGTAATGCGAAGCATATGTTGACGAATCTCAATGCTAGGCATACCCAGTCCGCCCTCAGAGGGATGAAGGCGAGATACCATAGGGGCCTTGTCTCTCCACAAGAAAGAGAACAAGGTCCTTACTAATAAAATTAGTCTGGGATACGGGAGTGGAAGTACAGGAGAATCGGATATATGTGTGAAACACATACTTCCGCTCTTCCTTTCAGGGAAAGTCTCCTCCGAGACCACAGATTAACCGCGATCTCGGCCTTCCCTTGTACCTCCGAGAAATTCATTTCCACTGGAGATCAGGACAGAACCAGACGCCGAGTATCTTGATCGGCCCATCCGTCCAGAGGAAAGATCCGGGAAGAGAAACTCCCTTCCGCGCATCCAACCGCAAGCCCACAGACCTATCGCGGTTGATCTTGGCCCCTGTCACCATCTCATAACCACTGATCTCTTTGCTGACACAAGAACCGAAACGTTTTCAGCATAGGCAGAATACCTGGCCGAGGTGGTAGCCCCAGGCAGGGTAATTCCGCGCAGGACCGGATTCGCCTTTAGCTTGCGAAGGAATGGTTCCAACGCAAGAACGTAAAGCAAGGGCGAGAGCGGACAACCTTGACGAATGGAGCGAGACAATACGAAAGGCTTTTATCTTACCCCATTCACTTCCACCAGCGCACCGGGGGTCGCATACAAAAGTCGGATCCAGGAGCGAAAGTCGGCTCCGAAACCGGCCGCAGAAAGAACAGCCTCCAGAAATCGATGGTCAACCCTATCGAAGGCCTTGGACTGATCTAAATTAATCAGCGCGGCTTCACTGTCGACTTGTTCTAAGATCAAGCGAACCGTATGAAGGTTATCCTGAATAGTCTTGCCCTTCACAGCACAAGTCTGTTCGGGCCCAATCAGACGAGACAGGACAAGCTGCAAACGGTTGGCTAAGATCTTCACCAAAATCTTTAAGTCAGTATTTAACATCGTTAAAGGGCGAAAGTTCCCTAACACATCCCCACCGTTCTTGTCCTTACGCAGCAACTTTATCACACCCATGGTGAAGCGTAGAGGTAAAGACCCCTGCTTCATCCAGTGGTTGAAAATCAGTCCGAGCAAAGGAACAAAAAAGGGCGACAACCTCAAGTAAACTTCGTAGGGAAGACCATCTAGTCCCGGAGAAATATCAAGGCTAACCCGCTTCAGCCCTTCCCAGATTTCCGACTGCAATGGAACCCTCGCACCTAGCTGCTTCAGCTGCCTCAAGGCAGGGAAAGTCAGCCAAATAGGCGTCCAACTGAGCAGAGCTCAGACCGGGCTCTCTGGTGAAAAGATCCTGAAAGTAATCCCGAAAGGCCTCGCATATGCCCGCGTTTGTAGTCACGGTCCGCTTATCCGGCAATGTGACGCACGCTATATGTCGCCTGGGCGCGTTCCGAATCTCCTCTGCACGCAGTTCAGCGGCCATGTTCGTCCCCTCAGAAGACATTCTTTTTAGCCTAGCCCTAACTACCAGAGCTTGATCCTTCTTGATAAGCAAGGAGGAAAACTCTGCCTTAGCTAAGGCTATATCCCCACTAACACGGGATTTCACGGCCCGATCTACCTTTCCTTCTAAAGCCGTTTGCGCCGCTAATCTATCTAGATTGAGTCAACGACTAAAATCGGCAGCAAACGTTCTAATTTGGGATTTTAATTTGTCCCACCAGGCGTTTCCCACAATCGCCCCCGTCAATTCCCTTTGTTACATTAGTAACAGCTGGTCCCGGAAATCCTGCTCACCAAATAATGAACAGTTAAATTTCCAGTAACCAGCCATTCTAACCTTAGGCTTAACTAAGTTTACACGGACCCGGACAAGCCTATGATCCGTAGAAACTATATAGTGCTAACTTGGACACCCTAATAGCCCTACATCGACTCTCTTAACTAAGACTCAGTTCAGGTAGCTCGCAAGCGTCCCAGGCACCGAGTTGCCACTATTTGTCCAAGTCCATGCTACCTCCTGAGGGTGCTCATTCCGGAACTTATCGATAAGATCAAACCCGCCGATAAAGTCCCGAAATCCCTTCACATCAGGATTGTTAATACCCGTTCTTTGCCCTATACATTAATATCGGGGTCAAGGACGGCATTCCAATACCCCGCAAAAACTACCCGACGAGAAGTCGTCAAAAACGGCTCGATCTGCCGAGACAAAGGAGGCCGCTCAGCATGGTTATTGGGCGCATAAACCCCAATGAGACGTAAAGCCTTATCCTTTATGGTAACATCCAGCACACAAAGCCTGCCCGCCGAATCTGCGAAGACAAGGGTACATGCAGCCTTCAAAGACCTGCTCACAAGCCAAGAGACACCTCTCGAACGACCATCAAAACATGCTGGAAAAAGGGCGAACCCCTTAGACAGTATATCCTCACGGTCATGAGAAGAAAAACGGGTCTCTTGCAAGCAACAAAAATTCACCCCGAGGCGCTGAAGGTCACGAGAGAGCCTCGCCCTGCGAGACTCGGACCTCAGACCCCGCACATTTAACGTAGCTAACCAGAGAGCGATTGAAAAGTCCGATTAGGGTTGTTTAGTTGAATTAAACATGGCCGGGGTAAGGATACCGACAGCCTCCCCCAAAGACACATGGCCCATCTCAGTCTTGACGGTGCCACCCTGGAAGATACCGCCAATATCCCATGCAAACGTTAGTTTCAATACACTATATAGGGAGGGGTGAACTAAAACGGGGACCGTCCATGAACAAAATTGTTTGAGATTTTCCAGCTGCTTGTTCTGAACAATGGCTACAGGTAGGGCCATCTTAAACGCCATGATGGCCTCATCTACCATTGCCCAAATTTGCTTTGCGCCCAGCCCAGTTCTAATGACGGTTAAGACCCGCTGGGCTTGCGGGAAATTCTGCGGGTTCTTCACGTCCAGGTTAGCATACTGACTGACGGGCAACAAATACTTTAAGTCTTTTATTCTTTTGCCGTAATATCGTGCCCTCTCGGACTGAGCCGGTGAAATCCGACAAACGTCTTTCCCTGTATTAAAGGTGTGTTTCTGTGCCCTCTTTCTCCGTTCTGCTGGATCCATGGTTGGGCTTCTTTGCCTTTTAGTCCCCGGGTGAGGTATTTCAGATTTTTTTGAGGGGGAAGGACTGGGAGTCTGCCGTGGGGTATGGGGAGATTTTTGTTTAAAAGGGGAAGGACTGGGAGTATGAAGAGGTGTATAGATAGATCTGTGTTTATAAGGGCTGGGATCTCGAGATGTGGGCGGGGTTGGAGAAGGGGATGGTTTCTTTTTAGGAGAAAGTGTATCCCGGACAGAAGATGTGGATGGAATTGGATTTGAAGGTTTATACTTGTCTAGTTTTTTCTTCAGTTCTTTTAATTTTTCTGATTTCTCGTAGCCGGGATCAAACTTTCTTTGTTGTTCTTGAAACTTTTGGAGAAGAGCCGGCTCATCGCCCTTAACGTTACCTGATGGAGTGGAGCTGTTCGTGTCTTTGGCCCTCGGGACTTCAGGGGACTGAGGATCCGCTGTCTGGTCCCTCCCTCTGGCCATACCAGCTACCAGGCATTCTCCCTCCCCCTTCTCCACTACTGCACTAGCAGCGGGCGAAGGCTCTTTGGGGAATGTGACCTTTGGTGTTGCACCACCCGGAGGATTAACCGACCCGGTCCCGAAAGCTGGTACACCAATTACAGGCGAGGCGGATTGTACAGACGCGGCCAGAGGGGGATCTTGGTCTACAGAAGCGTGATTACCAGAGGCCTTCTTCTCTGGGCAGGAGGAGGAGAGATTACCAGTCACTCCACACCTCCAGCATACCGGTCTTCGGCCCGTTACTATGACCGGTAACCTCAAGCTTCCTACATCCAGACAGTTGGGGATGGAGCGGAAGGCTTTTTCGTCTAACATTAGCTCAGGCTATCACAGAAGGCGCCCAGAATTTCGCCGTACTGGGAAATGAAAGCAGCGATAACCTGAGGCGGGACCATGTATACTGTTAGGGGGTCCTTCTACGGCCTTCATATTCGGTTCTAAGGATTAGATCCTTAGTTATTAATTCGCGGCTAGCCGCGGCAACGCCTTCTGGCGTGGGTAACATTACGTCCCACATGAAAAATTTCGCACCCTTAACTATTCTGAGGGGCGTAAACCCCAAGGACTCTAGTGTTTTTAACACTGTGTTTTTCGTCGACCAACAAATTTTGCGCGTACGCTTGTCGACGACGAAAACTGACAATTCTTTTTCAATTCTCTTTAGTTCTATGGGGTCTTTTAAGAGTCCACTTTCTACAAGATGAGCGTAACTCTTAGCACGCTCCAAGAACTCCGCCAAATTGATGATACATTTTGGAGGTGACGACCAACAAGAGGGAGATTCCCCGTCCTTATATTTGTCTTCTGTGCCATTCTTGGCATCCGTAAAGTGGGCGGGAGGTAAATTGTCAAACAAAATTAAAATAAATTAAATAAAAAATAAACAGGCTCACACGAAATCGAGACAAGAAAATAAAATAATTAAGCACACAAAAAGACCTGACGAGAAAAACACGTATAACAAAAACAATAAAGAACAAATATCGCCTAAAGGTGAAACAATAAAAGAAAAACACGTAAAAGAAAATAAATAAAATAAAAAACGTTAAACAATAAAAAACGGAAAACTTCGACAAAAGCCGAAGCTAAAAAGAAATCAAAATGGCCGACGTCAACAAAAAATTACGAAACAATAGCACAAAGCTAGTTACAAAAATCAAAAATGGCCGACGTCAATAAACAAAAAAATACGTAGCAAAAACAGACGAAGCTTGATACAAAAATTCAAAATGGCCGACCCTAAACGAGTCGAACCAATTAACAAAAGAAAATAAACAAATAAATTGGACATTACAACGATTACAAACAAAAAACACGTAAAAATTAAAAGTATGGAAAAAAAAAAATAAATTAATCAAAAATTAAAGGGAAACACAGAATAAAGAACACAAAGAAATTAAAGAAAATGACAATTAAAAAGGAAAACTAGAAAGAAAGAAAAAAGAGCAAAAATTAAAGAGGGTAGAAATGAGAATTAAAAGAAAAAACTGCGGGAATTACAGGGGTAAAAAACAAAAATAAAAAAAGGCAAACTGGAATAAAAAGAAAAACGAGCAAAAATTAAAGGTAGTAAAAATTAAAACCAAATAGGAAAACTAGAATAAAAAGAAAAAGAGCAAAAAAAAAAAAAAAAATTCAACGGGGGGGTAAAAAATAAAATGGAGAGAAAAAAGAAAAATTCAAAAAACTTTTTCAAATAAGGTCACAAATATAAAAAATAAACAAAGTTAACCAAAATGAAGTTCAAAAATGCAACAGGTAAATTCACACAAAAAGTTCGAGAGATAGAGCTGTCAGCAACAGTCCAAAAAATAACCAGAAAAATAACTCTCTGTCACTCTCTACTTAATATAGGCTTGGACGAGTCTATTGTGTTTCCGGTCTCACAATATAATCCTTACCCCCCTCTAACCCCTTTTGCGTTAGCGGCTTTACTGCCTTCCATGGGGTGATAATCTGGAAATTGTGGTCCAAAAGATAAAATAAAAATGTACAAAATAAATAAACAAATAAATAAATAAATAAACGAATTTTGCCAGGAGCTACGCCAGTTTGGTCTGGTTTGTTTCGTTTTGTTTTACGACATAACAGCCTCAATGGGTTATTTAATGCCGACAAGATTTTTATTGCTGGTAATATTTTTTTCTAAAAATTATTTCTGGTAATATTTTTCCCAAACATGTATTACGGGTAATATTTCTTTTTTCAAAAATGTCTTGTTGGTAATAATTTTTTTCTTGCAAAAAATTAATTCTGGTAATATTTTTTTACGAAAACGTATTCCTGCCATTAAAATCTATTTTTACTCTTTCATAGTGTTTTGACGCCAGTTTAGGTGTTAACTATTTGCCCATAGCTGGCACCCTACAGGTGCTACTACTCCAGGTCAGAGCGGACTTGGGGAACGCCAGTAATTAAGAGGTGGTTCCACGCTCTTCAAAACCTCCTGGTCAGAGAAGCCTTACTGTTGGATGTAGTTTATCGTCATGCCCAGGATGGGAGCTGCACCAGGTTAATGAAAATGCAGGATTAATTCCGAACATTCATTTTTCATATCTCATTATGAGACGTCATGATTTAGATTGAAAGTGTCAAGTATGAGTAATATTATTTCCCTAATCTATTTCAACCTGAAATTGCATTTCATCGATCCCCAAAGTAGGATTAAGATCATTATCAGAAATGAGATACTGCTGACCTTCTTCATGTGACATAGAGTTCTGGGAAATCTACTACGCGCTAAATGAGTCGCTGTCCGTTTATCATTAACTCCCTCCGTTAAATTACAGATGTGCAGTTGCATAAACGAACGAGTGAAATTTGCTTTTCAGCAAAACAAATAAATCGCGAACCGAAATTGTATGCGCAAATGGAAAACGCCTACCAGAATTATAGACGAAACAGACATAGTTTGCAAAATCTAAACACATATTTAATCGCCATCATCACGGCCGGTTTAGTATTGACAGCCCTCCACATCTATCTCAGTGTTATTTTGCCATCTCTTTTTTTTCAAAAGTTAGAGTTGAGATTATGGCGCATATAGTAATGGAAATTAAAGATCGCATTGTCTTAACCTAATCAGATAAGTTCTCAGCTATTATCGACTTTTGTCAACACTAAATGCAATTCGACATTTTATATCCGGTTTTGAACCAATTACACGATTTCAGATGTGTTCTTTTTTTTAATCCTACCCCGTCATCTCGATTTCAATGTGTTTCTCAACGCCAAAACGTCGTATTATTTATACTTTTTACTAAATATATCATTTCATGGAATTTTTTCTGATATCCATTCCGCTTTGATAACTGAACTTCTTGAATATAAATGCAGTAGTAGATTGCCAGTTAGGTCTTAACATTTTACTGTTGACTTTACGTGCAACCGTAATTTTTATTCTAAAAGTTTTATTCTCACGCACTTTTCACATGTGGAAATTAAAATCTACAAACTATTAAATTCAACATCAATCGCAATCTTCTGTTTGCTTGAATCCTGTTCTTTTTATTTTCCGTAGTCCACTGTTTCACTCACGCTCAGTAACTCTTAGGATCTTAGGGGCTCTTTCGCCTTACATTAGATAAAATGATTGAAAGAAAATTGCTCAGTTACTTACTCATGAATTACTACCATTTTCTTAATTTAAGTGGGTTCTGACCCTTGAACACAATTCTTTATAATTCTAACGTTTAATCACAGAAATCCCTTACGTGACTAACTAGCATTTTTTCGCCACCCTTTCATCCTGTAACTCTGATAGAACATATTGATGTTCTGTGAGAGTTACATTTTCCCAAGTTCGTTTAATAATCACAGAGAACCTCTTGAGCTTGCCATCAGCATCGCTGATTCCAAACTCCAGGAGAGCCACACTCTACGACCTCGTGGGAGCAAATTTTCCACTGACGAGAAGTGGAGCAACAAAACTGAATCAGTTGCTACAGCTACGTCAGAATCCATCTTGATAATTTATAAATGTACCATTCGCCCACGAATTGAATACTGTTACCGGGTGTAACAGTAAAATTATCCAAATCTTGAAATAGCAATATTCTCTAACTGTTAGATTAATCTCCGAACCGTTGTATCTTAGAAATGATTAAAGATATCTTACTGGAACTCTCCGACATATTTATAACATGACAGGACTCTACTTTGAGCAATAAGAATGTACAATTACTCTCAAAGCTTAAAAGCTGAATCGTGATGAAATCGATTATAAATGAAAATGACATGTTCATAATTAATCATATCTCAGAAACGAAGTTCATAAATGACTGAAATAAAGTTCATATATATATATATATATATATATATATATATATATATATATATATATATATATATATATATATATATATATATTCCAGGATCAATTTCCAAATTATTCAGGCTGATCTTCGCACTCTATAACCTTCTAACTTTCTGTCCTGGAGTAACAAGTTGACACACAGATTACGCGTACGATTTCATTTTCATGTCATTTTTTCACTGCTCTTTGGATAGTCATATGTGAAAATCCTCCTGTGCGTAATATTTTATGGATTGAGTTGGATCTTTTCTAACTGATCTCTTTACCTCTAATTTGAAATGATGATCCTTATTCCTGTTGTGAACTCCGAATCGAATTTTTCCACTGTACTGTTCCTGCTGTATCAAACTTATTTTATCGTTCACTTGATGCTTCTTGAATGGAATTTGAAGATGGAAGCCAGATTATGAATGTTGGTACCATTATTGATTGCCTGAATGATATTTTCCTCTCAACATTGCTCATTTCGGAAGACGGTGAGGCTAGCACAAAACGATTTTAACTAGTTCAGTTTTTAGCTGAATAACTCAAAGGGGATTCAAGGGAGTCTTACGAAAAATGGTGTCAAGATGGCTGTCTTACATCAAAATTTGAAAAAAAAAAACTCAGTTTACTTTTCTTTTTTTTTTTTAGATATGAAAACTTTTGTGGGATGGACAAATATCCGAATCTGTAACAGAATGTGGACAATTTTGCTGTTACACCCTCTATCGTCTGGTGCTTCTGTGATGTCTCTGTAGATTCTTGACCAAATACAAAGATGGGTCGGTAATATGATCTATCTTGACTTCCCTGTCTTTTCTTGACATCTGTTTTGATGAGCTTTTTTACATATTGCCTCCACTTAATTATTACATTTTCACATATTTATTTCCTCATCGATCTCCTGCGGCATTTCTGACATCACTTCACAAAACCTAGTTAAGCGGCTTACTCGCTATTTACCTCTGCCCTTCTTGCCGTCAATTGTCCTGTGAATGTTAAATCCTCAAAGCCGTCCTTCCTTCCAATATGTCACAGAAAGATTCCACGTTACTCAAATATTTAATGCCGTCCTGGGTATGACGATAAACTACATCCAGCAGCAAGTCCTCTGCTCCGGATGTTTTGAGGAGCGTGGAACCACCTCTTAATTGCTGGTGTTCCCATTTCCACCTTGACCCAGGATGGTAGCATCTGTTAGGGTCCCAGCTATGGACGAATAGCTAACACCCAAACTTGTGTAAAATGGGTTTTAATACCAGAAATACTTTGTAATAAATAAAATTATTACCAGTAATAATTTTTGAATGAAAAATTATCATCAGAAATACTTCAAAAAATACCAGCAATACAAACATTCTTTGAAAAAAATATTACCAGCTATAAATTTCTTCAAGGAAAAATATTCCCAGAAATAGATTTTTGAAGAAAAACATTACCAGCAATAAAAATTTTCTTGTGATTAAATAACCCATTGAGGTTGATATGCCGAAAAACAAAACAAACCAAACCAAACCAAAATCAAATATTTAATGCTTTGAATTCTTACAATTTCTCGTTTTCTACATATATTTTACGCTTTGATTATTAAAACATTATTCCATAGGGTATGATGTTCTGATTTCATACATGCTCAGCCATTACTGATTTCATCCTCACCTCCCGAAAATAACTGCCCACTACTCATCATGACCGGTTTCTATTAAGCAGTTGCTCTCACTATGATCCTATTTGTCAGCATTTCTTACATTATTTACACTAGAACAATTGTCCTTGTCTCTGTTGTTATTAACGCAATGTTTTGGCGCATGTGGCCTTCGATATTTTAGATGTTGTTTAGAGTAACCTACAATGAATTTCTGGGCTATGCTGTTCTCATTTCGCGGGTCATTATAACCAAGAAATATCGTCTTAGTTACTTTTCGCCCGTTTCCAGTAAATCTAAGTTTATACTGCCCTGCTCAGAGACTGAACTCACAATTATTATGTCATCAGATCCATGAACCACCGCTTTAAAATTCAGTCAATAATTAGGTCTTTAGCGTTTGTTCCTCTGACGTAGGTCCAACCTTGCTGTGCTGACAGTTTAGAGGGAGATACTGCGTCACCCGATAACTGAAGCAATTAATAATCCATACAATCATCAACGTGGCGTAATATTTGCAAGCTTGTCTCACTGACTGAGTAGTTGGTTCGATCCTTACTAGTTGCTTTATACTTGCCACAACTAAGCTACTTTTCGTATATAACTATTAAAAAAACATGATATCGTGATTTGTGGGTCGTTTTTAAGTTGTTTTTTGAGTAAGAAGTTTGACATGAAAAGCATTGATTAACATTAAGGAAACACAAATTAGAATTGCATCTAGCTAGCTTGCTAGTGACGTAGGCCTTGTTGTCTTTGCTTTTCTCTTTATTATTAATTCGAAATAGTTTAAAAAGCAAATGCATAGGGGCGTTGCAGTAGATGATTAACTTTCCTCCGGAAATTACTTATACATGGATTACCTGAACCTGTTTGAGAATGAAGAGTGCTTTGAGGCCTGTTTTAGCAGCGGATGATTTTCCAGCTGCACAAAGGGAATATTTACTTTTCGAAGATCTATTAAATGTGAAATATTCTGGTTTGAAGTAAAATAGATCATAAAGATTCGTGATTAAAACAAATTTCATAAATATACTAGTTGCAATGAAAGGTATAGAAGGCAATTAAACAAGGTGAAAAACATCTTTCCTGAAGGTTTTCATCTCTGATGAACGAGAATGGGTTGAAGACTTCGAAGAGGAAAGCTCATCAGAACAATTACCATAAAAAAATCATTTATAGAAAAGCAACATGGAATCTAAGTGATGATGGTGGAAAAATGACTGAAGCTGAGATGCCAGATCAGGACTGATAACATTACAGAATTATCAAGAATCTCTAAATGCATAGCAGAAACACCAGGCCAGATATTACAGCAATATGAATATTAGACTTATACGAGGGTGGGATGAAAGGTTAATAGACTGACTGGGAAGGGGGTTGCTATGGGAAATATTGCAAGCACTAATTACGATTTTCTTATTAATAAATGTATCGTTTCTTTTAAGGTAAACTGACAGCTAATTGTTTAAAGAAGACTTCAAACGTAACAAGTAATGACTGAAAATGGACAATATATGGCATCGTGGTAACAGCAGAGAAAGGGTTTAACCTCCAAGGATATTCATACTGACATGTTTGCTACATTAGGGGATGTCGGCACCACTTTATCAATCGTGCAAAAGTGGGTGTCTGAATTTCGCAGGGGATGGGAGCGTCTTGAAAGCATCCAATGGCTGGTCCTCCTGCAACTGCCTCCTCCGAACAAAACATTGGTTGTTTTCAGCACATGACAGGTGATTGACTATAAATCAAATTGCTAATGCTATTTGCATATCCCGTGAGCGAGTTGAGAATATTCAGCACTATAAGTTTGGTACGATGATGGTTTCTGTTCAGAGGGTGCCACCTGACATGGTTGGAAGCAGATACAGCTGGTCTCCGTAAACGATTTCTAACCCAAGATGGGTGTTAGATTCATCAATCTCAGTCAGAGACGGAGAGACAACCTATACAGTATAAACACACTGACAAAAAATATCGTTCAAACGTTTTAAAAATGCCATAAAAAGTTTATTTATATACGGAAATTAATCTCTTTTAATTCAGATTAGCTGTATGATATTATCTTTCAAAATAGGCCTTTAAGTCGTTTAAATTATTTCAAATGATTTTTTCAGGTTTTTATTAGAAGGTCCTTGATAGTACCTACTAGAGTAATATAGATTATGCCGAATTTAGAATTAAGCCGATGTTAAATTAAATAAAATAAATAAGGCGCTGTATTTATATTAAGATCTTAAAATAATTCGGTTTGCTTGTTTGTTCCTCACTGTCTTATAATTCTAACACCTGCATAAGTTTTAATTAATATCTCATTTATTACTGACACTAGAAAGGCATCACCAACATTTTACTTACATAGACTCTAGCACAATAATATTATAGATATTTCTAGCGTATTTTGCATAGTAAGATGTGTTGGATGCGTGGGTAATGACTCGTTTGAACGAAAGGCTTCATGCTGTGAACCGTTCAGCGTCCAATATGGCAGCATTAATCTATTTTCAGTCTGACCTGACGTTTAGAAAGATAAATCATAAAACAGGGAGTCTTATATTTTTTCTTAGAGCGGTTCAAGAACAGCTCATTTTCCCAGATAGATTGTCGCGGAAGGTCTAACCAGGAAACACATTCAATGATTTAGATTTAATTTAACGTGTTAGATAAATTGGTGCTACTTTGGTTTTTTATCTACAAAAAAAAAAATATTTGACCTGTTATCTACAAGAACAAAAATCTACACCGGACAACTTTTATTTTAGAATGATATCTACATAGTAAAGCATGTGCTACTTTTTATCATTTTCTTGTTGATAACAAGCCAAAGTAGTGATATGTCTTACTATGTAGATGTCATTCCAAATTAATTTTTTTTCCGGTGTAGACATTTTAGCCGATGTACATGCTGTTATTATTATAATATAAATAAAAGAAAAAATAAATATTTTGATTACATTTTCATTATGTTATATAAATGTTATAACAAGTTACATGTTTGTAGATATTATTCCAAAATAAAATTTATACGATGTAGTTATTTTACTTGTAGTTAACAAACCAAAGTAGATAATACCTCTTTGTAGATAGCAAGCCAAATTATCATCAAAAACTTATCTTTTGAACCGCCAGATCATTAAAAAAAACTTTTCTAAGCGTAGCTTAGATATGGCACAAGGCCGAAAGTAGGGGACACCCATTGAGAATTGATCTCACTACTAAGTGATAATTGGTCACATGAGGCAAGCTTGTTAACCAATACACTTAGTCGACGGGCTGTGATTATGCTGCCAATATTTTAAAAGCCAGTTGTCAACAAATAAAATACATATGCAAAAGCAAATATGTAGGAGTTTCTGTTGAAATCAAAATATACATTTAGCAAGAAGGATTTCTTTGTTTAGAATCATATCATCTCCTTATGGGTAAATTAATGCCGAAATCTTATTTTCTTGATTGCATTAGGAATTTCATTTACAGATATGTATTACTTGTAATTTTTTTTTTTCGGAAATGTATTGCTGGTAATTTTGCTAAGAAAATATCATTGAGTTTTACTATCATAATGTTATGACACCGGTTTGGATGGTGACTATTTGCCCTAGTTGGGGACCTAACATGTGCTACCACCATAGAATTGTTTGGACCTGGAATTAATATTAATTAAGAGGTAGTTCCATGTTCCACAAAACCTCACGATCAGAGGCCTTGCTGCTGGATGTAGTTTATTGTCAGGCCCAGAACGAAATTTTGCTCGAGAAATAACGGTATTTCGAATATGAAGATGAGAAGTATGTCGACAACGGTTGGCGAGCTTAAAAAATTATTAGAGGAAAATTGCACTAAAATTGGAAGAATCGGCAATCGATAGAAATGTTAAAAATTTCCAGCCGCGGGCATTATTAAAGTACGCCACATTACTGATGAAGTTGTCGTATGAATGTGGTATTTTGATGCTATTTGATACCTTGCGATTATCACTAAAAACGCGCAGAAATTAACAAGAACAAAGCACCAATAAAATAGTCTTCAGTTTGAAAACCGTAGAAGAAAACGAATTATTTCTTTTTAGACAGTATTCCTCCCTTTGTATTTTTTAGAACAATGTCTTTTCATATGATACTTCGTAGACGAGTTATTGCTTCTTAACGCTACCCATTCCCAAAAGACTTAATGATAGCGATAGTCTCTGCAATCAGTCGGCGCAATCAGGCCAAGGAGTCATACAAATATTAGCACACTCAAATTATGTTTGGAATCAATTAAATATATCAAATGAAAGACGAATTGTGGAAAATTAATAAAAGTTATTTTATATCTTTAAAGCAAAAACGAACGCAACTCTTTATAAAGTTGGAAACAATGTCCGTCTATTCATGGTTCACGTGTTGACTTCGTATTTAAAGTTTCATCTCGTGAAGCGTTTCACTGTTCAAACTCTTGCTTTTCTAATATTTGGGCCGATATATTCTTGAGCCTTTTCATCCTGAGGAAAAATTGTCGTTATTTAATCCAAATATACAATAATTTTAGAAAATCAAGTTTTGTTTTAAATTTAATACTAGACATCGAAACATCGTTGAGAAAATATTGGATTTTATAGAGTATTAAAACTGTTGTTTGCATTTTTCGTATACAGAGACAAAGAAAACAGTCAAACGTTTTAAAAATGCTGAAAATTTTTATTTATATACGGAAATTAATCTTTATTTTAAATCAGATTAGCTGTAAGACATTATCTTTCAAAATAAGCCCGAAAGTTCAAAGAAGGCGTTTAAATTAGCGTACTTCCCCATGTATAATACGCCTTTATCCATAATACGCACACCTAAAATTGTGCTGAAACTGTAGGAAAATGCTTCTACTCACGCATAATACGCTCCCCTTGTTTGATAATCAAACCCTATAAATTGTACCTCTCCAATTTCATTACGGCCAGCGTTTCATACTCTTATTTAAAAAAAAATGGTTTCAAACATAGAATAATATTATTCTAATTTAGTTTTATGATAATTCTTATTTTATCTCATGACAAGTTTTTAAAGATTTTTTTGTGCCTATGCATAATGCTCATCCCTGATTTGATTATTATTTTTTTAGAAAAAAATGCGTACTATACATGGGAAATTATAGTATTTCAAATGGTTTTTACAGGTTTTTAGAAGGCCCATGAGGGTACCTATTGCAAGAAGATAGATTATGCAGAATTAATAATTAAACCGATTTTAAATTAAATTAAATAAATTAATAAGGCGCCATATTTAAAATAAATCTTAAAATGTTGCGTTTCCTTCTTTGTTACCAACTTTATTATAAGTCTAACAACTGCATAAATTTTAATTAATAATATCGCATCTATTATTTATCCTTGAAAGGCTTCACCAACATTCTATTTCCATAGACCATAGGACAATATTGCTATAAATATTTCTTGTGTATTTCGTGTGATGCATGGGTGGATAATGTAATCACCTTTTGCCAGAGAAGGCCACGTTCATTTCATTTGCAGGGTAAGTGATGGCGTCAGTTGTTTGTGATGCAAAGGGCATTGTGTTTATTGACGATCTTCAAAAGGGCTATAACAAAAACGAAGTTTACCATTCAAAATTGGTGAGACACTTAAGAAAGTCTATCAAGGAAAAACACTCAGGAAAACTGACGAAAGGAGACTTGTTTCATCAGGGCAATGCCCCAGCACATAATTCCTTTTTATCAATCACTGCTGTTCATGCATCGACTTTGGTGATCAACCTCACTATTCTCCTGATTTGGACCCATCTATCATCTGTTCGCCACCATAAAAAAAAAAGCAAAAACAAAAAAAAAAAACACTTGCCTGGAAAACCGTAGCGCTAAATGATGACGTTATATCTTCTGTTTATGACTTTATTGACCAACAATTTGGAAGCATCTTCGTCAGTGGCATACAAGCACTTCAATCACTTTCTTATAAATCTAACACCTGAATAAGTTTTAATTAATAATATCGCATCTATTACTTACCCTTGAAAGGCATCACTAACATTTTGCTTTCATAGCCCATAGCACAATAATATTATAAATATTATAAATATTTCTTGTTCATTTCGAAGAGTAAGGCATGTTGGATGGGAAGATAATATAATACTGGGCGGATGTATTTCATTAATGTAGGGAAGGCATAAATCCATTTAACTCCCGCTACATGTTAAGCAACAGGATTGAGTTCATAGTGCAACAAGACTAGGATTCAAACCAGTACTAACGATGGGACCTATCAGCTAATCTCACCCAAGACACACAGACTGCTACTATGAATACAATATATACATTTTCTGTATGACTTTAACGAATCACAGTAGTTTTCATTGGGGACAAAACATGTTTTTATATATTCTTTTAATATACAAAAGTTGATTTTTAAGTTTCCTGGCATTTTTTTCTGGATATAGCGCTCTTCCCACTTCTTATTCATCATATTCTGGTCAAAAGATTCAGTGCTACATTTGACGGTAATCTTGGTGCCATGAAACGTTGGTATGCAATCTACACGTCATGAATCTACGAATTATTCAGAGATGTCGCTGAATAGATACAAAAGCTAAATTTGTAATATTTTAATTAAATTTTCTGATGCTATACGTTTTACTATGGAGATATGTTTAATTACATTTTCCGTACATATATATATATATATATATATATATGTATGTATGTGTGTGTGTCATTTTCCGTATATTATATATATATGTATATGCTATGTAGATATCATTCCAAAATAAAATTTGTACGGTGATGATATTTTTCAGCGTAGAATAGAATCAAAAACAGCAGCTAAGATTCTTCATACATCCTGCATTGTCTGAAATTCTAAGATTACTTATTTTTAATTGTTCTTAAATTATTCACTCTACTAACTTTGGTTTTAAATGATATATATTTAATATGATACATTAAAAGTTAGTCAAAAATATGTTTTATTGGAAAAGTATTTTCCCTACAGGATCTAAATGCTACTGTATCTAATATGTTTAGTGAAATAAAAATAATTGGTAGTTTATTTCCATTCGGTTTTAGTTTTGTTTTACGGAATATCAATCTTTTCCAGGTCAGTTAATCCTGGCTTTCCTTGTACAAGATTTGTTTGGCATGAACATTAAAATGGTAAACGTATGTTTGGATTGCACAAGATTTAAAAATTTAGTCATAAGTTTTATTGGCAAAAAGACAAAAAGGTTACCACGGTACCCTAAAAGTCAGGCATTTGCTTGGTATGCCCGAGAATCTAAACGGCAAGGAAAGACCAAAAAGTAGATATAAATTTCGTTTCTACGAAATTTAAAAAAAATAGATATATACCTTTGTTTGACACGAAATTCAGAAAATTAGACATTGATTAGGTTTGAATGAGAAGGCAAGTGCTAGATGCAAGTGAAATAAATCGTTGTTTTTTGTTTTTTTTTGGCGATGGGAGTATACAATTTTGCACATGGATAGAGCCGGCGTATTCTTGATTCCAAAGTGGCTTTCAAAGGCGTAACGAATAGATTTATAAGGTTGGCTTGCTTCCTCATTAGAAAAGGTAACTGAAATGCTACAAAGACGGTTGTTGAGACATTAGGATTATATGATGCAAAAATCCTGACACAGATGCTCTCAAAGACACATGACCCGTTGACTATATCCAATGACTAGACCCAAAGATTTGTGAGTTCAATATCATGCTAAATCAGTGTTGAAGAAAACTTTGAGAATTGAATTAAAGAGAAATAACTCAGACATCCGGAAGAGGTATGGCACGTGGAACTAGAAAAGTCTACCCCGGTGGACGAGATAAAGAGTTCGGCTCGAAATTCCAATCACTTGATGAAGGCCGGAACGTATAACGTCCGAAACGTTGTGAATATGGCAATGAAGATGTGGACAGCAGTCCGAATAATGTAAATAATGCAACTAGAGATATAGACAGATATTTAAAAGTTCTCTTTTATTTACTTAACTAGAAGAGCAGTAACAGAATGTCAAAGGTAGAAGTATTTGAGAATTGAGGTGTATTATTCTACTCAACTTGAACCCCACCTTCCAACAGAATGGTTAAGTCTTAGAGTTAATTTGATATTTGAAACTTGACATATTTTCTCGCTTCAAATAGAACATCATCATCTATCAGAATTGCAGGACCGAGTGTTATAGTTTTAAGTTAATTTGAAAATATTTGACACTTAAACTCGTTTGAACTAGAACAACATCACAAAGTGAATGTACTATGTGTTAAGGTTTCGGGTTTAGACTAAATGAAACTTGAAAGGTAGAAAACTATTGTTATACGAAATCAAACGTCTAAGTGTATAGATCTTGTGTTATTTGAGCTAACGTAAACACAGCGTGATTCTCGTCTTTCTACTTTATTTTCTAGAAAACAGATATTTGGGGAGTTTAATTTAGCTACTGCAAATGTGTCGAAATTTTATGTTCTACCACAGGAATTGCTTAGCACCAATGTCGCTAGGTTATGAAAATTTTACTTGTCTCAGAAATATAAAAACGTAGATAAAATATCTGTAGTTGAAAGCATAAATGTACGTACAAAATATATATATTTCGGAAATAAATAACCCATAGAGATGTTGATATTCCGCTAAGAAATGTCAACCAACCAAGCACGCAAAATATTCCCCCACCCCAGATAATAAGAATATATCCACTTTCTTTATAGTTGTCAACGATTATTTGTAGCGGGTTATAGATAGAAATTTGAAGGGGAAATTGTTTTCTTTGCAAATTATAAAGATACCATCAAATAGATTGATAGAATGGTCCAATTCTTAAGTTCTCCTTTATTCTTTCATGGATGAATATTTTGCCGGTGTAATAATAGAAATAAATTAGCCACAGCAACAACCGTATTTTATGATGTATAAAATGCGTTCGTAGCCCCAACAATTCGTTTAAAGTAACTGTCAACCAGAAGCATCAAACGCCAAAGGCCGTCTTGACGAGAGGATCTCAAATTTCGTCGAGAATATATTAAATTGCTCCATTGCCAGAAAGATGGCACTTTGGGTGGGTAAGCAATTACGGAAAATATTCTATCAAAACTGAAATTTGCCCGGGGTATCGTAAGAAAGAGCTGTTGACCCTGAAGATAGGAGAAAGGATTTTCATATTTTACAGTAAGAGGAAGTTAATTTTCTCTATATTTGCTTATTAGGGTCTTGTAGAAAGCTGGGAAAACTAAGAAAGAGTCGACTTTCTATACTTTACCTGAGAAATTCTGTTTTCAATAAGTTTTTATGCAAAATAATCTCTAGTGGAGATGTAGGGTAATTGTTTAGGGCCTGAAACGAGAAATCGGCGAACCATGTTCGAATTCTGTACACAAATATTACATTCACTTTTCGAAAAATACCCTGAGGAAACTTATGAATACATCTCTTATCTCTCAAATTATTGGTTAAATGGCAAAGCAACAAATGAGCCTGAGTAGATTGTCATGAACAGCGCCATGCCGAAGATGAGAAATAAAAACTGATATGCATTGTTTATTCGAATTGAAACATATCTGGTGATGATGTGCTTTGTGCTTTCAAGTTGAAACATCTCTGATGATGATCTGCCTTCAAGTTTAAACATCTCTGATGATGATATGCCTTCTGCCTTCAACTGATGATGATGTGCTTTCTGCCTTTAAGTTGAAACATCTCTGATGATAATGTGTTTTCTCCCTAAATTTTAAAACCCGAGCAAAATCTAAAAAAAAAAAAAAACAAATCTTTCTAGCTGGCCATCTAATTTTTTTAAAGAAGTTTCTTTATTTCAATCGCTAAATAATCTTGTCTGTTTCACAGAAGTTATACTATAGAAACGGGACACGCATGCACACGAATCAGTGGTTACCTGAGAGAGGCAAACGAAAGTTGGGGACGGCCGCAAGACCCGTTCAAACATTAAAGTAAATGAAACGGAAAAAAGTTGATTGAGATGAAGCATTTCAGTAGCTGCAATACTTTCATTTCCGCCCTAATCATTTTTTTTAATGATTTTGCAACATTTTCTTCCGATTGGCGCGTTTACTCCTCTTTCAACGTAGAGGAAAGAGTCAATCCAATTCTCGCCGAGGCCAACAAAAATTCAGTCTCATGAATTCTTCACGATCAAATACCGCAAACCTAGCTGACTAGACGACACATCAAGATAAAACGAAATTCATTGCGCAGAACGCATGTCGACATCACTGAAGTCTAACCTCCCCGGATCGATGTTCAAGACCGATACAAGCGTGATGTATTTGGAAAGCGGCTGATATAACAGGATTTATTTGGTGCGATGTCAGAACAGCATAATACATATATACACTGAAGGGGTTATACTAATTTTCCAAGCGTATCTTAGATGCAGCACAAAGCCTAAAATATGGGGCACCCAGAAGGATCGAACTCACTCGCAAGCAGTAACTGTTTTAGCACGACAATATATATATATATATATATATATATATATATATATATATATATATATATATATATATATATATATATATATATATATATATTGTCGTGCTAAAACAGTTATATATATATATATATATATATATATATATATATATATATATATATATATATATATATATATATATATATATATATATATATATATATATATATATATATATATATATAAAATCTTTTGGTACCATCATTGTTTGCCAGCTGAAGAAATGGTAATTTTAATGTTGAAACAAAATGTACAATTTTGTAGTGGATATTTAAATATATAACATAATAAATATTTGCATAATAAATATTTATTAATTTACTGTTGTATTGACCCCTGTTTTAAATTAATGTTTTGAACGTTGAAATTTTATCCATTCTTTTATTTTTGTATATATATATATATATTGGGTTGTATGGTAAGATGGGTAAAAAATAGTTGATTTGCATACACTTTCCGTCAACTCTCAAGTCTTCCTGGTGTGGGGTTGTTTGTCACTCTACCTAACGATGTTACAGGAAACAGGGAAAGTTGGATTCATGATTTCCTGATGGTGTTAATGAGATGGGGATAAAACTTGTTAGAATTATGTTCGTTTTATAACGCTAAAAGTCATTATGCTAGTTCTAACTTTTTCTATGTGCGATCATGGCTCTCCACAACTTCCTGTCCTTTATATCTCTTACTAAATATTGTGCTTCTCTTATATCTTCGAAATATTGTTCCGTCATCAATTTACTCAAGCTCGTTAAGTAGGTTATCTATTTTTCTTTTTTCTCTCTTCGTTTCAGTCTGTTTAATGAGTATCAAATTTTCCAAGCCTTCTTTCCTCGTTATGTGCCCTAGAACTGTCAACTCTCTGATGTTAAATATAAGTGCCATTTTTGTTCTTATTGTCTCTAAAACTTCCTTTTTTCTCACATGTTGGGTCTATTGTATTCTCAGTATCCTTCTGTAGAACCACATTTCTGTTGCTTCAAATCTCTTCTTCTGTGAAGAGATTGTCCAGCAGTCTGCTATATATGGGAACTGATATTAATTAACTATTCGGTTTTCTCTTCCTTGTTTGTAACGATTTTTTATCATTCTGAATACTTGCTATTCAAAAAAAAAAAAACACATTTTTCACTTGTTCATTTTTTTTTTCAGACCAAAGTGCATTTTTTCGCAACGAAGTGTACTTTACTTAACAAATAAACGTGCTGTACTTGAATAAGAAAAGTATCCTGATGGGTAGTGTTCTCCCAGGCTCATGTAATCAGTTTATCAGGAAGTTTTCTTTAGCAACAAACGCATGCCTCATCACTGCAGGAGAGCTTCTCATATTTCTCTGTCAGCTGAAAAAAAATCAACAACAACAACAAAAACTAACAAGCCGAACAACGATCAGAGGATAGCAAAGAAACACAGCCTAGAGAGATACAAATCAGGAAGTCGAGAGAGAGAAAGAAGAAAGATACAGGGACAAAAGTTTTTGCAAGTCTTATTTCTTTAATGCGTAGTCATCTATAGAGAGTGAATTAGGTAAGGAAAGAGAGAAAGAGCGAAGGGTAGAAAGTAATAGGGAATTTGCTTTCAAAAACTGATTTTAGTAACGTGATGTATTAACAGCCAAAGCGTTAACTATAAAAAAAATAGATCGTGAAAGAGGCCAAGAAAAAGAACATATTAAATCAGGAAGAGATGAGAAAGGAAATACTGACCTACAACTTCTGAATCAGTTAGATTTCTCGTAGACAAGATAAGCATTTTATGGCACAACGTCAGGGTCCAGTTTGACATTATACATCTGTTGTAAAAGAACACCAACTTATATGAGCACTACGTTCCCTATCGTTTTTAAACATTCACTGCTCAAAAATGGTTGATTCTTTCTTTACGGCTCATCAACCCTTTGCAGGTTATTTTAACCCAGAAAATATTTTCAGATTTTAAGACACGAGTTAAACTCTTGGGCGGCTATGCTTCTTTTGATTTGTGACTGACGAGATAAATGATTTTCCCTACAGTAGTTGTCGTTTCTTACTTCAGTAGACAGGCTACCATCCAAGTCTGTAAGACCCAGTCTGTCCAGCGATTCAATACATAGATGGGGATTGAACTGATAGATTCATAATTTTCTCAAGGATATTTGACGTAAGTGAAAGCAACCAGACTGGAATTCCAACAGGGCTCTCCCATTTTTCATTAAGAACGTTATCCGTTACAGCAAACTACATATATAGATATATGTAGTTTGCGGTAAAGTATAATAGTGTAAATAGATCAAATACCCCACCTGAGAAATATAGCCAGATCCTGAAGAAGGCTGGAGCGTACAACGGCCGAAATATCATTAATATGCCAATAAAGAGTAGGACAACAGTCCGATCAATGCAGAGAGTGCGCATAGTTTAAATATTTCAGTTTAGAAATGTAGGCAGATCCTGAAGAAGGCCGGAGAATACAACGGCCGAAAAGACGTGAATATGCCTATAAAGATGAAGGAAACAGGCCAATCAATGAAGATCGTGTAAATAATTGCCATACATCACCATAGAAATATAGCAAAACATGTTATGTGTTTCTTAATCCATCCATCAAAAGTAAATTTTATCTTTCTTCCCGAAAATAGGTGGAAGCATTATGGGCATTTTTAAAGCTCTCTTGTTGGTATAAAACTATTAGTGATGACGCATGACATTCATAAACTGTTGCGTCTGGGTAGATGTGTATGTGTAACCGATGACTTAATGTTCTTAAGTTATAATAAGATAAGATATTTGGTCGACATGATTGTCTACAACACTTGACAAGCGCTGTGTTTTATAAAAAAAAGTTAATTAAAAACTGCCTTGCTTTAAAGAAACAAGGCGAATACTCAACTGACCTTCTAGAAAATTGGATCATTAATGAAATGTTTCAAGTACGGAGCATTAAGTATTATCACTTTCTTTCATTGTCAATAGAAGTAAGAAATTCAGTCAGTCAGTGACAACCAATTACAGAGCCAATGGCGCGGCGCGTTGCATTCTGGGTGCGTGCATGCGCATGTCTGTCGAGATGATTCATCCAACGTTATTTCGTCTGTGTCCCGCCGAGATTTGCAGGTTTGAGTAATTTTCGCTGGAGCAACTTTATCCATCTCCATTAGAGGAAGAAAAAGTGTGTGTGTGTGTGGGGGGGGGTAAGCTTGTCTAGAGAGCGTCGACATGAGGCGAAAGAAATGAAGAAATAACATAATAGAGACGAGTAAGAAAGACGATAAAAAAGAAAAGAAAGGAAACAAATATGAAAAAAAAAAGAAAAAATCAAGGAAAGAGCAAAGACAGATATACGGGATAAACACAGATAGGTTTTTTAATGACATGGGCGATAATGTCTCTCCACAACGTCTGTGCTCATTGTGCCCGTTAGGTTTTTTTTTTCCTTTGCTAAGACTCTTTCTCCCGTTCCGCTATTATTTCACACAGTCCCGTAAGATAAATATCTCGTCGCGTTCAACTATTTCACTTGCTCTCAATAAGCCCCGTGAGTTTTAACCTTTCCAAGCCTTCCTTCCTCATTATGTGTCCAAGGAATTCCATTTGTCTTTTCCTGATTCTCATAATGTGTTCCTTATGCGGCCGTTTTCTTTAAGACTTCCATGTTGTTTACTCGATTTTCCCATAGAATTCAAAATATCCTTCTGTAGAACAACATTTTTGCTGTCTCTAGTATTCTCCTCATCAGTGCAGAGATTGTTCAGAATTCATTGTCATATGACACATAGCAACACAGTACATTTTTTTGTTTCTAAAGAATTTGTTCCGTTTCTCAGCACTTATTGTTTGGAGTGCTTTGTTGCATCTGGATCTGGGTGTCGCATTTTTCATCCTCTGTAAAAAAAAAAAAAAAAAAAAAAAAGAAGAAATCCCAGATATTACACTTCTACACCTGATTGATGTTATATCTCCAATTTGTAACTCCTATCTTAGTCTTTGGCTATTCCTGATCACCATATATTTTGTTTTCTTTCAGGTATCTTCTGAGTATTGTATATCGTTAAGATTATGCCAATCGGTAATAAATACAGGTAGCGTAGCCAATTCCCTTAGGATAGCGTTGCTGGAAAGGTAGTATAAATCTGGGTATATATAATTAAATTTGAAGAGGAAACAAGAAAGAGAAATAAATTATTAATTCGGGTCTCATTAATTTGCGTTTTTTGTAATCAACTTCTTCAGTAAATAAATTTAATTACTCTTATATACCGTGCCTAAGAACACTGACGGGTATGTGCCAAATATTATAAATACGTTGGACACAATTTTAAGTGAAGGTAATATACTGTCAAAGTAGTCTACCACTAGCAGTTGTTTACCTACTTCACGGCGCTGGCGAGTATTGTATTTTATTGATGTTATAAAGAGTACCATTTCGTTTCCAATCTATTTTAGTTATTCCCCATTCAGTAACCCTTTGTAGGATTCAACAATTAAATTTTATTCGCTTATATTTTACCCAGTATTTGCAATGAATTATTGCCACGTGTTATCCTTTTGATAAATTTTAAGTAAAATTCCTGATATTTTTTTGTGAAAGAGTTTTCAAGGAACACTTAAATCTGGTTTTCATGAGAGAAAGTTTTACTAATCAAAGCGGGGGAGAATACAGATAATAATTGGTAAATAATTTTGCTGATTTTTTTGTGGCATATCAAAATCTGTCGATTATTTAATGCCAAAATCTGAACGCACTGGACGCCAATTTACCACATCAGCAACATTTTTTAAAAGCAATGTTATGCCTTCACATCCAGAATTGTATGTTTTTAGATAAATAGTTTGTAGATGATAAAAGGCATCGATTGAAATTTTACAATAAAAATGAATATTCTATTTTTTTTTTTTTGTATTGATAGTCAATGACGGTCATTTTACAATAAAAAATGTATCGCTGGTCATTTTCCTGTAAAAATATATTGTTGGTCATTTTCCTATAAAAATGTATTGCTGTTCAATTTCCTATAATAATGTAGTGCTGTTCATTTTCCTATAAAAATATAGTGCTGGTCATTTTCCTATAAAAATGTATTGCTGTTATTTTTCCTATAAAAATGTATTGATGTTCTTTTTCCTATAAAAAATAGAGTGCTGGTCATTTTCCTATAAAAATATAGTGCGGGTCATTTTCCTATAAAAATATAGTGCGGGTAATTTTCCTATAAAAATGTATGGCTGGTCATTTTCCTATAAAAATGTATTGCTGTTCATTTTCCTATAAAAATGTATTGCTGTTCATTTTCCTATAAAAAAATGTGCTGGTCATTTTCCTATAAAAATATAGTGGGGGTCATTTTCCTATAAAATGTATTGCTGGTCATTTTCCCATAGAAATGTATTGCTGTTCATTTTCCTAGGAAAAATAGAGTGGGGGTCATTTTCCTATAAAAAATATAGAAATATAGTGCTGGTCATTTTCCTATAAAAATTTATTGCTGGTCATTTTCCTATAAAAATGTATTGCTGTTCATTTTCCTATAAAAAATAGAGTGCTGGTCATTTTCCTATAAAAAATATAGTGCTGGTCATTTTCCTATAAAAATGTATTTATGGTCATTTTCCTATAAAAATAGAGTGCTGGTCATTTTCCTATAAAAATGTATTTATGGTCATTTTCCTATAAAAAATAGAGTGCTGGTCATTTTCCTTCAAAAATGTAGTGCTGTAAAATATATTACTGATAATTTTGCTATAAAAACCTATTAATGGTCATTTTGCGATAATGTACTGCTGGTCTTTTGCTATATAAACATTGATCGTTATTTTAATAGAAACGTCTATTTACATCGTAGTGTGTGAGCAAAGAAGCAAAAACTGAAGATGTCTTACAAAAGCAAAATAACTGAAATAAACTGACAGAAAAGAAAGATAAATTGTTTACAAACAAGTTTCTATACGAGTGCAAAGAAAGAGATTACCCTGTGAAAACGGATGTGATGCAAAATATGTCCTTAAAGAAAATACAAGAAGAACAAATAAAAAATAATGAGAGAAACAAGTATATGACCTAAGTGAAAATGAGCTAAACATTTCAGCTTCAATGCATGGACTGACGGGAGAGAGAAAATGAAATGAACCGGGGTTTTGTTAAGAACAATGGGAGAAACAAAGATTTGCTTCTAAATTGATTCCAACTGACATGCCAAGATAGCAGTTCAAAGAATGGCATCACTAATCTTTGGAAATAAGAGCATTGGAGAGGAACCGTTTGCTTCTTTCTCATCGGGTGTATGCCTCAAACTGTACGCAGTTTTCGAGATATTAATGTTTGATTTAAAAGAAATTGTCTGTGTTTATTTCACCGTTTGATTTATACGACGTAATACATACACGGGAACTTTTTTTGTTCTGTTTAACTACTCTTTCGGTCCATCAGAGTGAGATCCCCTGGGTTTAACTAACCAGGAGGATAATCATCGCTATAGCAGAGATAAGATTGGTTCTGTTTAGTATTTTAACTATTAAAAGTTTGTAGGTGTGTTTGTTTCACGGTTATATATTTACGGATAGGGGATTTGAGGAAACTATGAACTTCTATGGATTATTTTCTGTTATGATGCCTAAGGCTAAATCTTTGCTTATAGCTTCAGCATAAAAAGTGAAGATTCCTCATTTAAGATTTTTTATTTTTATATCATCAAGAATAACTGAACACACGACTTTACAAATCTTTTTTTACTGATCAGAATACACGTACTTATAGTCTGGCTGCTCTTGTAAAACATTATCAAGGAGGTCGACTAAATTGAATTTAGTTTCTTTTTTTAAAATCCTTATGTTCCAATACACGCTATTGAATTTCTATTAGATCTTAATCCATTTTTCATGTGCTCATTCCAATATTCAGATGTTTTGATGTAACATAATTTCACTGTTGAACCAACATTGTTAAAAGAGAAAACAGTGAAGAAGTCTGTTGGCAACTTCTCCCTCATATTTTTCTTTTCTTTTATTGGCTGCGACTAACGATTAAAATTTTGAAAGGTAACCTGTTTTGAAAAGTTGGAAGTACTAAAGTTTACTTACCTGTTCAGGAAAAATAGTGGAAATTAGTTTTTGTTGAGGAGTGGTTTGATTTTGTAGATTACATACATTAGACATTTTTCTTTTCAGTACGTTTTTCAGAATAGAAAAAAATCGTTTATTTATCATATTAGAAAGTGTGCCTGTTAATCTCAGCAATACATGATCAAATCGAGCCTTGATTTCATAAAGGTTACTTGCTTGGGAATACCTCGTGCTGTAAGATTGGATGCGTGTGTTTGATATAATGGATCATGGTGTATAATTATTAATTGCAGAGCTGAGTCCCGATTCCCTTTGGGTTCGTTGTATTCACTTAACGCAAATACACTTAGAAAAGGTATGAATTCACCTCTACTGCACCCAGCGGAATAAAAGGTGAATTTGTATCGGTAAATAATTATTATCTCCAAAACCATTCTTACAATAGAAGACAAATATGTTACGTCTTTAAATAACCCGAAAGTAGGTGATAAGCTGTAGTAAACGAATTAATCAATCAACTAAATTCAGAAATAGATATAAAAAATTTGATTTTATTTACAAATGTCAAGTTTAAATCATCTGTCCTGATAACTGGCTTTTTCCTTTTCCTCAATTCGTCGGAGAACGCTGTGATTAATGGCGTAAGCTCAGTTTCAGATTTAACATTTGTAAATAATAAAAAATTTAAAGATAACTCTTCAAGAAGCCAGGGTTCAGTTTGTCACGGCATTTATATTATGAACAGAACCAATATTTTAAAATAATATAAAAGAACACTATTTTATGATTCCGAGAAATTTCCTGGGTAGTGCAACGACTAAAGAATACTCTGCTACAAATATTATTTCTAAAATGTATTAAAATAACCGAAAATTTTCAACGAAATATTATTTCGTATCGGAAATTAAAAGCTTAACCCATTATTACTGATCGCGGCTTTATCGCTGGTGGGAGTAAAATTGACGTAATACCCAGTCACCGGTTAAACATTGCTAGAGAAAAATTACTTAATGCCCAGCTATCAGTTGAACGGTGGTTAAACAATTGTAACTATTTTTTGTATCTACCGTGAAACATTGTATATTAATTATATTGCGAATTTTGTCTCAGGAGCTCAGGTCGAAGTAGTAAAATTTTTCAGGAACGCAAAGCTCAAAGTGTGAACAAATGCATTTCTGCTTTAATTTTGCATTAAAATGACAGCTTCCAAAAAAAAAAAATCAACGTTTAAAAAACAGTCAAATCATTTTTTATACACAAACATTTCAGAATGACAACATTACATTTCTTAGGCAATCCACGAAAATGCTCTCTATTTAAGCAAAAAAAGATATTTGAGCCGTTACCACCGCTTTACCGGTGGTTTAGAAAAATGGTTTAATGCCTAACCATCCGTTCAACAGTGATAGAGAAATATGACTTAATGCTCAACCACCGGTTGAACGGTGGGTAAACATTGCATGACAATTATTTGCGAATTTTGACTCAGGAGCTCAGGTAGAAGTTTTCAGATTGTTCAGGAACGCAAAGCTCAAAGTGTTAACAAATGCATCTCTGCTTAAATTTTGCATTAAAATGACAGCTTACAAAAAAAAAATCAACGTTTAAAAAACAGGACAAATCATTTTTTATACACAAACACTTCATAATGATGAGTTTACACTTCTTAGGCAATCCACAAAAATAGACGCTATTTAAGCAAAAAAGATGTTTCCCAATTTAACACTTTGAGCCCTGACCACCGCTTTACCAATGGACGGTTGGTAAACATTACATACCAATTATTTGAGAATTTTGACTCATGAGCTCAGGTAGAAGTGTTAAATTGTTCAGAAAAGCAGGGCTCAAAGAATTACTGCTAGTTTCGGTACAAAGCCTCATTTATACCGTCACTGCAGCATTAATAGCCAGCATGCGAGAGAGTATTTATCATAATTCTTACATTATCAAGCGCGGCATCTTTAAGGAAGAGTAGACAACATTTGGCAGGTGTTAAATCTAAATTATTTTGATTATATTAGTTCTTTCAGAAAATAGAGGTTTGTGGTTTAGCTTTCTTAAGTCGTAAAACCAAAAGATGATGATGATGATAACAACGCCACCGTCAAAGAAAGTAGTCGACATGCAGTCTCTAACTGTGTACGACTTCTGTAGAACTGTCTGGGTTGGCAGAGAGGAACCCGGACGAAGCTTTGCCGAATGGCATGGTTTCGTCCGGGAAGGTAGACAGATCCCGAAACAGCTTATGCGGGTTCTAAGGGAATGTTTTTGGCCGAGCATATGGGCTCGGAGAAACCCACGTTAAATTCGGCCTTGTGCCACATACATTCCTCGTGGTGGTGGGGGGTGTTAAAGATACAGACAGGGCAAGCAAAAAGAAGTATATCACAAAGTGAAAAGTAAGTTTTATTTTTTATTTTGTGGTTTTTCTCAACTTTGCAGACACTTGCTGATCTCAACAGCATTTCATCACTCATTTTAGGGGACAATTATTGATTTTTCTCTGGATATTCTCTTTATCATTCTTTATAAATTCTTGTATATACAAACGTTGAACTGCATTTAGATCGCTATCCAGCATTTTTTTTTAAATACTTAGTCGCGATAAGATTTATTTAATAAAATTTCAGCTTTATTATATGAAACACATTACTGAGTAAATAAACTGATAAAATATATTAAATAAAATTTCAGCCTTAACATAAAAAAATATGTTAAACATATTCAGAACATTTTCGTTACAAACTCTGAGTTAACAAACTAAAGGGTATTTAAAGACAGTACCTTGTATGATGCATTTAGAAAAAAATTGGAGACCGTAGAGTTCAAAATAATAATATACAAAATTTAATGTGTAAAATCAGATTGACCTCATTACCAATAAACTTAATTGCCAATTTAGTATATATATATATATATATATATATATATATATATATATATATATATATATATATATATATATATTCAAAAGCAGCCCAAACAAGACAGTAATGCAACTAAAACACAATTGGTTACAAGGTTTGGAAGAATTAGGATTAGAAACATTAATGATGAGCTGAAAGAAAAGATGGACGGTAGATTGCGATTGACATTGCATTTAAACTTGGCTGCGAAACATGGGGCCGAAAGGAAATTTTACAAGCGTGAAGTGCGAGAGAAGAAACTGTTAACATAGAATTTACGGCTACTTCTAACCAGCTCTGCAGCAAATTGATGAGATCCCGACGCCAGTCAAATGCTTTGCTTAAATTCAAAACCTCTAGGTACTATAGTGAAGAGTTCATTCGAACAATTAGCATGCAATTATGTAGTGTATATATATATATATATATATATATATATATATATATATATATATATATATATATATATATATATATATATTAACTATGTATATATCTCGTAGTATGTATGTATATATATATATATATATATATATATATATATATATATATATATGTACATATATATATATATATATATATATATATTATAAAGTATGTGTATATATAGGTATTTATATTATGCATATATATATATATATATATATATATATATATATATATATATATATATATATATATATATATTATGTAGGCAGGGAAGCACTGAGAAGAAGAAAATCAATAATAAACACATATACCTAAACAGGAATAAAAACACTGTTCTATGGTTAACAGATTAATTAGAATAAATACGCTACCCGGCCTCACTAATCAAAAATGACACAGTTCCGAAATTAGCTTCATCTGTATTCCTGTCTCTATGTTACGTCTGCTGTGGAGAGAAAAATACGACCCGCTTATTGGACGCGATATCTGAAACAAACGAAACTATTGGTAAAACCAATACAAAGCCTGCTAAGTGACCAAAGAAGTTAAAAAAAATAAAAATAAAAACCAATAAATCAAAACCAACGATCAAAAAACGATACCAACGATAGAAAACGACAAAACAAGAAAAAGAATAATCTCTACATGCACAAGCTGATCATCCTCTTATCAGAAGGTTCCAAAAGGTCCTTGAGAGTCACATGATAGCTCTTTTGCTACGATAGTCAGCTAGAGTTTATCCTGCCACCGAAATGTATTCTATGGTGGAAATGTAGTAACCGGCGACGGTTAAGTGAGTATGTGAATACCACCCATCCTAAATAAGAAACATAAAACATAACACCAGTCCTGTCCGTGGCCTTTTTATGTGTCATTTCAAGTAGTATCTTGTGTATATTCATCCGTTCAGATTCTGTTTGGATTTTTTTCAATTGCTCTGAGTTTGAAAAATTGATATATATATACAGTGTGTATCAAAAATATTTTTAGAAACATTGTGGTTTGGTTCCTCACGCCAACACAAGTACAAAGTCAACGTAAACATATGTCCGCAAATCCTTCGTTTTTCAGTTATTAAGTTTAAAGTTTACATCAGCCACCGTTAAATGTACAAACCAAGATACAATCTAAAAATGCTATTTACAAACTTTGGGTGCGGTTTCCTGATACAAAAACAAGGTAAAAATGTCCATATAAATATATATCCAAAAGGACATCGTTGTAGATTCACACGCTAACTCATAACAAACTTTCAAAATGTCCTCCGCTTTCTTCTACACACGCATGCACCCGTCGGATCATTGACTAGTTGACCCTTTCAAATAGTGCAACATGATGTGAAATTGTTTCACAGGCCCCCATGACATGTTAATAAATCCTCTCTGCATTATTTATGTTTGCTGCATGAAGCAATTGTCTTAGGTGCCCCCACAGATAAGAATCTAAATGATTCAGATCAGAGGAACGTGCAGGCCATGGAACCTGTCCTTCTTTACTTATCCATCTATATGTTAATTTTCAACAGTGGTATGGGGTCCACCCCTTTTTCATATAAATGGACTCTACCAAGTGTCCCTGGACTGCTGCCGTTAAATACCCAGAGTTACAGTCAGTGAGGGTAGTCGGTAGTCGGATGTCAGTCAATGTCGGACGACCGGCTGAACGGTTGAACTCTCCACCTTCGGGCAGGAAGGAACCCGAAAGAGGCTACGCCGAAGGGCGGATTCTCTTTCGGGGAGGTAAAACGACCCTGAACCCGTTTATACGGGTTCAATGGGCACATTTTTGGCCGAACCCATGGGCTCGGAGATCCCACGTTAAACCGGCCTTGTGCCACATGATACCCTCGTGGGGGGGTGACTAAATACTAGTCGGTAGTCGGATGTCAGTCGATGTCGGACGACCGGCTGAACGGTTGAACTCTCTACCTTCGGGCAGGGAGGAACCCGAAAGAGGCTACGCCGAAGGGCGGATTTTCTTTCGGGGAGGTAAACCGACCCTGAACCCGTTTATACGGGTTCAAAGGGTATATTTTTGGCCGAGCCCACGGGCTCGGAGATCCCACTTTAAACCGGCCTTGTGCCACATGATACCCTCGTGGGGGGTGACTAAATACTAGTCGGTAGTCGGATAGTGAGAGGATATACGGAGAGTGAGAGAATATACGAACGGAGATAGTGTGAGGTAACCTCTTGTAGAAGTAAGTTACAAGCACGTAGACTCTAAGGAAGTCCTACTTCGAGACTGTATATATCTATCTGTATTTGCTACTAACCGCGTTCCTGGATTCACTAACAGTATTACTCTTTGTATGATTGTGTAAATACATTTTATTTCTTATATTTAATTATTGCGTTCGTCATTCCTTGGGGACCGAATTCATCTCGGAATCCACAACAAACATTTTTTACTTTTTGTCAAGACTTGTAACTATATCTAGTCATCTTTTCCCTCCCCCGTTTCTTGTATCTCTCTCATTAATTTGGTTTTACCTTCCCCACTCTTTCTCTCTATCTCCATTTTAAATGTCTTTCCCTTATTTGCTGTTATTTCCTCTTTCTTTCTCTCTCTTTTAATTAAAAAAAAAGCGTTACGATTCATTTTTTTATCAAAAGTTTTGGTATTGACAAGCTGCAGGAAAAGAGAAATGGCCATCTACAATTGAACTTCATTTATATTTAATTCATTCGCAGACAGTACTGTTTCGCTGTTTCACAGCTCCTCAGTGCGGCTAGACATCTGAATACACCAAGCCCGGATCGAAACCCAACAGATCAGTCGGAGTTTCTACCACTGATCTATCTTCATTCGACAGAGAGAAACAAATAAATCTGTCGTTTTGTTTTTATGAATGTAAAGAAATGCCAATCAGCTGGAGTGCTCCAATTCATTTTACTGAAGAGCTTTGCATTAACACAGGTATCTGTTGTTTATATAATTAGTTTATCACTCAACAGTGCTCAATTGAAATATATTTTCAAGAGCTAAATTATGTCATTCACAAACAGTACTGTTTCGATGTATCACACAGCTCCTCAGTGCGACTAGACATCTGAATATTTCAAGCCCGGTTCGAAGCCCAACTGATTAGTCAGAGTTTCTATCACTGAGCTATCTTCATTCGACAGAGAGAAACAAATAGATCTAGCGGATTGTTTTTACGAATACAAACAAATGCCAATCAGTCGGATTGCTCCAATTTATATTAGAGAGTGAGAGAGAAAAAGAGGAGGACAAAGAGCGAGAGAGGGACAAACTTCAGGGACCGGTTCCTGACACAAAAACAAGAGCAAAAGTCCTTTTAAACTACGTTTTTCAATTATTAAATTTAAAGTTTACGGCAGACGTACAATCCAATATAGAATCCCAAAAAACTATTTGCAAACTTTGGCTGTGGATTCTTGATTCTACCGTAAACTTTCTTAAAACTTAATAACACAGAAACGAAGGATTTGCGTACATATGTTTATATGAAATCTTGGTGTGTGTGCGTGTGTGTATGTGTATGTGTGATCTAATTCTGCATTTATACAAAGGGTAAATGATAATTATGGTGATTGCAAGAAGAAAAAGTTTGAAAAGTTACTTTCTATATTAAACTCTATTATTTTCTATACGAAAAGTTTACTAAGTGTAAGATAAGCTACATTAGCGAAACATCTTGATCTCTAAAAGCCCGCACGTAAGAACATAATATAGACCAACGTTGAATCAAACGTTTAAACTCGCTCGTATTTAAAAAAAAAAAAAGGAAACTAATTCATTACGTTGGAAGTAATTAAATGGATAATTATTTTGTCATTTATAAAATCACATCAAACTCATTTTATTGTATCACAAACCTATATAAAAGAATCTAAGATATGCAAATTACAAACAAAACCATAGCAAATTTCTCTCCTGCACAAAACATCAAACAATAAACATACGGGCAACCACAAAACATACAAGAAAATGCCAATTAGACAACCAAACCTATGCACACTATCAACCGATACACGCTTAGATATACAGTGTAACCCGGATATAAGAGACCCGGATTAAGAGAACCCCGGAGATAAGATAAATCCGGATATAAGTGAGATTTTATCTGGTCCCAAATTAGAGCCATACTTATCTAAACAAAATAGACCAAACCCGGATATAAGAGAAACCCGGATATAAGATACTTATTATCTGGTCCCGACAACTCTCTTATATCCGGGTTACACTGTAGTAGAATTATGATGCAGATCAAGCAAACACATGAACGTTACTTGATAAGATTCGTAGACGTAAGCACTTCTTAACCAATGACAAACAAATAAAAATTACTACAATTTTCTTCTATATCTCTATATCTCTGAGATGAGGTATTGTGATTACTTGCATTATTAACATTATTCGGACTGTTTTCCTCATCTTCATTACAATATTCACGACGTTTCGGCCTCTATATCTCTGAGATGAGGTATTGTGATTAATTGCATTATTTACATTATTAGGACTGTTATCCTCATCTTCATTGGCATATTTACAACTTTTCAGCCGTTGTACACGTGGCCCGGTGGATAAGGTTTTTGGTTAGAGCCAATGACTAGACCAAAACGTTTGTTATGATTTAGTATGTGAATCTACAACGATGTCCTTTTGGATATATGTGAGTTCAATACCAGGCCACAGCAGTTGTGAAACAAAACTTGGAGAGTTGAATTAAAAGAAAAAAAAATAACTGAAACATCCGGAAGAGGCATGGCACGTGGAACTAGAAAAATCTACATCGGTTGACGAAATAAAAGCTTCAGTTATAAATCACCTGAAGATGGCTGGAGGGTACAGCGGTCGAAACGTTATGAATATGGCAATGCGGATGAGAATAACAGTACGGTTAATGGAAATAATGCAAGAATCATTTTCTCTTGTGTTTCATATTACATTTGTTCTTTATTGTATCATTATGTCGGATTCTCATCCGTATTCGCATCTTATTTAACCACAATGCATTACAGTCTTTATGAACATGGTTAAATATATTTGTGCTTGTAAAGACCATTAACTTTTAAGGAATCATTTCTTCGTTTTCTTATAATCTTATCCCTATGGCAGTTTCCGTCCTGGGTGTGACGATAAGCTACATCCCCGTCCTGAGACAAACGATAAACTACGTCCAACAGAAAGGCCTCTGATCAGGTTTTGAGGAGCGTGGAACCACCTCTTAATTGCTGGTGTTCCCAGGTCCACCCTGACCTGGGGTGGTAGCACCTATTAGGGTCCCAGCTACGGGCAAATCGTTAACCCCAAACTGGGGTCAAAACTCTATGAAAGTATAACAGTATGTTTTAATCCCAGAAATACTTTGTAAAAAACTTATTACCAGCAATACATTATTGTAAAAAGATATTACCAGCTACATTTTTTGAAGAAAAATACTCCCAGAAATAGATTTTTGAAGGAAAAAAAATTGTCAGCAATATATTTGAAAAAAAAAAGATATTACCAGCAATAAAAATGTTGTCGGCATTAAATAAGTCATTGAGGTTGATATGCCGTAAAACAGACCAAACCAATCTAATCCCTTGGTAGTTTAATTCGCTGTGATTTCGAAATTTATTTGAATGCTTTCTGTTCGTATAGTGATTTTTTTTAAAAGGATTCTAATGATAATCTTGAGTATTTTAACCATACCGGTTCTTTATTTTGTCATCGAATTTCGTTAATAATATTAAGAACATTGCGATAAAATTGAGGGCAGTAAAATGAAGCATATGTCTTAGATAACAAAAGAAGACATTTTTAACGTTTTTTTGTTCCAAAGGTTTTACGTTCTAGATAAACATTTCTCTCTACTCAGCATTTACATACTAAAAGGTAAAATATATGCGCAGAATAAATAAATTTTAACATCTCAAAATGCGTAAAGTAAGGAAATAGTCAAAGGCGCATTGTGGGAAGATCAGGAAAACTGAATTCAGAAACGCAAAAGAATAAAAAAAAACAATATATATATATATATATATATATATATATATATATATATATATATATATATATATATGCAGGAATCAATATGAAGGACATTAAAAAGAAATCGACCATAGTCAGAATTATCGAGCCAATGGAAACGACAACTTCCATAGCTGAAGTATGTGCTTCGGTATGACATACTAAAATGTATGAAATATGCTGAGAATGAATAAACATGATAACACATTTTCCTCTTCTCTCTCTCTTTCTCTCTCTCTCTCTCTCTCTATATATATATATATATATATATATATATATATATGTGTGTGTGTGTGTGTGTGTGTGTGTGTGTGTGTGTGTGTGTGTGTGTGTGTGAAAAATATATAGAAAATAGGAAAGAACTCGTTAGGTAAATAATCCAAAGTTCTTTAGCATTTTTGTTATTAGTGATCGATACAAAAGTAGACCATAAATATAATTATTTATTTAAAAATATCATTCGAACACGCTACATAAGAGTTCTCATGTTTCAAAACAGGAGCTGAAAACGTCAAGATAATTATTTGAATTAAATTGAATTAAAGTACTATGCTCAGTTCCATCTTCAAGCGAAATTTTTCCCAAAAATTTCGCTTGAATATGGAACAGAGCTCTTGTTTTGAAACATGAGAACTCTTATGTAGCGTGTTCGAATCAAATTTTACATAAATAATTATATATATACATATATATATATATTGTGTATTTAGGCGGCAATCCTTCATTTATGGAAGTTTTTAAAAAACAGAGACAAGGTACTACGGCTAAGCTTTTTAAAATATTTTTCTTGCGTTCGCACAAGAGGTTTCTTTTTGGCACACAGAGTGTGTAAAAACTGCACACATGTTCTATAGTTCCGAGAGTTTTGAATTATATTTTTCATCATTATCAAGGATAATTTTATTTTTCGATTTAATTGAGTTTGTGCGATTTTGTGTATGACTTAGTGTGTTATAGATGTGTTTTATTATCCGAACACGGTTACCACATTGTGACCTTGTTCGTAGTTAATATTGTTATGAATTGATTTCTTTCTCATTTTTTTTTTTAGAGCAGGCTAACATATGGTCAGTTTCTAGACACGTCGTGTCCAAAAAAGCTCACAGGAAAAATTAAATAAAACACAGGAAAAATTAAATAAAAGCTTAACCGTAGTACCTCGTCTGTCGTTTTTAATGGAACATGCATATATATATATATATATATATATATATATATATATATATATATATATATATATATTGGTATAGGGGTTGGTAAATGAGATAACTAGATATTAGTGACCGTATAAGTCTGTGCTGGAGTGCATTGGCTGGTAAGCAAATAAATAATTACCAAATTTAGCCAAAAGGTATAGACATAATAGTGCTCCATATGATTAGACATGCCTAAGAAATATATATTAATAAATGCACATACACCTACATTTGTTGTGCGACTAAAGTTTCGTTGTGTACCCAACTCATCGGTCACGAGACGTAGCTTATTGTTTATTTTCAAAAATATACAGATGCATATACACTTTTTTATTAATAAACAATAAGCTATATCTCGTGACCGATGAGATGGGTAACCAACGAAACTCGTGTCGTACACCAAAAGTCTATATATATATATATATATATATATATATATATATATATATATATAATTATTATTATTATTATTATTTTTTATTATAAGAGATTATAATAATGTTATATACCGTGCATATGAACGCCAACGGGTATTTCCCAATCTACTATTGTAAGTCGGGGTAATATGATGTCTAAGTACTCCACGAGTTGCAGTGGTTTACCTACTTCACACCGCTGGCGAGTATTGTAATTTCTTGAAGTTATAAAGATCACCATTTTATTTGCAGCCTCCGGTTAATTTATTCCTTATTTAGTAACACTTTCTAGGCTACAACAAATAAAACATTTCTTGAAATCGCTACACAAATGCTTTTATGTTTCAATATTTATACAGGCGATGGTAACTAACTGATCACTAAAAGATTTTTATGGAATTTTAAAAAACAAAACATTATCTCTTTTTCCGAAAGTTAAAGTGTGCAGTTCATAAAATCAAAATTAAAAATCGACTCACGTGTATGTCTACATTAAACAAAGTAAATGTCAGATCTTCACTAAATCTTAAAGTAACCTCAGAAAGTGTAATTATGTGTGAAGTTTCAGATGTATCTAAAATATATATCTCTATAAATAGATTAAAAAAAAAAGAAAATTCTAGCCGATATGTTTCGACCGCTGCGTGACATTGTCAGGGCAGATGTAAGGATATATGTATTTCTAAACAAAGGTAAAACTATTCTTATCATCCTCCTTAAATTACGTTAATCTGATGAATATTGATGAGCGTCTCTTGCTATTTTCTTTTGAAAACTCACAACATTTAACATTTATTTATAAATACTTATTGGAAAAAACCCTTACATTTTCTTCGGTAAAGTCAATCATAAAAGCTTCGGTTAAAGTAAGTTATTTATACACACACAGTCTACTGAAAACAACAACAACAAAAAAAAAACAGTATCACAGTATCTTGTAAGTACTCTAATTAAAATTATATATGTAGTGGACTCTCCCATAGTATTCCAAACGAACCTCTGCAGGTTTTGAATTCATAGTTGTCCTTCTCTTAGATCCGTTGCCATCCAAAGCTATAGAACCCAGTCTGTCCTGCTATTTACCAATAGCTGGAGGGAGAAGAGGATTCACAAATTTCGGAAGGGTATTAACACGTAAGTGAATGTAATGGAGTTGACTGGAATTCGAACTCAGATCTGCGATTCTTCAATATATATATATATATATATATATATATATATACACCGCCTGGCGACTGCGTCCAGCATGAAACAGCCTTTCGCATCTGAGTTTTGACTTCAATGTTAACATTTATATATATATTTAAATACGCTATATCTCTGATATTGACCACTTTATCCCATAAATATATCACACTTTAAAACTATATTTCTGCTTATATGTATATTTATATATATATATATATATATATATATATATATATATATATATATATATATATATATATATATATGATAACTGTATATAAAGGTTTATATATTAAGAATAGTTTTGTAGGAAAGATGTATGTATAATTTTATGGTTCTAGTTCCAGTGTGCGTCTACTCGCTGCTGAATTTTAATTAAATAAAGAATGGAATTAAGGCGTCCATTTGATAGATGTTGGTGTGACAGAAATCATTTATTTAATTGTGTAGAATTTGCACACCAGGTACTGACAAGTAATGCCATTGGGAAATGGACACGTATGTGTTACCGAGAAAATTAAACAATTTACTTGTTTTTGTCTGGAAGTTAATCAAAAAAAAAATTAATGAGAAAGACAAAATCGAAAATGAAGTTTAAAATGAAATTCATGTGACCTTTATATTTAAATTATTTTGTATATTGGACAAATCGACAGCCGGGATTGTAAACATTAATCAATGTACGAACTCTTATTCCCTCAAAATTAGAGAAGTTTTATTTCTCTGAACTTTTTAATAACATTTATTTGTTTGTATTTTAGTAGCTTTAATTGAACTTCAACAAAAATTACAGTTGATTTTTTTAATAAATATCTGTCTACTGTAGGATTTACATAACAGCTGAATCCTTGAATATCATGGAAAATGTTAATAAACTACTCATGGAATTAAATTCAAAATTTTTCTTCTTCGAGATTGATTGTCTTTGCTCAGCTGGAGATTTCAGTTTACTAAACCATTGGTTTGAGCCATAAATAATTTCTGATTTTGGTTATCAAATTCATACTTCAATAAAGTAAGTAAAATTACATTTTATTTCTTCTGTTTGCTTAGCCAAAATGTTTGTACGATTTAATAAGTAATTTTTTTCTTTTTTTTTTTGGTTAATAAAAGAACTAAATCGTTGGCCAATCTAATTTTATATATTCATTTAATTTGAAATTATTTTTTAGCATTTATCAAGCAGTTCTTCTATAGAACCTGAGTTATATCGCGCACGTTCTGATGTAAAAAACATATTCGACATACTTTTGGATCCTACAGAAACTATACTCTATCAAAACACTTTGTAGCGATCACCAAAGGCAATACTTTGTTTGTTCACGTCTGATGAATATGACCTGTCGCTTGCTACAGGTGAATCGAGTTTCATTTTGTTTTTCAGGTGTTACTCTTGCTCTATGTGGCCTTGCGTTCACATAGAGAAAACACCATTTTTCTTCTTGATGAACTTAAGATACTTTTCAATTAAACCTTTATGGACACGTTGCAGCTGCTGTACGTATATATGTGCATTTAGTGTGCCATTGCGTATTAAAATAGTATTATTTTTCGCGCATGGAGCTTAGATTTTGGGGTCGGTATTCAAGTTGCATGCTTACCAATTCTCTGACCTGAATCTACTAAGATGGTAGATTGGTTATTAAAACAGGCATCCCAAAACGGAAATTATTTATGACTCAAGCTACTATTTACGAATAGACTAGTTGCTTCCTTTTTTACGGTTGATCAAACATTTGCAGAGTATTTTAATCCATTTTTTATTGTAAGAATTTTCTTTGCTGCTTATCTGATACATGTCCTACCATTTACCACACAACTGATTGGATATGAAGTGGATTCATACATTAATCAAGTTTATTTAGGTTATTTGAATGTTACGAATCCGATTGGAATTGGAATACGGCTTAAATTTCAGAACCGATATCCGTTACACTACCTGGAAATCCAAGCTCAGAGCATGTGGATACCCCTATCTATATAGTGACCAAGCTTCACGTGACTTAACTTCAGTGATCACGAGAGAACCGATGTTTCAACGTGATATGTCCGTAAGATCATTGAACGAACGGAGATGAAAGGTATTCAGATGTTTTCCAAACGATTTCTTGCTCGTAATTTGAACCTTGCTTTTTTATTCCGCTCTTACGTTAACCATGACGTCACGTACACATTCATCTTTATGTATGTGTCTCTGTGACAAGATTTAAATTATTCTCTTCAAGCAATCATAAATTACTCATAGAGAAATGGCCAATATTATCATATTAATAATCTCCTCTGACATCGCACACGCTTCGACTAACGCTCCTGAGATAAGGCCATCTTCAAGTGTTGTTCGATCAATACACAACCAGGCATAAACCTTTCGCCCCATACTTCATTTCCATTTGGCTATATACGGGGACAAACCAGTTGAGAATTGAATGAGTCAGAATGATAAAGAGAAATTCGTGTTTTCTAATTGCGTATATAAACGTACATTTCTAAGCCACTCACCCTTCACTCAAACACCAGTCTTTCACCTACTCCACCGCCGTTCTCTTCTACAAGTGGTTTTGCCATGTCGCCATACTTTTAATAATAACAAATAGTTATGACAGGCGCCCGGCGCGGTCAAATTTATGACTGCGTCTATCTGATTGGCCAGCGTCCATTTTGTGACTCAGACCTTGCGCCACGACCGACCCAAGCCGCATTACCATTATTAATGTAGCAAAGAATACTTTGCCGCTTTTTGCTTTATTGGTTTTTTGCTAATATCTTGTTTGTTTGCTTTTTACTTATCTTCATGTGGAATCTTGTCTTCGCAACAAAAACGATGACTCAAATTATGTTTATACAATAATATAATTAAGCAGACCATCACAAACACACGAAGATACACACAAACACAGGCAAACGCACAACACACACTCACACGCACACACACACACACATATATATACATATATATAAAAGTGCACGTACACGTGGACAGATACGCACATATCATATCTATCTATATATCTATCTATCTATCTATCTATCTATCTATCTATATATATATATATATATATATATATATATATATATACAGACACACACACACACACATATATATATATATATATATATATATATATAGGGAGATAAAGTGCAACTGTCATGTTGTGAGACAAAATAAATAAACAAGTATTGCTACACTCACATACACGCACAAATATATATATATATATATATATATATATATATATATATATAAATATATATATATATATATGTATAATTCATCTTATGCAGTGTTTTTATTATATATATATATATATATATATATATATATATATATATATATATATATATATATATACATATGGTTGTATATTTAGGCAGCAATCCTTCCTTTATGCATGTTTCATTATAAACGACAGACATGGTACTACGCTTAAGCTTTCTATTTAATTTTTCTTGTGTTCGAACAAGAGCATTCCTTTTCTGGACAAAGGGTGTGTAAGAACTGTCAAAATGTTTTATATTTCCGAGCGCTTTCGGCTATACCTTTAGCCATTATCAAGGATGATTCGTTTTTTCAGCTTAATTGAGTGTGTGCGTTATGTGTATGTCTTGGTGTGTGGGAGGGATGTTTTTAATTTCCGAATACGATTAGCATATTGTGGCCTTGTTCGTAGTTAATATTGTTAATAGTTGGCTTTTTCTTTTTTTATTATTAAAGCTTCCATTATTTTTAATCTTTTTTTACAGGTGGATGTAGTTAATATGTTTTCTACTAATATGTTTCTAATAGAGTCTGGTAAGTTTGTGTGTGTGTTTGCATCGGTTACACATCCACATGCTTATCCAGACGCCTTACGTTACATCTATCTGACCACAGCTCCATTAGAAGTCATTTAAACACACACACACAAATTTACCAGACTCCATTCGAAACACACTATTAGAAAGCACAAATATATTAACTGCATCCACCTGTAAAAAAAGATTAAAAAAATATTAAACTAATATATATATGTGTCGGAGGTGAGTGGCCGTGTGTTTAGGACGTTCGCTTACTGTTCATGAGACCCGGCTTCGAAACTCACCCTAGTTGATTTGTCAGGAAGGATACTGGCTAACGTTATCCGTATGGAGGAGCATGATCCCAGCGAGCAGCATCCACGTCTTGTTAGTGAAAGATATCTATGCTGACGCAAAGTGACAAATATTAAATACATATTATCCCGCAATGACATGCACTAAGCAATATTGAGGTGCTCAGCACTATTTTATTAAAACCAACACTTTATGTGTGATATAAATATATATATATATATATATATATATATATATATATATATATATATATATATATATATATATATATATATCTCGGTAAGCCGATCCTTGTATATATATATATATATATATATATATATATATATATATATATATATATATATATATATCAGTATAGGGTTGGTCTATATGGAATAAATTCCAATCACCAAAAAATACTATTCTTAAAAGAGTGCTCAATAGGGAGTAGAGCAATTATAATCATTTATTCGAAAACTATTACATTAAAAAGTGCCAAGGTTTTACATGCCAACATAACATCCGTGTGTACTCAGAGAAGGAATGTAGCTGGGCATATTGCACACACACACACACACACACACACACACATATATATATATATATATATATATATATATATATATATATATATATATATATATATTTGTGTGTGTATGGACAATCGAATATGGGATCTATACACAAATAATCCGAAAATTATATTCGTACGCGTGTATGCAAATGTATTAATGAAACGACCTCGTCTTTCTACATGTCTCTCTTGCTTTCTCTCTCTCTTTTTCTTCCTTTCTCACTTTATCTTTCCCTTTGTCTATTTCTATCTATCTCTCTCACACACACTCCTTGTCTGTATGTATATTTTTGTGATGCCATGCATATATTCATATACGCCGAGTGTAATTATAGTAACTACCACATTTTAAATCAAAAATAGAGAAAAATTCAATTGAGATTACAAAAAAATAAAATAAAAGATAAATCTTTTATTACGAAATAAACCAATTAGGGAAATCCATTTCTTTAAGTGATAAATGGTACTGAAACCTGTATGTAAATATCCACTCTTTTTTCTCTTCAACATTGGTTTTTTTTGGACCTTATCTTCATTGCTGCAAATATTGCAAGCCAAAACTAATTGAATATATTAAACAATTACTTATTTCCACAATTTCCAGAAACGTTACAGGATGTGGAATAAGAAAATTTTAAACTTCTGAGATGACGGTGTACGGATCACAGCGATGTCAAATGAAGTAAAGGAGAAAAAAAGAAAATGTACATAGAAATGGTTGAGCCAGATTTAGTTTCGCTCAATACCGCTAATTGCTACGAAACCTAAAACATCAATCTGAAAACTCGAGTCAGTTTCTTAAAAGGGTTTTGAAATTGGCACTATTCATAAGAATCATACCCTTCACTCATTCATCCATTCAGATAAGCTCATCAGGTTTCTTTTCGTTTTCCATTTCTCTCTTGGACTCGATATTCCCTGTGATAATTAACTTTTCAAAACTTTCCTTCTTCAATGTGTATTCAATAAACGTCAGTTGTCTTTGTCTTATTCTGTGTATAAGTATGGCTCCGGTGGCTGAAAATGCCAAACACTTAATTCACATTTAAAATCAGTCCAAGTTATTGGAACGCCCTATATACACACACACACACACACACACACACACACACACACACATATATATATATATATATATATATATATATATATATAGGGCGTTCCAATAATTTATATATATATATATATATATATATATATATATATATATATATATATATATATATATATATATATATAATATAACTGATGTTTCCCATTCCCACACATGCAATGTCACTGAAATGTTCTTTTTTTATACCTGGAGTTATATTTTCCGGTTTCTTTTTTAATTTGTAATTCTGAGGAATTGGATCGGGATTACGATTCGAATGTAATAAATTGTAATCATGGAATATTAGTGTTTGAGACTTTTATATATAAGGGCTTGTGTCATCCCTTTGTGCCTCCATGAGAAACTGCACCTTATTAAGTTTCTAAGTCATAAAAATCTATTAAACAATAGACATGAGTTAACGGTTTTACCCGCATCATCAAATTTTTACATTGAATAATTAGCTTAAAAACAAACATACAATAAAATAATTTTTATAATCATTAGCCCCAATAAATAGTTTAAATACCCTACAAAAAAAGATAACCCTGTATAAAGTCGTCAAAAAACGAATGTTACGGCACTTTTTATATACAGAAAACCCTTTCATAAAGAAATAAAATAAAAAAATAAATAAATCTCCAAAGACACGTAAACTAGACTAGAAAACATCTTCCATTTTAAATTTAGACACCCCCACCTTACCCTGACTTGACATCTATGAATGTAACTATATACTGATACAAATTATTAACACCCAACACCCTTCCCTATTTAAACAATCGGCCTGGATGTTACCATTGAAATTTTGATTTCAATTATGAATATCCTATTAAAACACGTAAATTTCAGAAATAGGTTATTCAAAAAAAAATTCGCTTGAAGATGGAACAGAGCTTACTTTAATTCAATTCAATTCAAATAATTATATTGAAGTTTTCGGCTCTTTTTTTGAAACATGATACCTCTTATATAGCGTGTTGGAATCATATTTTTAAATAAATAATTATATTTATGCTCTACTTTTGTATCGAGTACTATTTTTTTTAAATAATAACAAAAATACTAAAGAACTTTGGATTATTTACCTAACCAGTTCTTTCCTATTTTCTATATATTTTCACACACACACATATATATATGTGTGTGTGTGTGTGTGCGTGTGTGTGTGTATTTACGTATGTATGTGTGTGTGTGAGTGTGCGCGCGCATGTGCGTGTGCTTGTTGTTACCAGAGAGAGAGAGAGAGAGAGGGGGGTGTATGTGCAGTTGTGATGACGTTTCATGACTTACAAACCACTGCCCATAAATGCAGGTAAATAGACAAAATCGGGGAGAGAGACAGATAAACAAGATTTGTATTGCATAATTTTCTCTTAATGATATTCATGCCACGTTTATAAATGTTTATTGACGAATCGTTAAAAGTTATAGTTTTCAACAGTCTCAATCCGATCTCCCACAGTTCGCAATCTAAGGTCGCCTGCTATTTCCAGTCCCGATGGCGTTTTGACTTCGTTCCGCAGAAGTTCACCATAGTTGTAGCTATGTACTGGTCTATAAGGGCATATTTTATTCGAAAATCTACACATTTGGAAGATATGAATTTTTAAAAATCTCTTACATATCTCATATCTGTGGTTATCAAAATATCAACCGTAGTCCTGATCTAGTCTACAGCGGATTTGGAATTAATAGATTTCTTAAATAATTAATTTGATTTATTATTTATACTATTATATTTATTATAATACTAATATTAATCCACCGGCACAGTTGTACTTGTCT
>OZ010578.1:128163884-128188884 GCA_963932145.1 Acanthosepion lycidas
TGGACGTGGGCCAATGTGAACGCGGAAACTGAAATAAGACAAAAATTATCCAAAAATTAAACAAAAAAATCTGCATTTACAGAAAACAATAATGTCGACTAAGTAAATTTTTTCACATGACCAACGATTTTTGCGTAGTCAAAAACTATTTTCAGAAATCCATGAGACGCCAAATATGGCAGGTAGAATCAAAGTGTTAATTTTTATTTCCTCTACTTGACGGCTTGACTGTAAAAGTTATTTTGGGTAGAAGACGTTTACGTCATTTGCTTCTGAGTTTAAATATGCTATAAGCATGAGTGTTTTTGTATGAAAATTACTTCTTTTTCCACTCTGGTAAATAACATTTCCGCTCTGACAAAAGATAGCTTAGTAAATGCTTTAATTTGCGGTTGCTTATAGAGAAGATTTTGTTTATCAAAGTTACAATAAACACACCACGTACACGACATTTGAAGTTTCTCTTCAAAGATTTTTCTCTTGAGCATACAATGTAAACAAAACTGTGTTTCAAATGCTTGCTGGATTGAAATTAGTGCGAATTGTTATCTAACAGATTGTACCAATTCACAAAAGTAAAAAAAAATAATATGAATTTCATAGGCACATCATCATCATCATCATCAGGAGAAAAATGTTCATCAGAATAACCCAGAGTGGTTGTACCGTCGCTGTACAGTTGGACGACTGACTAGTATTTTCCACATGTCTTGATTGCTTACGTGTCTGTGAAAGGTTTTTGGTTGTTATTTACTCTACTTACATTGTTCGTACTGTTGTACTAATTTTTATTGTTATGTTAGAGACATTTCCGTCGTTGTACGCTCCGGCCTTCTTCAGGATCTGTCTATATTTCTGAGATGAGGCATTTTAACTATTTACATTATTTACATAGTTCTGGCATTTGTCCTCATCTTTATTGTTATATTCACGACGTTTGTACGCTCCGGCCTTCTTCAGGATCTGTCTATATATCTGAGATGAGGTACTGTAACTATTTATATTATTTACATAGTTCGGGAAGTTGTCCTCATATTTATTGTTATATTCACGTCGTACGCTCCGGCCTTCTTCAGGATCCGTCCAATATATCTGAGATGATATATAATTACAAGGAAACAATTTCGGGTATTTTTACTGTATGAATACAAACTGGGAAAAACAACCATTTTTCATCGAATCATTACATACGATGGATAATGGAGACTCTTTGACAACAGTAAGATATGAGGCCAGTGGTTAGATGCAAATGAATCCAAAAAATAATAACCACAAACTCCACTCCGTCCTAAAAGATAATGGCTACTGTATGGAGGTATTTCAAAATGGTTATTCATTATTTATTGTTTGCTCAAGGGAAAACATTTAAAGGCAACCTCGTATTATGAAGAAATTTAGTGTATGCACAAAAAATTGAAAATTAAAAGTTCTTGATCGTGAATAAGGATTGATTTATGAATAATAATAGAAAAAATATAATATATACATATCTATATATGAGATAGACGAAAGAAAAAGTAGTATCAATGTACAAATTGATTCTGTGTTGAACATGTACAGTAAGTACTTTCATAGCAAGATCATTTGTATTAAAGTTTATGCATTTTATCTTTCTAAGCAGATCTTCTATTTTCATAATGTGGAACATTTAATATTACAATTGATAAAAAATGTATAGGGAAATTAAATGAAATCGGCTAGATTACATGCCATTGTAACCCAGCTAATACACAGATAAGGCATAGCGTTCCTTATTCTAGGTTTTAGAATTGGTTTTTGCCAGCAACTATTAATTTATATGGAATTAAAGGTTTTTATTTATAATAAAGAGGTTATATCTCATTACATTAAACATTATATTTTAGTGAATACAACTGTGATTACACAGGACGGTACACATCAACTTATGTTTTAAAAAAAAAGCAGTGATGTCTATTCAAACATGTATGTCCCCTGTCCTGTTTAAAGTGAAACAGAAATAAGCATTTGCCTAAAATTGGCACTTTACGCTACATAAGTTAAGATCACTTTCAAACATGGTTTCAACCTATAAAATCCAAACACTTCATGGATTGCATATTCCTGGTGCTATATAATAAGGGTAGCAGAGGAAAATATATCACCAGGAATATGCAATCCTTGAAGTGTTTGTCTTTCATATATATAAAGCTAGGCTAAGAGTACAGGGGGAAAAAAGGTACAGTTAAGTAATAGATAGCGTTTCGGTTTGAGGATTTCTGAGAGCCGTGTTCGAATTCCAGTAGGATCCATTATTTCATTGGCGTGTTAATACCGTTGGGAAAAGGTATGAATTTTCTTCATAGCAGAACAGACTTGGTGACAACCGATCTAGGAGAAGAAAAAACTCTGAATTCAAAATCGATCTGGAGATTGTGTTGGGTATCTTCAGGCTATCTTACCAAAGAAACGCCACTTTTACTGCCCATGTCGCATACATGGTACTCCAACGAGCCACGGGAACTAAATAATGAACACGGAAGTCTTAGATCAAAAGCACATGAAGCTAAGAAATTTATAAATGTTCTACAGAAGAAAAAAACAAAGATTGGAGTTTGAGGAAATAAATATGGATGTAAGTCCAAACAGAAAACCCGGAGTGGAGCCTCGAAGGCCATTGGCTGTTAATTCCTGCAGCCAAGTCGTCTCCAAATGTAATACTCTGTATTCCTTTGGATTTTAGGGTACGGTCGAGACGGGGACCATGTAGTGTGGGCAGCGTCCATATTCCATCGCCATTGTTGGAGAAGGAAAACTCCAAATTCAAATCATCTATTGCCTTGTAAGTCTAGCCTCTTAACGTCTGAGAGGAAAGAGGGATAATCTTAACATACCCGGTGCAAAAGTCATCATGACCCAATTAGCGTTATCTGTTTTGACATGATGCAGTTAGATGGTGCTGTTAAGCAAATGAAACATGATATATTCTCAGTTTCTTTTTAATTCTTTCAATTCAGGTTACTGTAGTGACCACATAAAAGCGAGGACTGTTTCCAGCAGGGTGATATCTTTTCCTGAGTGTCTTATCTCTTTCACACACACACACACACACACACACACACAGGTGTTTCACCGACATAATATTCACGTGCATACATTTTGTTTGGCACTAATTTTGGATCTAGCTTGTATCATTAAACAACTAAAGTAATGAGTGTTTTGTTTTTGTTTTGTTCTTTTTTTAAATCAAAAACTATCAGGTTTTCAGTGAATAAAAAAGAGGAACAGTGAGTGAAGGATAGCTAAGCAGGATAAGAATTTTTTTTTATATCCAAAAATTATACATGTGTAGTGATACAGAAAGTGATTACTTCCCTTTGACTATTGGTCACATCATAGAGTGAGCGTATTGCTCAGTCAGCTTCCAGAATCTCTTCCCGTACCACGAAGGGTAGCTTACTATTTGGAAATATATCTTCACCAGATATAGAAACTATCTCTGGCTTGCAGTCCTCATGTGAAAAAAAAACATGACTCGCCGTTTCCTGTTTGAGGATAATGTCCTCTCCAGTGGCATAGAAAAAAACAAACCCGCTCGAATTTCTGTTGGAACTCTTAAAAATAGATTCTCAAGAAACAAGAATCCTCCGGCTTTTCAAATTCCTGTTGGGAATTATTACAAGACCATAACCTTTTCGTCATTTTTGGAATGCTTGTTGATGCGTGCATGTAATGTAGTTCATTTCGTGTAAAACCCGTATAGGTATGTGTATATAATTTTATTTATGACTTTATTCCGTTGTGTAATTGAAAAACAGTGTTACTATACGATAGATAATATCCATAATGGGGGATATATAAACAGGGAATAAACCATACTAGTGCTTCCATTATAAGGATTCTTTTGCATCAATGTTCCAAAAGGTTTTGAATCGTCAAAAGAAAAGGAATGTAGAAGTGCGGATTGGCTTTCACTTTTCCTAAATTGTGATTTTGTCTCTATGACTCTCTTATTTTGGCTGTTTCTGTCTACCAAACGCTGGCCAGATGTAAATTTAGTAAAACAAGTGAGCTCCATCAATGCAGCCAACTTGTTAATTACATTTAAGATGATCGATGAAGAACATTTTGGGGAAATAAAAATAATTGCACGATAACGCTAAATTAGAAAGATCAGCACATTTGTAGGCATGCTCAGCGTAAACAAACAATTGACATCTAAAAGTTTCAAGCAGATGTTAAATGGAAGGGCATTGAAACTGGTGCACAGACCTCGAAACATTTAGCAACCATAATGAAGCTACTTATTTAAAAAAGAGATAACATTAGATTTTGATTATATTGGAAGAAGATACCTTTTTTTGTATAAAATATGCCCTTTACTCTGTTATAAACAGATGTTTAACTCGATGTATCTGCTTTCTCTATGTTGCTGCTAATAGTTGTTGTATCTTCTTCGTCTGATTTGTGTACTTATTTTGACCTGTCGGCTGCTGTGTTAATGCGTAAATAAAATCGAAAAGCTAAATTGTTCGTTTGCGTTGAGCATGCCTATAAATGTGCTAATCTCTCTAATTTAGTGTTATCGTGCTATTATTGCTATTTCCTCCAGATTGTTTTTCAACCATCATCTTGTAATTAACAAGTTGGCTGCATTGATAGAGCTCACTGGTTTGTATATTAGACGAAAGAATTATATCTAGTATTCATTATGCACCTTGCAAACACTGTGAGTTACAGGAATAGAAAAAAAGTCTCTTCTGTCCTACTTGACAATCAGCTGTCCTATGTTGACACTGAGATGCTTGATTTTTTGCAAATGTATTATTCTACTCTCACTATTGTTCGGCACTCGCTTGACAGGTCTCTCTTTCGTTCACTGAATAAAATGTTATCTTCTTCGAAAAGATACATGGATGAGAAATGATAATGGTAATTCTAAGACAATATCTGAAGAATTCTCTTCATTTATGCAGTCCTATGTTTATGTGTACACAAGTATCACAAAGGATTCCGAAATCTTCAGAGAAGCTAGTATGACCGTGAAAAGTGAGGCAATGATAACAATATAATAAGGCTATGGAATTGATTATAAATACGGATTATAATCGCAATGCAATTATACTAATTGGGTTCCCAGGAAAGATAATCTTTTCAGTTTGCAGGTGGTCCCCGTTGTGGGCATTAATATATCCGTGATACATTACTACCTTAATTTAATTGAAGGAAGGACTAGGATGGCTGAAAGAAAGGAATGACAGACATTGTTCTCAAAGATTTGTGTCTAGTTCTCATATAAAATATCATATATATATATATATATATATATATATATATATATATATGATATATATATATATGATATATATATATATATATATATATATATATATATATGATATATATATATATATATATATATATATATATATATATATATATATACCGTCCACTATTTGTCCCATACTGTGAAGCTATAACGCATATAGATAAAACAAGTAGTGTGAACAGTAGAAATAGACAGGTTCTTACTTGTACAATTTAGAGAAGGGAAAACGACGTATCTATTTTTGGTGTGACGATGCATGTTGCCCTTTGATCTCCCTACCGCTGAGGGCGTCTATCTTCTCTGAGGTCCATATAGCAACTGGGGTTTGTCAGCCCACAAGATGACATCCTTCCTCGACCGTCATGTGATCATCATGAATTCATCGTCAACAAAGGAAGATAATTGCCCTCTACATCCATACAATAATTTATATTTATAAAATTTCTGACCTGGCATCTCTGCTTCATTCACTTACACACCATTCTTGTTTTTGATAAGCTTTTCTGTTAGGTACATCGAACATAAAAATTTAAGCAGCAGCATTATTTATCTTAATCATTTCACCCCAGATAAGGCAAAAAATCTACTCAAACACAAGTGAGTAATGATTGTAAGATAATATGAGAAAAAACTAAGAAAGGAGAGCGGGCAATAAAAGAATAAAAATTAAAAGCACATAAAATAACGATTGACATTGCATTTGATTTTTTGAATATCAAAGTTGTTTGGAAGCAAGAAGCCGGGAGAGAGTTCCATAAATAAGAAGCCCGATATAAATTGTTAACATAGCATTTACGGATTAGATTAGTAGGTAAATCTCACCATTTTACCGTTGAATTAGCTAGATATAACCGTAAGTTCTGTTATGGTAAACCCTCCTAGAGTAGAATGAACTCTTCCTCCTCTTATAAATAGAGACGTTCTAGGGTAGAGTCGTAGGGTAGCGGAGACGCAGTGTTAACCTACCGCTCGGGCGTACACTTCTAAACGTTTATTGCTAACACTCTTGCTTTGTATATGTCTGTATTTTCAATACACTTATTCAACCTACTTTTGTCTTCCGTGTCTTTCTATGCTAACAGATTTTACTCTCGCATTTCTCACTTGTCGAACTTACTCCTGGTCTCTTGTTTTCTACTTTTATCTACAAAAATGTAACTGCAATGTCAATCATAATTTTCTGTCTTCTTAATAATTAACCTTTTATTGTTTACTCCCAACTATTTTTTTCTTTTTCTCATATTGTTTTAAACTGAGTAAGCCCTTGCATATTAATAGCATTATTGCCTTTTTAAATAATTAATGAAATATGAAGGCGATGCGTTTTACATGGTATTATTACTACAGAGAGGTCTTTTTTTCTGGATTTGGTAATATAGGTCCTGCAGTGACTTTTATATGCCTAAATATACCAGTGAACATCATGCGATTGTGTTACATAACAACAATCAAATAACTGTGCCAGACAACAGAAAGCATATCATTTGAGGAGTTTCAGTAGCAGCAAAAACAAAAATGGGTCGCACATGTGACTCGTTCAGAGAAGAATGATATTATCAACACGTTGACTTTCTAATCTACCCTAAACAAAATTTACGAAATTCCCATCAAAATGGGAAAGGACATTAACAGGAAATTTTGTTAGAAATTTATTTTCCTAAAATATTGAAGAGAAATAGTTTACACAATTCAACAGTCAATGGGCCGTCATTTAATGCCGACTGTTTTTTTTACTTATGGACAAACGGCTAATATTAACAGAAAGGGGCAGTTTGGACTCAAAACAGGTTAACTGCTACCCAGAAGCGTTTTGCCTTGAAAACGTTTATTTCTTACTCAAAACAGTGTTAAAATTCCATTATGTGACTAAAAGAAAATAATGAATTTGAAGCAAAGGATAGAATGCCATAAAGTGTCCAGGGATGAAAGGAAAGGCTACATAAAAAAAAAAAAAAAAATAGAAAGAATACATTATTTATATTATTCGGATTGTTATTCTCATTTTCATTGCCATATTCACAAATAGCCCTGTGGATAAAGACATTGGTTAGATCCAGTGACTAGACCAAAAGAGTTGTGAGTTCAATATCCGGTCACAAACTTTCAGAGTGGAGTTAAAAGTAAATAACTGAGACATTCGGAAGAGGCATGACACGTGGAACTGTAACAATCTACCCAGGTAGACGAAATAATTCAACTGTGGAAGGTCGAAGCGTACAAAGGCCGAAACGTTGTGAATATGAAGATGAGGATAACAGTCCGAATAATGTAAATAATGTAAGTAATCATAATACCTCAACAGACAGAAACTGAAGACAAATTACAATCACCTGAAGAATGCCGGAACGTACAACGGCCGTAACGTGGTGAATATGGCAATGAAGATGAAAATAACAATTTGAACAATCTAAATATAAGTATCCATAATACTTCATCTCAGAGATATAAAATAGTAGCCATAATACCTCATCTCTGAGAAAAAAACGAAACAAAATAATTACAATAATGCCTACACTATGACGTCTTTTCTGTTCTTAGAACAGTTTTTTAAGGCGATAAAGCCACTAAGATGTAAGGGTTACTGAGTGTGAAGGAAACTGAAAGAAAATGTTTCTGGAGAGAATACCGTTAAACGATTGTGGTTTGCTTGTTTTTGTTTACCGATATGTCAACACATCTGTGTGTTATTTAATGCCGAAAACTAAATATACGAATGCAAAGATGAATAATTCATTCAAAATCTGACATTATTTTCTCATTCAATTATAATTTCTCAGCTATCTTTTTTCACCAAATAATCTTATACAATTTAACTTTCTTTTCATTTCTCGAAAATGTATGCAATATATTAAATTTTATTATAAAATATATTGTCGGAAACTCTAGTATAAAATGTATTGTCACTGATTTTATTAGAAACATTCATTTTTTTTTTATGAATATGTATTGCTGGAATTTTTACTATAAAAATTATTTTATATTTTCCTAGTGTTATGATTTTTGTTTTGAGGATTCATTATTTTCCCATAGCTTGGACCCTAACAGGTGCTACCACTCCTGGTCGGTGTGAAACTTGAAACAACAGCAATTAATTTGTGGTTCTACGCTCCTCAATCATCCGATTAAAATTCTTGCTGCCGGGTGTAATTTATCGTTATACCCAAGACGAACTGTTCAATAAGACAGAAGATAACGATATAGTTAAATATTCGTAGATTATAAGTGACAGGAAAGCAAGAAGCTGAAATGCAGTTCTACATGAAAGAAAGACAAGGGAAGAAACAATTAGAATAGAACTTACGGTTGCGCTTTGCAATTTTAAAAACGATTTAGGTGAAAATCGAGACTTAAATTCATGAATTTAGATACGAAAGAAGAAACCTAATAACTATTGTGAGAATTTTTGTAGAAAACGGACGGTGAAATAAAATGGGGTGATAGGAAACTGAATGAACCTAAAATGACAGCGCAGAATACTCTTTGGATTTTGATATGAATTTCTAGTTACATTGGAGAATCAACAGACCCGACGAGGTAGAAATATTTTATGTATAAACGAATTGTTGACTTATAAAGGTGCAAGATAAGTTTGGGTGAACAAAATTGTCTAGAAGGTTACACTGAACCAACTTTAATAACAGCATATTTTAGCAACTGACTCCATATAATCATTCCAGATCACACCAGCGGCATAGGTTACGCTGGTACAGAATTTGATAAAGCAAAGGAAAAATAAATTGTTGAATCTCTTTCTGGAAAGTCACGTGATTATTTTTTTTTTGTCAAAATTATATTTCATAATTTTTGAACTGAATAATACTTTTTTAACGTATCGATTCAAATTAGATTCAGTATTTTGCTAACTACTAAATCTACTTTGCTTGATTTAGAACTTATTTACGTTGTATTAAGTTTACTTTTCAAAAGAATATCACTCCATGCAAAGGAGGAGGGCCACTAGCACGCAAGTGGTTACAAAAAGCGAAAGGGAGGAGCAAATAAGGTGTTTGGAGGACTCAGAGAAGGACGGGGATCAAAATCATGGTATCAGAAGATGTTGATTAACATTACATTTGAATATTTGGAGGTTATATCTATTAGGGAAGCAAGTAAGAAGGAGGATGTTCCACCTTGAGGAAGTGCGAGATAAGAAGCTGTTGGCATAGAAGAGAGGGCTGCATTTAACGGTTTCGACAGGGAAAGTGTGGGACGGAGATGCCAATCTAGTAGCACGCTTAAATTTGAGATTAGGAACCAGTGGAATTATTCTCATTATAGCAGTTGCCATGGAAAATACTTGCAGGAAATACAGAGGGAAACCACGGCACGTCTGTCAAAGTGTCTGTAGACGAGATGCCAGATTAGGACCTATCACATTGCGTATCCGACTGTGGATTTTGTCGAGAACCTCGAGATAAACAGCGGGGGCAACAGACCATATATGGTAGCAGTATTCAATGCAAGGATGAATGGTTGATTTATAAAGATGAAGGATTCACTCAGGCGAGAAAAAACTTCTGGCGCGACATAGAGGATCTAAAAATATCCTGTTAGCCGCTATTGTGAGTCGCCATTTTAGTCGCTCTGTTTTTTTGTTTCTTTTTTTTATCCATCTGTTACATTACTACAATGATCCTTGGAGTTCATAGCATATATTTTAAATTATCATACCAGTTTCTCATTATATTCACAAAATCTTATTATTTGACTCAAATAAATTATTTATTACTCCTATAGTTTATTTTTTTTTCTTTATAACAATAATAAAAATACTCGTGAAAATTTCACGAATTTCTAATTTGAATCTTCTGATGAATTGTCCAAGTGATTTTGATCCGAAACATGTTATAATTTTTATATATATTTTTTACAAAGGCAAATATGTGTAATGAAAGTAACAAAGAATAGTATATCATTCTCCAGTTTATAATGTTTCAATCAACATTCAACCTCTATGAGTATATGAAATAATCGACATACTTTTAAAATTTATTTTTTCTCCGAAAACAGAAAAGAGAGTCTTTCTTCCCGAAATATTATTTAAGTACCTCCTAAACTTTTTATTTGTAATGCTAATTGATGCAAAACAATTGATTTTATGTTTTCTATTAAATAATAAAAAAATAATGTGAGATAAATTTAGACTTCAAATTCACTGAAGAATATTTGTTGCAAGAAAGAACCTTGGAAACTTCACAGTTTTCCTATTTGAATTTTGTGATGAATCTTAATTGTTCAGTTAAGGATTGATAAGCAATTCTAAAACTCAAATATGTTAAAAAATAAAAAAACAAGTTTCAAATCAGGAATTATTTCAGTTGTATTTCTTATAAATGATTAAAAGATTCTGATAATAGAATTAATGTTTACTAGTTTAAAACCATGAACAGTTCAAGGTTTTCCTATTTTAATATTCTGATGAATCTTAACTTAAGAATTGATTAAGCTCATGGTCAGTTCTACAACAATACAATACCAGTAGAAATCTCCCTATCCCTTCGGTAAATATTTGAGCTTCTCAGCTTTTATAAAATATAATAACAATCATACATATGAATTCTGGTCCTTATTTAAAGAAGTAAGGTGGTACAAATAAAAAATGATTTGAAATTGCCATTTTTTTCCATTTCGCTGAAAACATTTTAAACATTTCTATCTTCAGTATCTGCCTATATTTCTGAGATGAGGTATTATGTACACTACTTACATTATTAAGATTATTGTCCTCATCTTTGTCGCCATATTTATTACAACGTTTCAGCCATTCAGTATCTGTCTATATTTCTGAGATGAGGTTTTATGTACATTATTTACATTATTCGGACTATTGTCCTCATCTTTTTTGCTATATTTATCACAACGTTTCGGCCTTTCAGTATCTGTCTATATTTCTGAGATGAGGTATTATGTACACTATTTACATTATTCGGACTATTGTCTTCATCTTTATCGCCATATTTATTACAACGTTTCGGCCTTTCAGTATCTGTCTATATTTCTGGGATTAGGTATTATGTACACTATTTGCATTATTCGGCCTATTGTTCTCATGTTTGTCGCCATATTTATTACAACGTTTCGACCGTTGTACGTACCTGCCTTCTTCAGGTTGTTGGAATGTCGAACTGAACCCTTTATTTCGCTCACTGGTGTAGACTGTGCTCAAGGATATATGGTACAGTGGATAAACACGTTGGTTTGGTCCGGTGACAGATACAAAAGAATGTGAGTTCAATACCCGGTTAAGGCAGTGGAGAACTTTCACAGGAAAATTAACAGGATAACTGATAACTGACATCCATTAAATATGGGACGTAGAACAAGAACAGTCTACCCAAGCGAAATAAAGGGTTCAGTTCGACATTCCAACTACCTGAATAAGTCCGGAGCGGACAACGCCCGAAATGTTGTAATAAATATGGCGATAGAGAGGAAGACAATAGTCCGAATAATGTAAATAATTTCTATCTTTTCATTTTCATTCTTTTTACTTTTTCTCATTGAAATCAAGTATCGGCTTTGATATATTTTTCTGTTTTTCCATGAGATCAAAACGTAATGTATCGGGTGCTAATAAATGGACGGACAAGCAGATTTATAAATCGCCTCGTGTTTTCTCTCCTAACCTAATCCCAAATGACTGGATCAAGCTACCTCACTGGTGGTACGGTTTGTTATACATTTTACTGAAAGTGTAAAATTATTGATATAAAACAACTGAATAACAATTGAACATTTAATGTAAGAATGTCGTGTTTGTGTATAATAATTTTCCGAAGAAAGCATAGCCATAGAAATTAGAAAAGTTAGAACTTGCCCCAGGTTTCCCCTATGTGTCATTGACTGGACATAACAAATGATCTCATCGATTCGTGAAGACGGAAGAGACACTAACAATAATTGGTGCTTAACATTCAGTAATGATATAGCATGTTCATTTGAGTTCACTAACATAAAGGTCAAGACTTTGGGTTTGACCAAATATCAGGCATATATGACATTTTGAAGGAATTTATTTCTTCCTATTTTATGCATTAATTGTGTGTATTTAAGACAAACTGTGGACATGACATTTTTTCTTCGAGCAAGAATTTGGTCGGATTTATACTCTACTGAGAGATTTTGAATTTTAATGAAGAGAATCAACATCCGAGATTTTGAACATCTAAGAAAAAAATTTCTCCACTGTCTGAATTATGTTGTTATATATTTTATAAACAAAAGATATTAATTAGAATAACTTAGAAGTAGTTAAATAAAGAGGAAAAAGAATGAGAAAAAAGATAAATATATAATTTAAAGAAAGAGAAAAGTGAAGAGAAGGAAAAACGAAGACAGTTTTAGAGAAATATTTTTTATTGATTGATTTTTTTCAAGTGTATCAACCCTTTTTTGGTTATTTTAGAGCCAGAAAATATATTAAGATTGTAAGAATATTTTGCAGATAATAATGGTTTAGATATACAAATTTTACTAGTTAACCCATAGCTGGGGGAGAAGAGGTGTATTTATACCATTCCCAATGGTACCTCACGTAAGTGAATTTGAACTCGGCACTCCGATTAACAATTAAAGATCTTGGCCTCTAAGATTGCAACACCAAATATTCCAAAGCGACCACTCTTCTAAGTACTGACCAGACGCGATGTTGCCCTAAGCCTTTATAGAAAGAAAACAAAATGAGAAAACAGTGAAAGAGAAAGTTTAATGAAAAGAATCAGAAAGAGAGGCGGATTTAAGGGAAGTAAAAATGACAGTGAGAAGACAAACAAAAAAGGTTTTAGAAAAAGATACTGTAGAGAATAGAGAGAAAAAAAAAATTGATTTAGATATAGAGAACATGGAATGGTTTCAGAGAAAGAAAAGAAGAAATTTTCAGAGAAAGATAACAAAAAGATGGGACGTTTTTAGAGAGAGAAGGCAAAAAAATGAGAGAGAAATAGAAAAAGAAGAGATAGAATTTCCGAAAAAAACAAAAATACGTTTACAGAAAAAGCAGAAAAAAAAAGAAAAAAAAATGAATAGAAATAGTTTTAGATAAAGAGAGAAATAATATTCCATGTTTTTAGAGAAAAAGAAGTGGAAGAAAAATGAAGTAGATATTTATCTCAGAGAACGAGAAAAATAGAAGGCAATGGTGGCTTAAAAGAAGATTTTTATCGGCCATGAGAAAAGAAAGCCTTAAGCGATGAAAAGAGAATATAATTAAAGAGAAGTCGTGACGTATGATAAAAAGGTAAAAGAGAATCCTGCTCAAGAGAAAGAAATAGAAAAGCCATGAGAAAAGAAGATTATATTAACAGAAAGAGAAGGCAAAAGAGAAGAAAACCTTTTTCCAAGAAATAGTAATTAAAAAGAAAAACAACTCTATCAGATCAAGAGAAAGGTACAGTATTAATTTTAATATAGATTGGGAGGGAAACAGGAGGTCATTAATTACATATAGTATAGAACGAAAGATCTCGTGGAAAACGGTAAGTAGAAAATCCCATGAATAAAGTGTGACGTAAATAAGACGATAGAATGAATTACAATGAAATAAAAGATACGATAAAAAAAAAACATACAGCGAATACAGAAGGACAAAACAGAAAAAAAAACGAGGAAAATCCCCCGCAGATATCTTACTGCGTACATTTGCCCCAAACTACATAGATATCCTTTTGTTATGCTTCCGTACATATTCAGTACAACCGGCATTTTTTTCAAGTAGCAGAACTTTGAAGGCAACGCTGACAGTGTCAAGCTCCGTTTGAAGCGGAAATATTTGCAAGATATTACGAAGAATGGTTCTGAAGTCTAAAGACATATGTATATGTGGCTATTCTGAAAAGAAACACATTTTCACTTGAAGACTTGTGACATTTTTAACAACAATTCTTCAACCACTGAGTTTTTACGATCATCATCATCATCGTCATAATAGAAAGAAAAAACATTATTAAACTGAGAGGATAGTAGCACAAATAACAGAAACAGAATATGACGATTAGCATTGCATTTACATCTTTGAAGATTAAAGTTGTTTGGAAAGTAGGAAGCCGGAACAGAGTTCCACAAGTAGGAAGTGTAAAAGAAGAACCAGCTAGCTTAAAACTTACGGTTGCATCTAAAAATTCCAACAGTAAAAGTTGCTTATCAACTCTTGCACAAAATGTCTTGAAGTGAAGTTACGAATGAAAAAAAGAAAGCTCATCGGAACAATTGCAATGAAAATATTTATAGATAATGTAACAGAAAGCTACGTTACGGCAGTGGGAAAGAGACTGAAGCCGAAATGCCAGGACAGGATTTATGACATTGCAAGTTCTTCCTTGGATTTTGTTGAGAATCTCTAGGTAACTATAAGAATTTCCATGCCAGTTGTGACAGAAATATACAATGCATGGATGAATGGCAAATATTTAAAGGTACAATATAGCTTCTGGCGAGAATTGTTTAGAACACTGAACTACAGTTGCTAGCAGCTTTGCGAAGGAAGATGTTGGTATAGCGATTAGGAAATACAAGCCTCGATATTTTAGGATGGTTGTGCTTAATTTTAGCGTACAATACAGCATTTGTATATAACTAGACGAAGAACACAATCCTTGAGAAAGAGGAAGTAGATTCGTTTGACTGATAGGAGAGGGTCATTAGTTTAACAAGTAAGATAAAACTAGTGAGCAATGCTCATTGCAATTTTAGACAGTCAATGCCAAATGCTCAAGGGTAAGTGGTGGAGTGAGGGAAGAAGATGTCAAGTTAAGCCGAGCCAGGCGGTCTCAGTATAGAATTAGAACTGAGAGGACTTGAAATCGAGATAGAGAGAAAGAGAGAGAGAGAAACAGCGAGATCGAGTGAAAGAGAGGGGGAGAAAAATGAAAGTAAACAGCTTAAAGTCTAAGGAAAAAGAGAGCTGACTTATCAAAGAGTCTGTTTCATTATTCCACAACAGCTCGTTTCATGATATACCTAAGTGTGGTTTGGCATGATTGGTTTGTTTAACGGCAAATCAACGTCTTATGGGTCAAGTAATGACGAAATTTTATGAGCTTTGGTATATATTTTTTGTTTTCAAAAAATGTATTCCTGGTAGTTTTCTTACTATGAAAATGTATTGCTGTTGATTTTTTGCAATGTATTTTTACATTTTTGGTTTTTGACCCCAGTTTGGGGGTTGCACTATTTGCCCATAGCTGTTACCCTAATAGGTGCTACCACAGATGTTATGGTTGGACCTGGAAACAACTGTAAATAAAATTTGGTTACACACACCGCAAAACCTCTGAATCGGAGACCTTGCTGCCGGATGTATCTATCGTCATATCAAGACCGGCCCGCAAGTGTACGATTCTCTGTCAGAAATTCCCTTTTTCTTATATTTACCTCTTCTGCCAGCTCATCTGCTACTGTGTATTTGTTACCAAATGGACACGTTTAATTCAAACTTAGGCTCAATCCTTTACATTTTCCCTTTATTCTGTATCACTCAAGTTGTCTAAAATATATTTGTTTTGCTTAGTACGATAGCAATCAAAATGATCTTGCCCTAATATGTCAAACATTTTACGACATGCTTAGTCTAGAATTCCTTTTCAAGAAGATAAAAGTGGAAATTATCCTAGTCGTCACGACAGAGGTTGCACTATACTACAAATTACAGCAATAAATAACTCCGTTCCAAAGTAATAACTGGGGAGTGATTGAACGAACGACCGAAAGAACTGTTGAATTAAACATATTTGATATGCTCTTGAAATAAAAGATTCAATCAACAACTTATACAAAACCAGCGAGAATTATTATTACTATGTAGGGTGTAACAGCGAAATTGTCCAAATTGTGTAACAGTATGGGATAAATGTCCATCCCACAAAATGTTTAATATCTAAAAGAATTTTGGGACACCATGCATATATACATACATACATACATATATATATATATATATATATATATATATATATATATATATATATATATATATATATATGTGTGTGTGTGTGTGTGTGTGTGTGTGTGTATGTGTGTGTGCAGAAATATAGTTTTAAGGTGTGCTATATTTACAGGATGATGTGCTCACTGTCAAAGATAGAGCGCATGTAAATATAAATATAAAGAAAACAGGCTGTTTCATGCTGGACTCAATCGTCAGGGGCGGTCTGACGATTTCGTCTAACATGAAACAGCTTGTCGTCTCTGAGTGTTGACGTCAATGTTCACTGATATATATATATATATATATATATATATATATATATATATATATATATATATATGCATGTATGTATGTATGTATCAAAATTGCCCAAATCGTGTTACAGCCTCTCACACAGTTTGGCACTAAACTAACTGAATTTCTTTTTTTACAGGTTTGCAGTTAAGACGTTTAGCCATTTTGACATCATTTTTTGTAAGAATCACTGAAAAACTCTTTGAGTTACTCAGCTAGAAAGAGAACAGGTTAAACTCATTTTGTGTCCGACCCATTATATCATTCCAACTAAGCAATGGTTATAGATCACACTCTCCGACTCCCGACCACTACTGCCGTACGACCACTACCACTGACTGTAACTCTGGGTATTTAAAGGCAGGAGTCCAGTTACACTTGGTAGAATCCACGTATATGAAAAAGGGGTGGACCCCATAATAATATATATATATATATATATATATATATATATATATATATATATATATATATATATATATATGTATATATATATATATATATATATATATATATATATATATATATATATATTGTGCATATTTTGGCAGCAATTGATGCATGTTTCATTAAATAATATAGTCAAGTTTTGTCTATTTATTTTAAGTAAGTTCCTTTCATATTGTCTGATAAGCTTAATAACATTTTCATTGAAGGACGAAAGGAAATCCAATCTAAGCTTTCGTCTTACATAAGACATTATCAAAGATGAAAATTACTTTTCAATGTATCAACCAATACACAGAACAATAATAATTTTGTTGCAGGCCTGGCCGCGTACACAATTCCGGAAAATTCTTGTTGAAAACACAAATATACTTAAACGTAAAAACAATAAACAAAAACTAAAAACTAAAAATTCTTGAAGCTATATACATAAAACACTTGAAACCTAACCTGAACGAAATAAACTATGAAATATCCACAAATATTCTTAAATACCTATAATTCATAATAGAAGCCATTGGTTTGTACCAACGGCTTCCCGTACTTAATACTCTCGTTTTCACTCTGGCCTGGTCATGTGTGACGGCTCGAGTTGCGACGCGATTTTGGCTTCCGCGTCTCGTATACGCTAGTTAGTCATTGCTTTGAATTTTTTTCCGTGTATTGGTGGTACTTCTAAAGTGATCAATTGGTTCAAGAACATTGAAAACAAAAAGAATTATACTTTCAGCCAATTCGATATTGTGGATATTTATGCCTCTATCTCTAAAGACCTATTTCAATTAGCATTGAAATTTGCTGAAGTTTATTCAGACATTTCGCAAGATGAAATTAACATTATTCAACTGTAGAAGATCAGTACGAGTCCACGATAAAAAAACAGTGAATTAAAAATTCGGCTGATAATTTCGACATAACAATGGGATCATTGGATTCTGCAGTGTCTTCTGGCTTAGTTGCAGTGTTCTCATTGTAAAAATTTACGGCGTATGAAGATATTTATTTGAATAGTGTTGGGCTTTATAATGACGATGTTCTCATGCTTGTAAATAACTCTACTAGAAGTAAAGTGGATAAACTTAGAAAATTAATTAAAGTATTTAAATATTTTAATTATAGCATAATAATTATTTCCAATATCAAACAAGTGTAATTTCCCACACCTAACTTTAAATTTAGTTCTCAATAATTTTCAGCCTCACATGGAAAACAATGCCAACATGATTAATATCCACCATAACTCCAGTAATGCACCGTCCGTAATCCAAAATATTCCAACGTATTAAGCAATACTGCTTTTCAAAGAGATATCTGAGAATCATAAAATAGTTTATAATACAGTTCTAAGTGAGGGTGGGTTCATATCTTCTGAAATTTAGTTTATAAAAGATTATGATTGTTACAGAAAGAAAAACATAAACATGAGGATCATACGGTATAGAGGAAGATTGTACGGTATACAGGAAGTTCGTACCGTATACAGGAAGATCGTACGGTATAGAGGAAGATCATACGGTATACAGGAAGATCATACGGTATAGAGGAAGATCGTACGGTATACAGGAAGATCGTACCGTATACAGGAAGATTAAACGGTATACAGGCGGATCATACGTTATAGAGGAAGATCGTACGGTATACAGGAAGATCGTACCGTATACAGGAAGATCATACGGTATATAGGAGTATCATACGGTATACAAGAAGATCTTACGGTATACAGGAAGATCATATGGTATAAAGCAAGATCATAACGTATACAGGAAGATCATACTATATACAGGAGTATCAAGCAGTATACAGGAAGATCATGCGGTATAAAGAAGGATTATATGGTATACAGGAAGATCATACCGTTTACAGGAAAATCATACTATATAAAGGAGGATCAAGCGATATACAGGAAGATCGTACAGTATAAAGGAAGATCATTGCGTATACAGGAAGATCAAACGGTATACAGGAGAACCATACGGTATACACCTATATTCAATCAATTAGTTCGTATTAATTTGAAATACAATTTTCTAAACTTAATTGATAAACATTTTTTCTAAAAGATATTCATTAAGTAAAATTTACAATCGGGCTACTCTAAAACTTAACCATAGTGGTACTAATAATCTATGGAGAATAAAGGACATAACAATAAAACATTGAAGTTATATAACAATAATACCTGCGACGCTAGTACTAATTCTAATTTGTATCGTATAACTAACCTATGTAATTGTAGGAATCCGGACCAATTTCTTTTATGTAACAAGTGCTTAACGAAATTCTTTGTGTATATGTGTTCTATTTCTTCAACTGAAAATCACATGATTGTTAAAATACATATAGGTAGCAAAAAGAATTCTTTTAAAATACATGTGTATAATCATCTCTTCTGCTGAAAAACTTTCTAAATATTTTTGAAAATTGAAAGAGGAAAACAAAACGACTAAAGTTAAATAGAAAATTCTCATACGAGCCAGAAGCTACCGATCAATTATTAAATCAGAGTTATGAAACTATGGAAAATTGCGGGCATATTAAGCAATTAACCTGACAATCTTGCTAAACCTTTAACTCAATAATCACTCCTCTTATGTTATATTAGCTTTATATAAACATTTTAACGCTATTCCTTTCGATTTATTCTTGATTAAAGTATAAAGTAGGTTAGTATTCCCGAATCACTGATAGTAAGATTAGACATGAATTGGCTTATAATTATTTTGCTGGTGATGTTGTTTGATAATAGAATTTAATTTAAAATTAATATTTAAATATTTAAAATTATTTTGTATTGTTATTTGTAATGTAAGGTTGGTATAGTTAAGTAGTTTTGTTTCTATATGTTTTTTTTTTCTTCTTAAAGTGTCTTTTATTTACGTACTATGTTTAATTTTGTTTAAATATGTGATTACATTCCAATTGCAATAACGTTTTTAATGATACAATGTATCTAAAACATGTCCTCTCTTGACGGGTTATATTTCCATTTAATTTTTAATTCTCCATCTATAAGTATCTTCATTGTCTAAACTGTTATCAACAGCTCCTCATGTCTTGTTTTCTTCTCTTTTCTTTCATTTGTATCTCTCCAATTTATCAACATTTTCTTTCTTTTCTTTTTGTGTATACTTGTTTCTTCAAATATTTAAAATGAAGTGATGTTTCATAAGTTGTGTTTTTTAATAAAATCTTTTATTACTACTAATGTTAATCACCTGGGATGAAATGTCTAAATTAGACACCGAAACATATGCATTTTTGTCGTGGTAACTTGCATGCTCCAAAGTATGAGTTAATATATATATATATATATATATATATATATATATATATATATATATATATATATATATATATATATATATATATGTAAGTCTGAAAATAGTTTCTTTTCATTTGTTTGTTCAGCTTTTGTGTAAGTATGTAGATGAAGCGACCAGTGGAATATGTACTGATGGCAACGTCCAAAAATGTCACATAAATATGCAGGTTGCCACGACAAATGACGAGCGTAAAGTGCGAAAAAGAATGAGACGGCGGAACGAGAGTTGGAAGCAAACTGTGTGTCGTGGTTGTCCAACGTTGTACCACAAAGTGCTTGAAAGAGTGTTTCCAAATCGAATTGACAAGTGGGTTCAAAGGTGGCGCAAATGCAACGACACAATAGAAGACATTCTCTAGATTGTACAGAAAGATTTAATCTCAACGTGTTTACAGAAGCTTGAATCTCCTGTTGCTAACAATGCAGTTACATATTGACAGGTTTTCGTTTCAAGACAACCCGCGGATATTTGCGCATGAAACATTTTTACAGAACGCACAAATACTATTCTGCAATGCGAATATGAAGAATCTACGCCAGAATTTCAGAAAAAGATTACAACCATTCATTCGTACACTAATAAACTATTTTCTTTCGCAATTTTCTCGGATGTTGTATTCAGATTGAAGAAATTCGATATTGTCTAGCAGAAATTCTGAGTTTTTCGATGCATGACCAATTTCTAAAAAAAAAAAAATCTGTATTAATAGATCTGTGTTTGATCATGTGTTTGTTTGAGCGTTTCTTTTCTACGCTTATTTGCACTCCGACTGCAAGTCTCTCATTCGAGCGTTAAACTATGTTTATAATGAAAATTATTCTACCGTTGAGGACAATGCTAAATATGGCGGAATGCTTCGACACCTGTAGAGATGTGGATGGTTCTTCTCTTCATTTGGGCAGAAGTTTCATTGAGTGATTTGGAATCAAAGAAAACCAGTGTGTAATCCAAATGAGAAAAATTAGCTACAAACTTTTGTAGCTCCAGCAGAGTTTAAATGTGAAATAAAATATCTTCATTCTTCTAAACACACCTTTATGAAAAGAACAGTATTAAAAAACAGTGTCATTTCTATATGAAACAATAGCGAGAAAAAATCACTTTTTAACCGCCTATATCCTTTCTCACTAAATGAAGCGATAGTGTAGAAGGTACCCTATAACTGGTTATAAAAGACGAGCTCACATAGGGGTGACAGTGTGTTAACCCCTATCTCGAGAGATTTATAACACATGCATTTAACATCTCTTAGTTGCGTCTTTTTCTTTGGGCAGAGTGCACTTAGGGGCGAATCCGTGATATGCAGAGTCGCAGCTGAAGAAAATTATACTGAGAGATTCCCAGCCCTAGGGAGCAGCTGCCCGAGGCCGGGTCGCGCTCTCTCATTGCACCAGAAAGAGTGATCGGTGCTCGCACCGAGGCCAGTGCAACAGACGGTTGTGGGGGCTGCGGGCAATTTTTGTTCCTTCCCCGGGTATACGCGCGCGGGTCCCCACCTTGAAAAAAAGACCTTGTGTCGCAACTCGTCTTAGTGGGGAGAGAGAGTAAATATCTAGGAGTGAAACATTTTATCTGTTTCCAATCATATTCCGGTCTGAGTGGAATTTGAACTTTAATTTGAGAACATGTATTTGAAGGAAAAGTAAGTTGGTTTTAAGGAAGGGAGCTAAAGGCGCCATGGATTAGACATGTGAGAAACGGCGTGGTTTTAAAGAAAATTGAAACAAGATTACGTCACATATGAAGAGACTAATTAAACTGGCAAGAGGAAGAATTTCAAGATTCTATAAGAAAAAAAATCATTTGGTCATCTCGCTGCAGACTACGCTGGTCAGTGTTACGGAACCTGAAGATCTTTGATTTTCCTGTTTTCTAAAGTTTAACTGTTCCGTCTCGATGTTGAAGAATATGAATAGATCAAAATGAATTCTTTAACCTTCTGTCATCGTTCGTCATTTATGGGAATGTTGTCACCGTTCGTCTCTTTTTCCTGTATACGACCATGGCGATCACCCAAGAATCGACATTTAAGATACAACAAAGTGATTGTCCAAGATGCAAAGCCAAAATTTAAAGTTGACTTGCGTGTATTTCATATGAATCAAGCATATGGACCTATTATTTATAAACTGGTTCCAAAGGTTCAGAAGTTTTACGTACACCGCACTTTCAAACACCAGTTCTGGTACGATTTATGAGTCAAATAAATGGTAATCCTAAGATGCAAGATCAGGAGAGTATAGCCCGTGCAGTATAAAATACCGGTCAAGCTTTACCGATTTCTGTTGTATCTGCAAAGAATCTTGTCTTGATAGGAAAAAAAAAAACTTTCGATTTACTAAACCCATATTTTTGCTCCTTCTTTTTTCGGATATTTAGTTTGGGAATTAAATGCCTGTTTTTTGCGTACGGGGCTAGAAATGCAAAATACTCTTCCAGTCCCACCAGATATAGCATCAGTTTTTTTTTTTTTTTTTAGGGTGATTACTGGAGGTTACGATAATTAAACAAGAATAATCTAATTTCTTCCATGCACTTTTTCTGTACATATCGTTAAAAATAAGATATTTTTCATAGTATCTGCTCGTTATTTCAAAGGAATCGGTCGATTTTGTTGCTTCTGAGCTACGATGCGCAAATACAATTTTAAAATTTTAATTGTCTGTTAAATAATTTTGCTAGCTAGACACCGTAACATTTCACCTATCCACATACTTTCAAATGTCTTGAAATGTTCACTTGTGATATGTGGAGTATATTTTCGGTGAACCGTATAGTTTGAAATAAATTTATTTCTATTAACGTTTTGATTTGCCAACGCATTCTGAACATTCCAGATTCATGTCTCCACTTCTAAGACTACTGAAATAATTTCGATGTGTACTCTAAGCCATAGAACCGTCTTGATAACTGGCATATGCAATTTTACTAATTCTTAGCTTTTTTCTTTCCTTCCATCAAATGAGTAAACTGCATCTAATTTTCGGATATTTTCAAGATGAATCTACAATGATTTCAAATACCCATTACTGACAGGTATGGTATAGAAGGGTGAATTGAAATGTCATCTTTCTGAATATGTGAAGCTGAGGATAGAATTATTCACACGCTCTTCCATAATTACAAATAAATATGTAATTCTTGAAATCTTCATGGAAACTTCATGTAAAATAATGGATCTCAAAGAATTTGCATAGATGCCCAACAATTTTTTTTTTATTTTAATTCCAAACAATAATACAAAAACGCCAAATATTTAACATTCGACAAAATAATAGGCCATCTTGCCTCAATAATCAATTGTGTAAACTTTATTCTTGATTATTACCTTTAATCATTTTTGATAGTTCCTTACAAGATCACTACACACACTAATAGGTATTAGATTGGTGCAAAAATAATGACATAATAATGTCGTTTTTTGACGTTAAAAATACGTCAAAAAACGACATTATTACGTCATTATCTTTGCACCAACCTAATATTTTGTTCCATTTTTCCTTGAAAATATCTTCTAGTTCCTCAATTTTTTTTTCTTCAAATATGACCATAAATTCTCAATGAGATTTCCGTCGGAACTATGTATAGGGTACGCCAATAACTTAATTTTGCTATCATCTAATTAGTTTATGAGAGTTCGTGCAGTCTATTTCGGGTCCCAAAGACATCATTCGTTCACTTTGTTTTATATTATTTTTAAGAATAGCCAAATAATTCGCTTCATCCCTGATATCCTGTATTCTCACTGGTTCACCTCGTGAAGAGGTCGGGTAAATACCGACCTGAAGAATGTTGCAGGTCTGTGCCCAATTCATGTGCAGCGTTTTTTTTCACATGTGATGAAATAATGAATTTGAAAGAACGGGCCGTGAATAAAAGTACAACGCCAAATAAACATTTAATATCGGACAAAATTATTGGCCCTTTTGCTGGAATAAATAAGTTGTGTAACATTTATTTTTGATAATTAATTTACTTTAATAATTTTTAATAGTTCCTTCAAGAATCACTAAACACACTGATATGTATTTTTTACTTACGTCCGTGGAATTATCTGTTCGTGTATGTACATTATTTCCTACCCATTCCTATATATATATATATATATATATATATATATATATATATATATATAGTGAATTTCCAAGATGTGGCACAAGGCCGAAATTAAGGAGCACCCACTGAGGATCGAACTCACTACTCAATCGTAATTGTTCTAGCGAGACAAGCTTGCTAACCATCACACATACCTCGAGGCGCCTATATATATATATATATATATATATATATATATATATATATATATATATATATATATATATATATATATATATATATATATATATATATATATATATATATATATATATATATATATATATATATATATATATATATATATATATATATATATATATATATATATATATATATATATATCTTGGGTGGGCCAAAAGTAGATATACCTTTGTTTAATTATTTATATATTGCCGTGACATTTATTTTTTTACGTGCTAGTGCTAGTCCCGAACTATTACTAAGATGGGAAACCTCCTTATTACGCTTTGGTAGTAAGGCGAATACCTTGGCGCAACCCTTCCAGCGACTTCGATTGGAAAACGAGCCGTATTCACCCAACTTCTCTGGGGTGCGTAGTAAATAATAAGATTTATGAGAGAAATTCCCTACACACTGGACGAAATAAAAGAGTATTTCTGAGAAGAATTT
>OZ010578.1:128191384-128211384 GCA_963932145.1 Acanthosepion lycidas
ATTGCTATATTTTGAGTTATTTTGAGGGAAAAAATAAATTAACTCTGTTACATTGAAAATTTATGTGTTCCTCTCTCCCCACTGACCATTGTCTGTGTTTTTCCTTATATCCAATTTTAATAGATTTTTTTTGTTAACAAAAATTATAATGATAAATAATAATTAATATACTATTTTTGAGAGCATACACGCGTCTCGGACAAATAATACCATGGTGAAAATAACTGCTTCTTCGAAACAGAGCATTATGAATAATGGAGAGTTATTTTCCTGAGGTGAGGATGAAATCAGTATTGGCCGAGCATATATGAAATCAAGATATCACGCCGCATGCAATAATATTATACTAATCGAACTAATATATATATATATATATATATATATATATATATATATAACGAAATGGACAGAGTCCGACAATTTATTTATTAAAGACATTTTTTATGTTTAACGTTCTTTTTATAGATACAAGTATTTAAGTAAATGCCCTGTTTATAATAAACAGTATAAAATAACATTTACCGGCCTGAATGTCCGAGAAATTTTCAAAGAAAATATTCGGAACCGTCATTTACGCTGACGTGCCTAACCGATCGGCCACCAAGGATCGTTCGATAGACAAGGTCGAATTTACTGCTTATAAACTTCAATCTTCTATGAATCTCGTACATTCATAACTGCTCATTGGTGTATCGAATGTAAACAAATGACGTCATATATGACCAAAGAGTGTGAGTTCAATACCCGTTTAAAGCAGTGAACTTGTCGAGGGGAATTAACAGGAGATAACTGATAACTGACATCCATTAAACATGGCTCCTGGAACTAGAACAGTCTACCCCAGTGAACGAAAGAATGGGTTCAGTTCGACATTCCAACTAAGTGAAGAAGGCCGGAACGTACAACGGCTGAAACCTTGTAATAAATGTTACGACAAAGATGAATCCGAATAATGTAAACAATCTAATATGTGGACAATGGATTAACGCGTTGGTTTAGGACGGCCAAAGGACACAACGGCCGAAATATTACGATAACAACACCAAAGACGAGGAAAATAATCTGAATATAAACAGTGTAAATATGTATATTAATACCGCGTTGTTATAAGCCAATAACCAATAAGTTTTTAATACCTTATAATACATGCAACATTTTTATTCTATTTTAATGTTTACAAATTAATTACGGTCGGCATTGGTTGATTAATGAATAAATTAACTTAGCTAAGTCTAACACAAGATCAAATGATTTTAGATCAAACTCGTTATATATTAGAGTATAATTTATTGATCTTCCCAATTAGAAAAACAACAAACATACCCGACAACTCTTTAAAGTCGCTGGGTCATTACATGTAATTGAGTTCAAGCAGTAGTGGGTTTATCTCGGTTAAGAGATACGAACAGAAAGAAATCCCTATTTTGTTAGCACGGATTATAATAATAATTAATAATTAATATACTATTTTTGAGATCGCGGTTCGTAACAGGTTTTATGCTGAAACTAATAAAAAAATAAATAATAACAGAAAGAAATCCCTTTTCAGGACGGATTTATATTCAGAATTTTCATACTAAACTGATTATTCTGTCAAGGCTAGAAAGTCGAGTTTACTCTCTTACTTAATGAGTATTGAATTCTTTTTTTTTTCTCCTGGAATGAGTGTATCCTAAGGAAACGGAAAAGAGTGTGAGCTGTTATTTAACCTATAGTTACAGGAAGAAGGATTTTTTTTTTCGAATGAAGAATGCGAACTGAATGAAAACGTATCCTAACAGAATTCGAACTCAGCATTCCGATTTCAATTTTGGGAGATGCTACATGCATTACGCAATCCACACATAGACGAAAAACAATGATTTCGTATTTATTAATAGTAAGTTATTCTAGCAGCTGGAGATCATAGCTTGCCAACAATTCCAACTTGCACCTAGAACTCTAGAAGTAGGTTGTCAGTTTGGCCTACTATCTCGATTTCTATATGGCAAGAATCCCAAAACCAGAACAGATATTCACTTTCCCCATTTTTACTTTGGCTTTGTTAAATAGGTTTCAATAATGACCATATAAACACAAAAAATTAAATTCTGTCTATATTTCTAAGATGAGGTATTATGTACACTATTTACATTATTCGGATATTGTCCACATCTTTGTCACCATATTTATTAGAACGTTTAGGCCTTTCAGTATCTGTCTATATTTCTGAGATGAGGTATTATGTACACTATTTATATTATTCGGACTACTGTCCTCATCTTATTTGGCATATTTATTACAACTTTTTGGTCTTTCAGTCTCTGTTTATATTTCTGAGATGATGTATTATGTACACTAATTACATTATTCAGACTATTGTCCTCATCTTTGAGGTAATATTTATTACAACGTTTCTCCGGCCTTCTTCAGGTGGTTGGAATGTCGAACTGAACCCTTTATTTCGCTCCATGGGGCAGATTCTTCTAGTTCCACGTGCCAATTGTTATTGCATGTCTGTTATCAGTTATCTCATGTTAATTCCCCCTCTTCACTGCCTTAACCGGGTATTGAACTCACACTCTTTGGGTCTTATCACTGGATCTAAACAACGCTTTTATCTACTGTGCCATGTATCCTTGTGTAAAATAAAGGGTTCAGTTTGGCATCCCAACCATCTGAAGAAGGCCAGAGCGTACAATGGCTGAAACGTTGTAATAAATATGGTGACAATGATGAGGACAATAGTCCGAATAATGTAAATTGTCAACCCTTTGCATCTTTGTAAAACTACACATTAAAAATATGCGATATTTAAATTAAATGTATTGTACTGTTAAACATAGATCTGAGACTAGAGACCTTATTCACTTACAAAATTTTTCTAGCCTCATTTTCGTGAATAACATTTATTATTGTAGTGAAACATTGATCACATTCTTATGACGATAATCGCTTTCAATTTACAATGAGATGCACTAGAGAAACTTGACGATGTTTTCGTTTTGTACAGAGAATCAAGTTTCTGTCCCCGTCATATTGCTGACTGATTGTAATTGAATTTGACAATAAAAGGCTGGCTGAAAGCAAAAACAAACACGAGTTTATATAAGTAATGGAATTCAAACTTCAAAATTATGTCAAGACTATTCGCTTATATTCGGTCAGTTTACCTTGCAGTAAATATTTTAAGAGTAAGAATATTTTGCTCAAATATATGACAGTTTTTTTTTCCGAATATTCCATCGATGATTTTGTACATTCACAATCGATCTGGAACGCTTAACTGCTTGAAAACTGATTATCCAATCTAGTTTCAAATTCTAACGGGGATCTGCTACATGTGTATTAATTCTGTAGAACCTTTCAAATCTTAAGGGAAAAGTGTGAGAAGCATCATTACACGAGGTATTTCTGCTACTTATTCAGTAGCAACTCGCTCCGTACCTAACCTGTTTTGGGATTTCGTGTTGTACTCCCGGAATTGTTGTCACCCGAAGTCATTGGGTCATGTCTTACCCGTTATAAATCTCTAGCTACTCGGGTGGTTCGAAAAATAAGACCTCATTCATTTCCTTGACAATTTGTCCGAAAGAGAACACAACAGCATCGACTAGAATTTGAAATAAACACGCCTATCCTACTTTACACTCCGATGACCGCTATCGAACCAGCATATCTTTTTTTTCCCAGTGTTAATTAGTATACATATACAATGATAGTACATATTAATTTATCACTCTGTTCTTTGGAGCGAAATCTTCGTCCTTTATAATACTTCGTTTAATTTTTGGAAGTTATCATTGGCTATTCCAATGGTTCTTCGAATTTATATGTGTTATTTAGAGCCGTCTTTTAAACGCTATTTATAATATTAGCCATTTCCTTATAAGGAAAAATTGTACTTTATTTTTTTAGTTCTATTACACGGCATTCAAAGAGTAATTGTCTTTGCCAAGATCCTCAATATTCACTTGTTCGAAATTACAATACTACCTTAATTGTTCATTTCTGTTCTTGCTTCCTTTTGCCATTGCCGATTTGTAGTTCTTGGGATTACGGTTAATCGACGAAAACTGCGAAACTAATTATAATAACGAATGTATCATCCAAACTACAAGTCATACGTGGCAATTGTGAGAAGGAATCGGTTTGAGAAGAAAATTGGTGTACACTAACATATATGTCAATGGCATTTTACGAAATGGCATTACGAATAAATTCTTTAACGCGACTCATGGACAGATTGAATGCACATTGATGGCAGAAAATATTATGGGAATTCGTATAAAGTAATATCGCCATAAAGACATTTAGAAAACTATGTACGATTTAGAGTTAATGAATCAAAACTAAAAAGCAAATCCGAAATTGTCTTGTAACATTTTGTTCCGGAGAAACATCGTCGGGATTTGAATGCGGACGGGGACATTAATCGGGCTTTGATGATGAACGTTTAAAGTGATTAATCCATGGACATGTGCTTGCTAATGAACAAAGAGGTTAAGCGTATCAAAATATACAATATGCCGGTAATTAGAAATGATAAGGAAAGTCATGAAAGTGCGTATTTGGGTTCCACACGCTCATAACGAAAAGAGCGGACCGCTTATGACAGTGGCAAGACACACCAGAGAAATAACCGATTCCTTAAATGCATCATGGAGGGCGGCGACAACTTGGTTAAATATATCAACGTACAACGCTAAATGAAGGGGATTAATGAAGATAAATCCCCACAAAAGACCGCAAACGCGAAAGCGGCTATATTTTGTTTTAGGCAAGGATTTAGGGTTAGGGATTAGGGTTACGGGTTAGGGTTAGGGTTAGGGTTAAGGATTAGGGTTTAGGCTTAGCGGTTAGGGTTAGGGGTTAGAGTTTGTGTTAGTGGTTAGGTTTATGGGTTAGGGTAAGGGTTATGGTTAGTGTTAGGGGTTAGGGTTAGTGTTAGGTTGATGGGTTAAGGGGTAGAGTTATGGTTAGGGTTAGGATTTAGTTACTGATTACTAATCTAGTAGTTTAATAAGACTTTCAGTTACTAATTTAACAGTTTAATAAGAAAATATAATTTCGCTCATCGTCCTGTTTGAAATCCTCGCTGGTCATTTGAACAGGAATTGTTTCATTTTCACGATTAGGGTTCCAGTTCCTTCTGAAGGCTGATTCAACTTTATAATTCTAATGTCTTCGCCTAAACTCTGAAATCTTATTTACTATTTATTCATTTTTCCTCAATAAGTCTAGATATGTTCTATGGTCCAATTTACACTCCTCTAAAATCTTTTGAACAAGAATATAAAATTGTCCCTTGTTTCCGATTCAGTACTGGCTTTTCGGTCTTTCCTAAAGCCTACTCGATATTTCTAGCCAAAATTCTGAAATTTGATTTACTATTAAGTGTTTAATTTTTATTTATTTGTGCTTTTCGTCCGGGGTAGATAAATTCGCCTATGGTCCGGTTCAAACGCCTAATCCAGTCTTTCGTTCATGCGCAGAGGTTTAGCACTTGATTTCTCTTAGTATTGGATTTCCGATTCCTTCAAAAGCCTTTTTTTTTCTTCTCTTTAACTTCCAGTATCTGATTGACTCTTAGGGTCATTATAGCCTTGCTTCAGATGCATTAATTAAAAAAAGTAAAACTCTGAATTCAAAAGTGTGGATAATGAAATCGGGTGACCACTGCTCGGAACACTCATTAAAATGCGTTAATTTTATTGTTATCCTAGCCTAGGCTATCATTATTTACTGTTGAGTTATCATTATTTATTACGAGAGTTCAGCTCTTAGGCGAATTTTTATTGTTATTATCACAACATTTCGGTCATTGTATCCGCTGGCCATCATCAGGCGCTTGTCACTCCCGGTAACATTCAAAAGATTTCAAACTGAATTTTTACATTTAAACTATAGGGATTAATAGTTCTCATTCCAATAGCCATGAATAGGAAGATCTCTTCCTTTTCTTTTTTAGTAATGCTGAATTACTGTTCTTATTTCATTGATTCCACGTCTACACTTCTCAGCCAATGAATTAAAAGTCATCACCAATTTCACCAACCAAAGTCTTAATCTTCTAGGTTAGCGATTTTGGGACAGGATTTGGAAGAGGAGAGACACGTTTGTCTACTTCGCTGGTCACTACTACTACTACTACTACCACTACTACTACTACTAGTACTACTACTGATAATACTACTAATACTACACCTACTACTAGTACTACTACTAGTAGTACTAGCACAACTACTAATAATACTGCTAGTACTCCTACGACTAGTACTTCTACTACTAGTAGTACTTCTACTACTAGTACTACTACTACTAGTAGTACTACTACTACTAGTAGTACTACTACTCCTACTACTAGTCCTACTACTACTACAACTAGTAGTACTACTACTAGTAGTAGTAGTACTAGTACTACTACTAGTAGTACTAGTACTACTACTAATACTACTACTAGTAATACTACTACTAGTAGGAGTACTACTACTAGTACTAGTACTACTACTAGTAGTAGTACTATTACAACAACTACTACTACTACTACTACTAAATCTCATGCCATAAATACTTTGAGCCCGCGTATTTCACCTTGTCCTTCTAGCTGTCATGATTTTTGTCAGACGTCCGAACATCCTCCAGGAGCAGTTTGATCTGCTGCGCGTAGTCTGCCGCGTGACGGTCTCCATTCTGCTGATGGCGGGCCGAACTGATTGATCTCTCCGGTGGGGGTGGTCATCATGTCGTTGCAGGACCTAACAGAGCCAAAGAACAAAGCGTTGAGCGATGGTGCCGAAATTAGTCGGCTGGATGGTTCACGTGTGACAAAATCCGCACTAGTGCATCATGTCACTTGATAATAAAATAGTCAAGAGAGGACGCTGTAACGTTCGCCTTAAATTCCTTTTTTATCATATCTTTTAGCCTCTTGTGCCTTAGTAACATTCTCGCCTTGCTTGTGGTGATTTGTTTATAAAAAAGAAAAATTATATAAGTAATGTATCATCATGAAAATTCTATATGATTTACCGCTAGTCACAAATTAAATTAACAACTACTGACTTTGAGTCGTTTGCATGTTAACATTTTTTCCAAAAATAATTGTATTCCAGCGTTTTCAATGGAAGAATGCATTGGCGTTTTTAAAGCAAGACACCGAATGAAAAAGTCGGAATCAGATAAAAAACAAAAATTGTGAAGATATCGGCCTTGATGATTTTTATTACGCCTTGAATCCGATTAGCATAAGCTTAGGGAATATTATTAACACTTTACCTAATTCAATCATCACTTGATCCTCACTCGATTCCACGAAATTTTCAACTTCTATTGTAAGTACTGAAAAAAATGGCGCCTGTACTTGGTAAACTTTCTTTTCAGCATTCACAGTGTTGAAACGTTAATGGGACAGAAACAGATGAAAGGACGAAGCATAAATTACAATAAAACAGAATGTATGGTCATCAGTAAATGTCGCCATATTTATTACAACTTTTCGGCCTTTCATTATCTTTCTATATTTCTGAGATGAGATATTATGTACACTATTTAAATTATTCAGACTATTGTCCTCATCTTTGTTGCCATATTTATTACAAATTTTCGGCCTTTCATTATCGGTCTATATTTCTGAGATGGGGTATTATGTACACTATTTACATTATTCGGACTATTGTCCTCATCTTCGTCGCCATATTTATTACAACGTTTCGGCCTTTCAGTATTTGTCTATAGTTCTGAGATGAGGTATTATGTACATTATTTACATTATTCGGACTATTGTCCTCACCTTTGTTGCCGTATTTATTACAACGTTTCGGCTTTTCAGTATCTGTCTATATTTCTGAGCTGAGGTATTATGTACATTATTTACATTATTCGGACTATTGTCCTCATTTTTGTCGTCATATCTATTACAACGTTTTGGCCGTTGTACTCTCCGGCCTTCTTCAAATGGTTGGAATGTCGAACTGAACCCTTTATTTCGCTCACTGTTGTAGACGGTACTAGTTCCGCGTGGCTTGATTAATGGATTTTCCAAGCACCCGAAGAAGGTCGGTGCGTACAACGGCCGAAACGTTGTAATAAATGTGGCGACAAAGATAAGGAAAATAGTCCGAATAATGTAAATAGTGTGCGTTCATTAGCCTCCAGTTTTTTCTTCATCTGTACCGAGATTGGCCAGCGTTTCTTTCACCATTAAAGGATAGAAGATAACCCATGCCAATCCAATTTTTTCTTTGTTTCTAAAGGCATTTTTCTCTGTTTCTCAGCACATTTAATTTTTGATGCATTTTTCGCTAATGCAATGCACATTCGTATCCTGGCACCACATTTTCAATCATCTCTTAAAAAAAAAACTTCCCACCTTGTCTAGGTAATCCAATAGTTTTTTTTTCTGTGTCAGCTATCAACAGCATGTCATCTGCGTACCCATTATTGTAAAGATTACGCCAAACGATAATAAATCAATAGGGCGTTCTCTAGCTCCCTCTGCGCTGTAGAGGTTAAATAAATCGAAAGAGAAGACATCCTTGTTTTACATCTCTTTCTATAATTACTTGTAGGAAAAAAAAACTCAGAGCTACAATATCTCTAATCAGTTAATTTAAGTATCTGTCTATATTTCTGAACTGAGGTATTATGTACACTATTTACATTATTCGGACTATTGTCCTCATCATTGTCGCCATATTCATTAAAAAGTTTTGGATTTTCATTAACTGTCTATATTTCTGAGATGAGGTATTATATACACTATTTACATTATTCGGACTATTGTGTTCATCTTTGTCGCCAACTATATTATACATTTTTAACTAACCACTTAGGTTGCTATCTCACCAAACCGGAGAGTAATTTTCGCACACGAAATTAACACGTCTGCATTCTTCGACGCGTATAACTTAACTCGTCGAAAACACTTTCTAAATCTAGCATTCCCACGTTCGGCTAAGGCAATCAAAATCGAGATCCCTATTTTGTCTACCAGCTGACTCCAAGTTGAGGCTCAGAAACTCTGAGTCAAATACACTTACACTATAAAATAATAGTCTGAAAATATTATTTAATACGATTAACGAGCATGTCAACCGTCCAAGGAAGAGGAATATAGCATCTACTTACTGCGGGCTGGTGTACGCGCTGTGATATAAAAACGTGCGTCTCCTGAAATTTCTACAAGTAACATGGCGGACTCAGAATATGAGTCCACCTAAAGAAATGAGAGGAAACAACAAGAACCAATATATATGTACAAATAAATGGTAAAGGTATTAACGAAAAAAGGTTAAAAGTGCCAAAGACAATAATATGTGTGGAACAAATGAATGTGGAACTTTTTGGTTCAAAGTATGTAAAGTGAATATGCTTATGTAAGTGTTTGTGTATGTATTGTTCAATGCATTTTCCATGGTGGGAAAAGCGATCTTCAACAAGAGATTTACATTGTTGTCGTACAAGAGGAAAAATAAGACGAGATAAAATATTATCACTGAGTATTTACAGTTTTGGAGAGCGTCCCCTAGAAACGGTTTCCGATATTAAGAGGGAATAACCCGAAAACACGCCCTCCAGGTGGGCGGAACATTTTTCTTCTGCACACATAAAAAAAGCATGTAAACCACCTACGAAGAGAAACATTGCATCTACTTAAATTCAATTTCCACATATGATTTTCTTACAAATTAGTATGATTTATTGAGTGATTTTTTCGTTTAACGGCATATCAACATCCTTATGAGTCATTTAATGTTGGAATTAAATTTTCTTGGGGGTTTAGACGTAATACAAACTATATGTTATTCTGCTTTCACAATCGAATACATGGTAGATGATAGTTTTTGTGCACATACATTCTTGTGTGGAACATAATTTTTAGAGTCGGTGATGAGTGTTATGTGATGTTTTGTTGAAGTTATATTTTGGAATATAGTTCGATATAAGAAATTGTAGAAAATGATATGGATTAATGCTGTGAAATTTCTTACACGTTAGTTTGTTAGTATTTAAAAAGGATTTTGATGAAATCGCTAAAAATCTCTGTCTTTATTGTTGGTAAATACTTATATAAAAATGTATTGCTTGTATTTTTACTATAAAAATGTATTGTTATACTTTCATAGCTGCGACCGTAACAGATGCTAGCACCCCGGTTCAGGGTGGACCTGGGAACAACAGCAATTAAGAGGCTGTTCTATGCCCCTCAAAACCCCCAATCTCCCTATCTGAGGCATTGCAACCGAATGTACTTCATCGTCATACCCAGGACTTAACAAATTATAAAACGCTCACATTAGAACATTAACTCTATTTATGTCGTACCATTGGTTCTGAGCAACAAAGGTACCGTTGCAGGCATCAGGTGATCAATTACTGAATCTCAAGTAGACCAGAGAATAATGTGAACATGTATCAGGCAGGTCAGGTTTTCAGCAGTTTTGTGCAAATCAGTCGAGTATATATTTGGGGGACTCCACACGAAGCTATGGATTCATCCTCTGCAAAGAGTTTGCAAACGCTTATGACACAAAACTGATTAATTGAATTCCGATTTCAGTTCCAGGCATTTCAATGATTTACGAGCATGCCGGATTTAAACTACATTGAGCATTTTTACAATTTTATATCTGTATCTAAATTTCCTACAGCCACACCCAACAAAGAGGACTCAATAATAAACAACTCAGTTATAAACCGCCCTCGTTGACAAGCATGCTGGCAAATGTCCAGCTTGGTGTACAGTCTTTAGACTGTATAGCCACAGAGACCATCAAAACCCAACCCTGTTCAATTACCTTTTAAAGAATTATCATTATTATTATTTGATTTCATTATATTGTATACTATTTCACACTTCCGAGTATCCATGCAGGATCAGAAATATCATTAATACATTCTTCCCTGATCATTTTTATAACAAATAAACAACCAAAGATAACCAAACCACACATGAATAAATCCCTTCATAAGGTGAGAGCTCTACATGTGTAAACAATCTTTTGTATTTCTTTAAGGAAGGGACTAGCAGAGATCCCTTTAATGAGTTTATCGGAACCTTTTCCAATTAACCCGACGGTTCCAATTGGAATTATTGATGTTTTCAAATGTCACATAATCGAGGTTTCTATTTTTATAGATTTTTGAATAATTTCAAAGACGCATAAAAAAGTCGGAACTGCCACATAAATGAGAAAGCATAATTATTATTATTATTATTATTATTATTATTATTATTATTATTATCGTATTATTTTATTAGTAGAAGTGGTTGTAGTAGTAGTAGTAGTAGTAGTAGTAGTAGTAGTAGTAGTAGTAGTAGTAAAATATCCCACCACCATTTATTGTTCTTCATTGTACTAAAATGGAAAAAAAAGTCTAATACTGAAATCGGTATCACTTGAAAAGTGATACCCCATAATGTTATTAACAGGCATTTGCTACGGGAGAGCATCTTTTATGGAAAAAAGAACGTTACTGTCATCAACACACGTGTTTTATTGTTGTCGAAAGAGAAATTGTAATACGTTTTCTTATGCCTAATGACGTGCAATGTATTCCTTGTTTCTTCACTGGTTTTATTGTGTAATTCCCATCTGATTATCGAGTTGTAAATCTAGTCTTTCTCTGTTTATTTATCTTTGACAGAAGAGGATGTTACTTGGCATGTAAGCCTTGCGTGATTAATAGGTTTCTTTACAAGCCTTACTTATATCTCCCTATGTCTTTTTCGTTGAGGATCTATTTCGTTTATCCAATGAAAAACAACAGAAAAATGCCGAATCCTAACCTTGTATGAGACAAAAGGTTTCACTTTGTAGAACAAAGCTGTTGTTGATGTGCTATTGTCGAAAATGACAGATAATAAAACTCAATCATGTCCCGTATATGTCTTAATATTCGGCGCGTTCAGCATTCGTTGAAAGATGGGGAAGCTGAGATTTGATGTATTCGAGATGATGTTTGCATACCCGATTGTTAGGAGAGGATGTGTGATTAAAATGTGAACTGTTTTTCCGGGTGGAAAAAAGGACCTTCGTATTCATAATCAGGTTAATAGAGAAATAAAAATTACATATCTTTTATGACTTTATTTGCAGTGCGTTAATTAACCATCGATCCCTTTTAATGATGCCATATTAGCAAGGTTTCTTATTTTGAGTACAGTACGAGATTGGGTGTAACGTCATCAATTTAGATGATGAATTGGATAGACCTAAGCCTCAGTTACATACTGGGTTTTTTTTTCTCTCGTACGTTTGGCATATAAGATGTTAATAATGCCAACGAATCAATGTAAAATATCAAAAATACTAACTAAATACCAATATAATAATAATACTACCAGTAGATCGATACATAACTAAATTAAACCCTAATTAATCGTACGAATTGAAAGATTAAGCTCTATATGGTGCAAGAGAGTTCCACTACAATAAACGAAAAAACATTGTCAATTGAATTTTAATATAAATAGTAGACAGTGTTTACAATTTACAGTTAATTCGGTTCTTTGTTTAATACGGAATTCTTATCAACAAACCTGATAATTTCCAATTTTTCAAGTAAACCCAGAAAACAGGGTTTATATAAGAATCTACAACGCCTTGCTATTTCTATTTTTTTTCATTTCACCTAAGGAGTTTTATTATCATCTTTTAAAGTCCAAAAATATTTAGAAAGCGAATTATTATTTCCATAAGTATTATTGGTGAAGGAAAAAATATGTTGTTAACACCTACTCTTAAAAGTAATTTTAGTATTTATTCAATATAGAATTTTTATTTGTAGTGGACTCCCTGGAGGAGGCGCGATAATACATGGCCTGTGCGACCCAAGAAAGCATAAATGTCTCAAGAGGTCCACTAACGTTTATAAATAAAAGACGATGCCGGAAGTAGCAAATGCCAGAAATGCCGGAAGCAAGAGTCCGTGGTAGCCGAAAGGCCAAGAGTGCCGGAAGAAAGAAAGGACAGGAAAGCCCAACCAGCGTCCAGTTAGGAGACAAAAATAATTAGGAATGTAACTCAAGACAACCCTTTCAAGCAACCTGGCTACAATAGCCAGGGGACTGTATTTCTCTTCCAACTCATCCTCCTCCTCTACCATGAGTTAAGCAAGAAGTCGCCGCGTGATGTAGAAAGGGAATGTAAACATTTACTGCTAATGCAAAGTAATGAACATTTGAAGATAAAATAAACTGAGATGTGCTACGAAATATAAAATGTATAAAAACCTTCACAGAGTGTATGCAGACCAAGTTCCTTACACTAAAACAACTAAAATTCATTTGGGTTATCATGAACTTAAATGAACTTAAACTGAAGAGTGTGTGGAAACGCAATGAAAAAGGTCAAGTTCGTGAAGACCTATAACGTCAGCCATTGGTCATATGGAAGAAGTAGCTACGATATATTAAGAACCAATGAAAAAATGAAATGAAATAAAATACTAGATAAACGAATACGGTAAATAATAAACAAAATACAAAAGCACACATAAACACAAGTAAATAATAATAATAATAATAATAATAATAATAATAATAATAATAATAATAATAATAATAATAAAATAAACAAGAAATAATTCAGCAGTCAATAAAAATAACGAGCAAGAAGATAACACTATAAAATAGTTAAACGCGAGAGCATTTGGATACGCCAAATATGTCTACTCAATAGTCACCAGAATAATTTGGAAGATAACAGTTATTGTCCACATATTGACCTTTTCGATAATACAATAAACCTTGCTACCCATAATGCACAATAGAATTGTCGGAAGAAAATATTTTTTGAGTTATTGAATTACGAGAAAGGTTTCTTCCTTCGCTCCTGCCTTCTATATATCCCATGAGTTTCAATTTATCTAAAATCTCTCAGAAATTCTGTACCAGAATCTAATAGAAAAAAATTCAACATTTTTATCGTATTGATCGTATATATATATATATATATATATATATATATATATATATATATATATATATATATATATATATATATATATATGTACAAGTACAGGGTTGGTATAGATGGAATAAAATTTCGATAACCAAAAACACTATTCTTAAAAGACTTCTCAGGATAGAGTAGATGCAATATGAGCACTCGTAAAAATGGTTACTGAATACATTAGTTTTATAATACCCAGAAATTCATACACAGATGTCCTCAAGGACACATGGCACAGTGGATAAAGGCGTTAGTTAGATCCAGTGACACGACCCAAAGAGTGTGAGTTCAATACTCGCTTAGGGCAGAGGAGAACCTGCTGAGGTTCATTAGCAGAAGATAACTGACATTCATTAAGATGGCAACTAGAACAGTGTCCCCCAGTGAGCGAAATAAAATGTTAAGTTCGAGATTCCAACTACCTAAAGAAAGCCGGAGCTTATAACGTAATAATTATGGCGACACGATTAATGTAAATAATGCAACAATCTTTATTAAAAATTATAACATATGCATGTTATAACATAACTACAAAAACAGCCATTTTGTTTTAACGATTACGGTGTCTCATCATTACTATATACAAACACAAGCAAGTGCTATAAATGGTGTGTTATCACACACGCGCACACACACACAAACACATATATCTATCTATGTATCTATCTATCTATATATATCTATCTATCTATATATATATATATATATATATGTATATGTATATGTCCAAGTATAGGTATGGTACAGATGGTATAAAATACTGACAATCAAAGACACTATTCTTAAAAGAGTGCTCAACAGAAAGTAGAGCAAATAATATTTCATCGAAAGAAAAAAATATTTGCATGGGTCACCGTGGATAGAGGGGATATGATGTTGAAACACCCGAAATATTTAATGAACCACACCTAGAATCATAACTTATGATGTCTCCCAAAGCATCCAATAGATATATTTTACGAAACATATATATACATATATATATATATATATATATATATATATATATATATATATATATATATATATATATATATATATATATATATATATATATATATATGTGAGTGGGGGCTTATATCAACATCGAGCGGTGATTGGAGATTGCGTTTCCGCCTGAAACAGAGTATCACTCTTGTATGTACACATGCTATATCTCTGATATTGAGCACTTTCACTTACCATACCTTACAGCTATGCGTTTATCCTATATATATATATATATATATATATATATATATGATAAAAAACGTTACTGATATCCAAATAAAGGCATGCACAGCATCGTGTTTTTAATTTTTTGAATTTCATGTAACTACACAACATTTCGCTTCTATTTGTCATCACTTAAATTGATAAAGTCAAATGACGAAAAGAACTATTTTCCGATTGTCTTTTTTATACATTTTGTCTTCTCTACAGATATATTCTGAGAAATTTAGCATATATCAATATCTATCTATCTATCTATCTATCTATCTGTATGCATCCATGTATGTTTGTCTGTATGTGTGTGTGTTTATATACACAAACAAGTTCTATAAAATTCAATCTTCTTGGTTTGCCTTTTTATATTTTATTGTATTTTTCTAATTTTCGAATAACATAGTATATCACGCTCGAAACTTCAAACAAATTGTCCGAAGTCCATGCTTTTGTGCTGGTTTCTCACCGTCTCGGTCATTATCAAGAACCCTCTGCTGTCAGTGTGTTAAATCAGATCTACTTGTCTACATCATCGTTTATTATACAGAACTGACAGTCACTCAGCTCAAATTCTTTTCGCGTTGCATCCGGTTCTTTATGAATTTGTTTAAAACTATTTCACTTCGTAATGTTTGTTCGCGCAAATTACGTGGTTATGTATGAAACTCTTCTCTTTATATGAATATGAAAAAAAAAAAAAAAACATGTGTAACAAAATAAAATAGATGGAATCTATTGTTTATTGGTAGAATTGTATATTGTTTCCAACTGGCTTATATTATTCTATATTTACTGAAAGATAAACTTCACACGCCATTGCTTTGGGTCACTTTTAGACGACCGTCGACAAGAAATTTCAGGATGGAGTGATAAACATTTCTTTTCCGTGTTTTGGTTGCTAAATTACCTGTTCGATGCCCGGCAACAATGGCAGCAAGAGAATCAAACGGTTTAAGTGGAAAAGATCGGTTTTGTCTTTTTCACCTAAATTAAAGAGCATCAAAATTGTGTTCGCCTTAGAAACAAAAATGGTCATTCGGTAAAACAAATAGAGCCGTTTAAGTGGTCATATACCATACCAAAAAAAAAAAAAAATCAGAGAAGATAAGTATAGCTGGTCACTCGTATTCGAGCATACTCGTCTACAAGATCGACTAGGCAGTCCCTATTGCAGACGCTTTTTCAGACGCATTTGTTTTTATTCGACACTCACAGAGCGCACCTGTGATTTATACTGTACCTATGTAGCATGAGTTACAGTTTCTGGGGAAGAAATAGCGTATTATCTAGTTTGATCAACAATTTGAACAAAACCAGCAAGCTCAAGCACTCAGCCACGATGACATGTGACTTCGTTTTAGCACCCAAGGTTTCCGTCTATCCGATTTCACTCAAAAGGCTTGGGTCAACAAATGGTATGGTATTCAGGTAATTTCCAAAGGTGCCGCACGCTAGGATTGACCCCCTGCAATTCGATAACATCATTAAATCTCCTTCCTGACCAATCGACCATAGTGAGATTCCAACGCGGTTTTCAATGTCAGAATACGAACATGCCGATATCATAGAAGATGTAGATAAGCCCAATTAAATAAGTGATTACCAAACATTGGCACAATCGATTAATACAGTAAGAACATGGACACACTTTCCTTGAAAATTCCCTATTTAGAAATATCAATTGTTACCTATACTAAAACAATGACCACAGTAATTTCGCACCTACTTGTCGTAACATCACAATGTTTAACAGCATAATTCTCCATCCCAACAAATAATTAATAATGTTTAATAAAAACCCGAAATTAATTGAGTTTCTTTTTCCAGGTTTTAAGATATTTAGCCATCTTGACGTAAGAATCGCTGAAAAAACATTTAAGTTATTCAGCTAGAAAGAGAACAGATTAAAATTGTTTTTGTGTCTACCTCACAACAGTGACAAGAAAAAGATTATTCAGGCGTTCAATAATGGTACCAACATTAATACTCTGGCTTCCATCTTCAAAATTCGTTCAAGAACCATAATGGAAACGGTGAATAAGTTTGAAAAGGTAGGAAAAGTAGAGGAAAACTGAATCTTGAGGTCACAACAACAATATGGATCATCATTAGAGCTAAAAAGATCAATTAGAAAGATCCACCCCAGTCCATAAAGCCTTTGGCACGTGAGAGAGGAGTTTTACCTATGGCAGCCCAGAGGGAAGTAAAAAAATAAAAGACTCTAAAATTAAATCGTATGTGAAAGCTGTCAGGCACTTTGGATAGAAAGTAAGAAGTTTAAAGAAGTTAAAGATCATATTGAATAATTTCTAAAATGATCCTGCAATAATATATATATATATATATATATATATATATATATATATATATATATATATGAACTTTATTTCATTCCTTCATGAGCTTCTGATCGTTAGTTATGATTAATTAATGATGAAGATATCATTTTAGTTTATGATCGATTCCACCACGATTGTCCTGTTAAGCTTGCAGATTAATTATACATTTCAAAGTACAGTTCGATAGTGTTCTAAAAACCTCACTAATTTCCTGTAAGATATCTTTACTCATTTCTAAGATAGAACGGTTCAAAACTTAATCAAACAAATGGACAATTTTGCTTTTACGCGATTTGGACAATTTTGCTGTCACACCAGATATAATAACTACAAATCATGCTTCCCATCTACCATAACGGTATTTGTTTGCATATAAGACCGCATTTCCGAAAGGAATGTTTTTAAAAAATTATTGATACATCGAATATTTTTAAAAATTCTTCAATTTCCCCTGTTAGAAAACCTTATTCAATATTTCTGTTTTAAGCATTTATGTTAAATCATGAAATTGTAATATTTAGGATAAATAGTATTTTAATTTCTTTTATACTGTATATAACTATAATAGCATTAGTTACGGTAATATCCGCCTTTTTCATATAATGAAAGTTTCGACCCTCATTGACCTAACATTTATGGTTACTTTTAGTTAAAATGTTTAAAGTCTTTTGCTTCAAACAATTTTTCAGAAGAATTAAACTTTTGGAGATGACAAACTGTTATCGCTTTTTGTAATATCTATTTCAGGTCCTTTCTAAAGCTACTGATTTGGGGTCGTGTTAACACGTTGAGTATACATCATTACATTCTTGTCTAGTTACATATATTACCACTCTAGTTTTGAAATGAATTACCCATTCTAGTATAAAAATGATGTGAATTTATCACACATTGTACAAGTTAACTGATCTGTTTTCTGATATTTGCTAAAGGCCTATCCAGTGTAAAAATCCATCGTCTTTTTTAAAATGAAATTATTCTTTTTTGCTTGAAGTCATTTTTAATTCAAATCTGAAAGAAATGGTTACAAGAATTGAAAATTTGTTTCCGATTTTGATTTCCAGATTTAATAAAATATCTAATTGATATCACCATCTCTGTGCCACAATATTTCGGCCAATGTATTCTCAGGTTACATTCAGATACATGATGAAATTAATCAAATCTATAGTGTAACTCAGTTCATTGAAGATTTAAAATGTTCTGATTATCATTCAGTTACCGATAAATCATGACCAACAACACGCTACGTCCGCAGATGAAAATAGAAGCTGTAATCTCTGCAGAGCATAGTGATTTAGAGACTGTTCGCTTACTGGATGTTTCACAGTCATTTGTTGCCAAATTTTCGCAGAGTTGGTAGCCACTAATAGTGATACTATAGCAGTAGCAAACGTAAACCACTTCCTAAAGGCCCTAATGCAATTAGACCGCCCAGATTCTTAAGAAATGCACAGAATAGTATCGAAAGTCAAATAGCGTAATGCCAAGGAGCTCATTTTCAAGACACTACCGGACGAATTCTGAATAAGCACCTTCCATATCAGTCAGTTTTGAAAGCGGGAGGACGAATTCATGTCTGCAAAGAAACGGGTAACAATCTGAACAAAAGTAAAGCGCTTATAGAATAAGTTTAATCATCAAGTGACTGTGAAGCTTTGATGTTATTCTCAAATAAGAAAATACATTTCATTGGTACCAAAAATACATTCGCAGAGAACTTTATGTTATGCAAAGTTTCCGACAGATGTAATCATTCTGAGAGTCGTGAGTAATGAGCAAGATGTCATGCCTCTTAATTTAGTTTTCCCTTAAATGTTTGCTGACTATAAGGAGATAAAACATGAGCAATAAAAGACCGTACAGCTATCAACAAGCCCCTGGAAAGACTCATAAGACGAAAACATACCGAAGAATAAAGAAGTTACAATACCCATAATAATGTCGCCCAAACATATGGCCTCTTAACTGTCCAACCTGAAGCTATTGGACTACAACGTATTTGACATAGTCAAGTGCTATGTCAATCAATGCTCCCTTAACGTTATAACTAGTACTATAGTACTGAATAGATAAAGGCTATCTGATTCAGTGTTGTTAACGTTTTAGATCTCGTACTGAAGCAGCCATCGGTATTCACGGTGAATTCATTGAGAGTATACATCAAAAAGAGGGTCAATATTATTCCTGGCAATTTCTTCCCAAATAAAGCTCGTCTTCCGTGACTTAGTCATATTTTACTAAATTTACGCAATGGCTCTTAAAGAAGTGAGCAACACTATTTCAACCAATTATCTCTCTGACATGATGAGACCTTATTAGAGATTAAAAACTGAATAATATAATAGCACATTATTAAAGAAAACAAATATGATGGAATTTGAATAAAAGATAAAAATAAAAACTGAAAAATATGATGGGATTTTATTAAAAGAAAAATATGCGGTCTCTGGTTGAAACAGTATAAATTTCTCCAATACGAAAATAAATAAACATAATATTTAATAAATAAAAACTG
>OZ010578.1:128213884-128288884 GCA_963932145.1 Acanthosepion lycidas
TTATCTTGTCTGCGTTATTTTATCCACCACTGTTTGTTTTGGCTTTTAATACTGTCAAATTCAATTACAGCCTGATAGAAATTCTCATAGATATGATGTGGAAAAGAGACACCAAACCTTTTAACAATGAAAACATCTTCAGGTCTCTCTTCTGATCTCATCGTAAATTGAAAGCAATTTTTGTAGTTTGAAGCGGCGAACATGTTGCTAGAATAATACATTTTGTTATTCAAGAAAATGAGAAAGTATTGTATCCTAACGACCGAATAATTTAATTTGTCTTGTTTGTAGCTGAATGATTAAAACACATTTTGAATACGTTTTGTGATTTTAAGAAAATATAAACATGGACGTTATTTATCTGTCTATATTTCTGTGATGAGGTATTATGTACACTATTTTCATTATTCGAACTATTCTCCTCATCTTTGTCGCCAGATTTATTACAACGTTTTGGCCGTTGTAGGCTCCGTCCTTCTTCAAGTGTTTGGAATGTCGAACTGAACCCTTTATTTCACTCACTGGGGTAGACTATTCTAGTTCCACGTGTCATGTATAATGGATGTCAGTTATCAGTTATCTCCTGTTAATTCCCCCGTCCAAATTCTCTAACGCTTTAAGGACAGATGGCACAGTGGATAAAGGCATTGGTTAGATCCAGTGACAGGACCCAAAGAGTGTGAGTTCAATACCTGGTTAAGGCAGTGGAGAACTTGGAGAGCGGGAATTAACAGACAAGGGGACAATCATTCAGCATTTTGGGTGGTCTGCTTCTTCAAAGGATTACATTTATGATTATCTAAAATCAATAACAAAATTTTATGTTTGCCAATTGAAAGGCGAGCTGGAGACAGAAACCTTGAAACAAGCATTTAAGGTGACTCAAAGACGGAAGGGAGAGGAATTTTCCAAGAAACTCAGATAATTAAGTGAACTTAAAAGGAAAAGGAATTGATCTACTTCTCCTCAGGATGTTTGATTAATTCTATTGTTACACTTTGTAATTATAACCAACGTGAAGGCATATTTCCATCAGTTCATTTTGTCCCAGATAAACCTCCCTAAAATCGTTATTATTTCCAAGAATGTCACACATCCCCTAAATATTTTCTAGTTGTAAATGCCTACCTCCAGGATTTTGACTTGGCGTCCCTTGTCGGGCTAATATTCTCAGCTGACATGAAGTAGAATGTCTATATTGAATCCAATGTTATGTCAGCTGCTAAAAAATTCCGTTCACTATTTCATGGGACATTATCTTTCCCTTCAGAATCTATCACACATATCTATCATTGTAAAATTCGTCCATGCTTATAATATTACTGCCACATATGGTCCAGTTCTCCTGATATTTACATTGATTTCCTTGATTAAATCCAAAGAAGAATCAGCAATGTTATTGGCACTGATCTGGCCGCTCAGAGTCAGTCACTTTTCCACCGCTGTGACGTTGTCTCACTGTTTCCTCTTCTATAAATACGTTCATGGTAAATGTTTAGATTTTATTCCACACCCCACAGATAATAAATTTTACATATAAGGGCTAGTTAAGACTTTCATAGAGACAATGCGGTATTCTGGTGGATGTAGTAAGAAAGGTAAGTAAGAAAGGTAAGTAAAATTGTGGTGTAAGGAATATTCTGGCATGTTTGGCTCAGTGTTTCACATTTTCGCCTTGTCCTACATTTTGTAAATAATATACGAGTAAACATCGCTATGATACTTAGAGTTTTTTTTTATTTAATCACAGTACTAGATTGGAGTTAAGATCTCATCAATTTATCGTAGCATAATATAATGATAAATTCTATACTAACAGTTTCATTTCTCTCGCTTCTTGCTTGTGGAACTTCCTTCCATCTCCACGCTTTCCGGTTAACTTCAGTCGGCAAAAAATTAAATTCAATGTCCATCGCTATCTACTTTCCACCTGATTACTCTTTCCTCTTCTAGCTTATTATTAATATTTCTATTCGTAGTCATTCTGCGTCGAATGACCCCATTGAGTCGTAACGGGTTTACTGCCTTACATGGGGTGAAACTTATATGAAAGTGTTGATAAATCTGTAAAAGAAAAAAACGAAAATCAAATGCAGATCAACTCAATGTTTTTGCGGCTGAAGTATCTTTGCTATCCAATTGATACTGAATCGTTATGACAATTGTTTTTTATTCGTCGTAGAGCAAATTGGTTCTGAACAACCATACACTTCTATGCAAACGATTCTCAGTATGTAAGAGGGAAAGTAAAAACAATTATCCACAATCTTTTCTAAAAAAATATGGGGAAAGTGTGACTTTAGTTGGTTTACTGCTAGATTTTATTATTTATTTTTATTATGCCTCTTCATTCTTTGGAGAATAAAAGGCCGCCTCGACACCTCTCCAACGGAGGCAGCTTCGGACGATCCTCTTCAGCTCGGCACATGTCATGCCGACTGCCTTCACTCCTCGTCAACACTTCTGCGATAAGTCTGTTTTGGTCGAACCACTTTTCGCTTCCATTGTAGATTCCACTCAAGGGTCTGTCTGGTGACACTAGAAACAGGCTTTCGGTCTGGCTATTCTATCCCCATTTCTGTTTTTCTCCTGCCTCTATATTCCTTGGGGAACACAGGGATGCAACAAAACTTCTTCAGCTCGTTCCATGTCTTTCCGACTGCCTTTACCTTTGTATCAACACTTCTGTGCCAAGTCTGTTTTGGTCGACCCACTTTTTGCTTCCTTTGTCGATTTCAATCAAGAGCCTGCCTGTTGACATTTGAAGCAGGCTTGCGGAGTGCTGTGGCCGATCCATCCCCCTTTCCGTTTCTTGGTGTTAATGTCGATTTGGGCTTGTCCCACAGCTGATCGGCCACTTGATATTGAGAATATTCCTGAGGCATCGGTTGGTAAATGGCTGAAGTTTGTGGATGTTGGTCTTGGTTACCCGCCGGGTTTCTGAGCCCTCAATTAGGACCGTTTTGACGCTAGTGTTGAAGATCCAGATTTTGTTGTAAATTCTGCCAGACATAGGTAAGTTAAGTCGTGTATGAATTAATTATTTCCAACCGTAAAATTCATATAAATTAAAATAAATATTATGTATTACTGATAGATTTCTAAAAAGTCCAGCTTTCCTTGTGGTTTTGTGAAAATAAGGTATTAATTATATGTTTATGAAAATTAATAAATAATTAGAAATATATGAATATTCTCTATTAATAATATCGTTATAAAATACACGTTATTATTTATGTTTCATAAAATACAGATTTTTTTTTATAGGTTTCATCTGATAATCCATTTTCAGGACATTGAGTATTAACTTAATCACTCACTACGAAATGTTCTAAGTCCGATAATTATTTTAATATATTTTATTGTTATACGTTATTTATATAATTATTTAAGGAAATGCGTAACGTCATTCGTTTACGTTAAGATACGCTTCGAGCAGATAAGGACGTTCGAGGGTAATCATGGGAAATTTGTAGTTTAAAAGCAGTAAAATCGATCTTTCTAACCAGATGCTCCTTCGTAACTAAAACGGTATAGCACGTCAGGTTATAGGACGGTTCTGTGTTGGATACAGGTTCAACTGTGAGAGGACGCATATTTTCTATGAGATTTCTAGGACATTCCGGCCGGTAAATGTTGTTAATACTGTTTATTATACATAGTGCATTTACTAAAATATTTGTCTTTATAAATAACGTATGACAATGCAATATATTAAAATAACTTAATTAGTATTATAATTATTATTTATATAATCCAATTTATTAATTAATTGGTTTTGTGCCAGACTTGAGCTAATTAGAAATCACTTCATTAGTACACTTGTCCTAACGAAGTTATTAGAAATTTAATCTGACAAGATCGATCAACACTGGATGATTTCAGATTAAATGTAGCAACTACAGAGTATAGCAATGGTGATTACCATAGCGTTTAGAATGATGTTATATTAATATGGAAAAGAGTAACTTAATGAATATTCAGTATTCTGATTTAACAAAGAAGTATTAGCCTTCCACCAAGGTACTGACAGCAGTCGTCATGATCACACAAAATATGTTGAATCATTGTTCTTTGCTTGATTTATAAAAAGAAAAGGACATAAAATATCAGCAAATTATTGACACGTTGTTCACCATTGGTGACGGTGGTTTTAAATTGTGAATATAGTCTTGTTATTGTAGGTAATATCATATTTTGCGCATACGTCATCCCTCTTATATTCTTCTCTTATTTACCGTATACCTTCAGGACGTGAGTGATCATGATTCTTCACAACCTCCTACCCCTTGTAGCTCTTAGCAACATCTGTCCGGTTGCCAAGCCTCTTGCCCCAACATCTAGTTTCGCCAACACTTCATACAAGCTCTTCCGCTAGTATGCTTGCTTTCGACATGTTAAGTTCTTAAAGATATCTTTCCTCATTATTAATATTCAATATACTGATTTAACAAATAAATATTAGCCTTCCAAACTGGTACTAACAGCAGTCCTCATGAAGCACTCGCAATATGTTCAAATCATTGTTCTTTGCTTGATTTGTCGAAGTGAAAGTAACATAAAGTGTCCGTGAATTATTAACACATTTTTCCCGTCAATGACTTTCGTTTAAAATTAAAACTATATTTCTATCACTGTTGGTAACACCCGTTTATAAAATTGACACTCAATATCTTTTCTTACCTCAGAATGAGATTAACTATTAAAATACAATTAACTCAATTTTCCCCCTTACTGGCGTCACTGGTGATATGAAAAGATAAAAACTATAGAAATGAATTTCAGCCAACAGGAAGATGATAAACCGACCGTCTGTGGATTTTTAAATTTATGGTAAAGAGAGATGAATTAAGATAACATAAATATGCAGATGGTGAAAAAAATATAATTGACTGAATGAGTTCAAATCACAGTAGAGGCAGTTGCGTTCATTTGGCGGAAATACTCATTAGAATAGAGTAAGTATATATTTCCCTGCGAGCCCCACTTATAAGAAAAATAAGAAGCGTATACCATATTCTTTAGCCTTGGTAAGACCACTCGGGTAATTTTGAATTGAAAACAATAGAAAATGCAACGTAAAGTTACTATATAACATTTAACAATTTCTAACAGGTGTTCTTTAAAAGGATGGACAGTTTAAATAACTCTTTATTCACCTCCTACAGAGCGATGTGAAATCGATTCTGAAATGTTATTTTTTTCATTCGAATTCCCCCCATGGAAATCAGTAAAGACTCTAAGAAACACGGGTTACTGGATTTGAAATAATTAGAAATCACAAGCATTATTGACGAGAGATAACAATAGAAGAGTAATCAAGAAGACAGTAGATGACGATTGGCATAGCATTTAAATTTTTGAATATATGTAACTTTTCTCGAAAGCAAGTAGCCGGATGCGAGTTCCACAAGTGTTATAGAGGAAACTATTAGCATAGAACTTACGGTTGCATCTAGCCAAATCAACTGCAAAATGATGGAAACTTGTTGCTAATCAAGTACTTGCGCTTAAGACTCATCCGATCACTTAAGATAGAAATATTTATTGAAAGGCAACTTTACAACGGTGGAAAAGTAGCACCAGACGACATGTGGCAGAAATATACAAAGCATGGACGAATTGTAGGTTTATATACATTTCTGCAAATTAATTGGAACAACCTCTTTAATTTCCTATCTTTCGTCATATGGTCAGTTTTCGACCCACTGGACTGGCAGGGTGTGAATTCGAATTCTATTCTTCCTCAGATTAGGTCATTTGTAGTGGTGTACAGTCATATACATTTATTATTTACATTATTAGGACTATTGTCCTCATCTTTGCCGCCATATTTATTACAAGGACACATGGCACAGTGGATAAAGGCGTTGGTTAGATCCAGTGACAGGATCCAAAGAGTGTGTGTTCAATACCCGGCTAAGGCAGTGGAGAAATTTCAGAGGGAAATTAACAGGAGATAAATGATAACTAAGATCCATTAAACATGGCACGTAGAATTAGAACAGTCTACCCTAGAAAGCAAAATAAAGGGTTCAGTTCGACATTCCAACAACCTGAAGAAGGCCGGGACGTACAACGGCCGAAACGTTGTAATAAATATGGCGACAAAGATGAGGACACTAGTCCGAATAATGTAAATAATGTAAATTATCTCAGAAATATAGACATATAGTAATATATATATATATATATATATATATTTTCGGAGTCTATGATGACATTAGTTTGGCCTTAAAAATATTGTGTCATCCATGATTACATCAGATTTTTATGATGCCTAGTCACTATTTTCTCGACTGTCGTTTAGTTGTCTTGCAGCCATTGTCTACGATGGACGTTAACTCAAAAGAAGCGTACAAAATCTGTAACGCTGCATGAACACACTGGCAAGCCTTACCAGTGTTAACATCAAAGTACAATAGACTGGCCCGGAAAGTCTCATGATTTAAATCCAATAGAGAATCTGTGGTCAATCTATAAAGCATGACTTCATGGAAATGGATATACAAAGTACTAACATTTGCAGAGGGTCATATTTCATTGAGAAAATAGGAAAAATAGTAAATGATGACGGAATAATTCGTTTTGTTTCAATTAATTTGCACAAGGATGTAGATATGTAAGTTGGAACCCGGAGAGAGAAAAAATTGTCTAATACGAGAACCAATTTTTCTTAGCAGCTGGACGAGCAATGGATTCGATATAGTTTTTTTTTTTTTCATATCATATCAGCCGAAAAAGTTAGTCTGAGAAGGATCAACAAGTCAGTCACATGGAGGTTAGCATCAGCCATGACGATGGGAGGCAGAAAGCGCTCTCTTAGATGATTAATAGAGAGCAGTTTTTTTTTTGGGGGGGGCTTTAAAATTAATAAGTCAACCTGAAAATATTTATAGAAAAGAATCCAACTTATGGTGTAGGGAAGTGACTGCCGAGGACATATGCTTTGCATTTGCGTTTTCTGAGTGACTTTTTTAGCTTTTCTGCATATTGATTCTGATGTGTTATGTAGTTCTATTTTTCTGTAATAGATAATTATAAAATGAATAAGTAGTTCAATAGGCACCCACTGGAGAGGGATGAGAAATGAAATTTTAATATATTCCCTCTTTTTGCAGTTCCATGACAGATTTTTCGGCAACTACTATAGAAGACTGATTAGCAAAATCATCACACGGACCGTTCACTCTTCCGCTGCTGTAAACGTACATATATGTGTATACGAAGCATATATTACTCCTTTTTAAAGTTTATATATGTTTGAAGACATCGAACGTTTGTTTTATAAAATAGAATCTACTACCATTTGAAAACCTGACAGACACATAATATCATACAATAAAAAAAATTGTTTTTGACGGATTACACACACACACACACACACACACACACACACACACACACACACACACACACATATATATATATATATATATATATATATATATATATATATATATATATATATATAAGTATGTATAATATATATATATATATATATAAGTATGTATAATATATATATATATATATATATATATATATATATATGTATGTATATGTATAATATATATATATATATATATATATATATATATATATATATATATATATATATATATATATATATATATATATATATATAACAATTTCTACTCCATACTAATTATATCTTATAATTGTCCCGTTCTAAGAACTCTCGTTCCTTTTACCTCTTACACGTATTTATATATTTTAGTTTTTTTTTTTTAATATAACTTTGTATTTTTATGTATTTTTGAATAATAACTTTATATTCTTTAAGTATAACTTGCTTTTGATTTAACTTATCTTTAAAGTCAATTTTTTAATCTATTTTTATTTCTTTTTTTTATTTCTAAATGTATAATGTATTTTATCTCCTCATATTTTTATTTTTAAATATTTTTATTCCTGAATGTAAACTATTGATTTTATATTAAATATATTTTTTAAATATAATTATTTCTTAATTTTAATATAAATTACGTAAATGCGACTTATTTTTAATTCATTTTAAATATATATATATATATATATATATATATATATATATATATATATATATATATATATATATTAAATATAACTTGTTTTGAAAGTGTAATTTCATGTAGGATTTTGAATTTTAAAACTTAACCTTATCTATACAATTAAAAAAAAAGTTGTCCCTTTCTTAGTTTCAAATTAGCACTTTATTATTCATATAAACCCAATTTAATGTCATAAGTTTAATATTCTAGTTTAATTTAATAAAATCTCTTCACTTTCAGCCTAGTACCTTGCATGCTCCTCTGAACACCAACTCATGTCTTCGGTCTGACTGAAACATTGAAATGGATACATTTTGTATTAGTTTTTTGACAGCTGTCATCGTTAAATTTCTGATTCGGACACATCTGTTGAATAAGACTGACGAAGTTTTCTTCGTTTTAAAGGCCTATTCCCTAGATGAGGTATTTTTGGTTTTTATTGTGTACTAATTATTTGCTCTGTAACAGTAAATGCATTGTGCACTTTTTGTGGATCAATTTTAATATTTTATATTACTAGCATGCATCTGGATTATGTACCAACGGATTTATTACATTTACTATATATATATATATATATATATATATATATATATACGTGTGTGTTTGTACGAAGTTTGTCAAAAAGTATCGGGACTGGTGCCATAAAAAGAAAACTATGACACATACCAATTCAGCACTTAATCTCCTTCAAATTAATGCCTTTCTAACGCAAGAGTCTATAACCAACGTCATTTCCAGTGATGGAAGAATTCTTGCAAGTAATGCATGGACACCTTCTCTTGGATTTCATTGACTTCATTAAATCTTGTCTCTTTAAATTCGGATATGATTCCTGAAAGGGATGATGTCGCAAAGAGCGTGGTCTGGGGAATATAGTGGCTGTCGGACCTGGAGAACATTGTATTTGCGCAAAAACGGCTGCACAAACCATAATCACTGACGTCATCTCTGTGTTGTGGTTAAACGACCACACTCTACACACCTTCCTTCCAAGCACTGCTATAAACAAAAGAAGTGAGCGAGAACATTATAACTTAGGGTATATGCGCGAAAGTTTCCAAGATCAATGTCTGCCAAGTGTTTTACTCTTCAACTTTTAGCTTTGTTATCATAGAAGCAGTTCCGATACATTTTGATCAGTCTCGTATATATTTTTTATTTCGCGTCTTGTTTAACTTGTTTCGTACTGAAGAGTAATCAAAACGAAAATGGTGGCGCCCATGAGAAATCGCATTCTGCGAGGGCCAAGACGAAATTTTTCCCGATTTTTGTTAAGTAAACTAGCCAGCAATGCTAAACAAGAAATCTATAAAAATGTAGCAATGAAAGTGCATAGTCTAGTCTTTACTTAGTTTCTGTTATTCCTGTCTTGTTATTTCTTATATTATCTTATAAGATATTTTTAGATCGATCTTTTTCAGCCTATTCTGATCAATTATTGTTTGTATTACGTGTTCGATAATCAATAAGCATTCCACTCATTTTTCGTAGTGCCAGATTCAGCTCAGTCTTGTAGATATTTATATATTTCAAATGTTGACATTGATAAAGACATCACCTCTGATGCTGATCCCATTCACAAACTACAAATATGGCAACCATTACAAACTTTCTTTTATCTCTGTCCTGATCAAATGGGTCTACTGGGATTTTGAAATGGAAATAGTTTTACTGAAAAACGATAAACCAACACAGAGACTAAGTTCTCAGACATCGTGGCTTGGGGCAAAGATCCAAATCAGTTATGGCCATTTTACTGCTCATGTTTAATGACACAGTAATTGACAGTTCAATCCGTAGGGCGCTAGTACACATTTAAACTAAATCGAAACAGGGTGAGCAAAAATAAATAAGAACTACACATAATATATCTGTATATCGTGAGCTATCTGATTTCCGCATGTTGAGAAGGACTCACTCGGCTGAGAAAAGAAAAACTGGTGTTATATTGCTATTCCAGTATCGTACATATACAAATAATCAGCAACACTCACTCTTGTGGAAGGGGACGCAATTCCTGGTGCTTGCAGCACCATATACAACCAATTCGGAGTCTTTTATCAGGCTGATCTGATTCTCTATTACACAGTCTATATCAGTAAATTAAATAAAAGTTTCAGTTTGAAATTCCTTGACGTTAAAGAGATCTACACTAACATGCAGGAGGCGAAAGTGACAATGGTTGAAATGTTAATAACATCAGAGATGTAAACAATAGTCCGAATGTAATATATACATATACAAATATATATATATATATATATATATATATATATATATATATATATATATATATATATATATAAGAATGAATGTATGCGTTGTTTTGTATTGTAAGTTACAATGGAACAGCTTTTTACAATAATTTTCACCTTGTAGAAGGTCCAAGAGCCGCTCAATGTAGAATGTTAAAATATAACTGGTACATTTTATGGGGATATGCTGGCAAGATATTGGTTAACATTAGACTTAGGATTGTAACGATCGGAAAAGCATCCTCTCAGGTACTTTTTCTAAGAAGCACCACTTCCTTGAAAGAAGTGGATCGATTGGAGCTTACGTCTCGCCAATAGAATACGAATGGAATGCGGCTTGTCCGTGGCATGATGGGTCTTAACTGTGAATGTTATAACTGATAGAACTAAGAAAGCATTTTCTATGAAAATAATTATAGAAGCTTGCAACGTTTTGTTTATGGCAAAAGGGTTTTAAGGTGGAACATAATTCATCGCCCAAGGATGCTGAGATGTTTGGGGGCTTTATGGAAACTGGAAAGGGTGAACTGGACAGTTTCTACCCATACATAGGAGAAGTATTACCTTTTCGGACCGATCTGGCTCTTGACAAGATATAGGATAGCAGCAGAAGTCAGGTAATTACTGGAGCGGTGCAAGGAACTGTCGATTTCACATTATATTTAACTTGTAGTCTGGTTTGAGATTAAGTTTCAACAGAAGCACAAGGATCAAAGCCTTGAACTGGATCAAAATTACACTTAGAAAGCTACTCCACAAAATAAGAAAATTATTGTGATTCATATTATGATAAACACAAAAGACAGCTTTTAAAAGACAGGCTGTAGGAGACGGCCAGCTTCATATTGCGTTTAAATGAGCAATTAAGATAATTCAAATGTACTGAGGGCGGAACAAAAGAAGAGAAAACAGCAAAACTGCACTCAAACGAGAAGACAGGTAGCAGGAAACACAAAGTTAAACATAAACAAAATATATATGAAAATAAATTGTCGTAATAGGGAACTAAGGAAACTTAAACACCGTCTCAGACGTTGTTCAGAAACGGAAGTACCGTGTCAGCCATATTGTTACGTGTGAACGAATAGCAGCAGTATCACTTCTATCGATAGAGAAGTAACCAGGCTAAACTGTGCTGTTTTTATTTTTACAGACCCCCTTAGCAAGTTGTGGCACTAATTTTATAGACACTTTAGAAGACGAAACGATGCAGCCGCAGATAAATCAATATGAATATCGATAAATAGAGAAACCGATGAGACATAAAAAAGAGTACCTTATAATAACGTCCCGAATCAAAGACATAAGAAACACTTACATAAAGACGATAGACATGCACATAGGAAAAGTGAAAATGGTGACTATGTATAAATACAAAAAAGTAACAGCGAACCACTTCTTCCGCGTCCTGGGTTAGACGATAAACTACATCCGCGTCCTGGGTAAGACGATAAACTACATCCGCGTCCTGGGTAAGACGATAAACGACGTCCAACAGCAAGACCTCTGATCAAGAAAGCTTTGATAAAAGTGTAACCACCTCTTAATTACTAGGTGTTCCCAGGTTCACCCTGACCTGTTGTGGTAGCGCCTGTTAAAGTTCCAGCTATGGGCAAATAGTTAACCCCCCAAAGTGGTGTCAAAACATAATGAAAGTGTAAAAATAGGTGTTTTAAAATTATTACCAGCAATACATTATTAACAGCAATACATTATTACCAGCAAAACATTTTTGAAGAAAAGCTATTACCAGCAATACATTTTTGAAGAAAAGCTATTACCAGCAATACATTTTTGAAGAAAAATCATGACCAGCAATACATTTTTGTACAAAATATTACCAAGAATAAAAATCTTCTCGGATTAAATAACCCATTGCTGTTTATATACGGTAAAACAATACAAATTAAATCTAACCAAACCACTGTTTCAGTAAATCTTCAAAGAAATATATTGGAGCTTCCGTAAAATCTCACTAAAGCACACAGCGCTAATGATAAAATTAGAAAATATGGCTACCTTTTCTGGGAGCGGAATGAACCAATAACTATAAGAGAACCAGACATGACCTATTCCAGTTTGGCAACTAAAAACTTCGTAGAACTACTTGAAGGACTAATGACCCGAGGAAAAATTGAGTCAGTTTAGACCAGAGGAGTGTTGAAGTCAATGAGAATTTCGTAGAAATTGTAAAGTATTTGAATCATGCTTCTTCGTGCTATGCAGACATTCCTTCGGAAAATGAACGCAGAAGTGATGATTTCCCAGGGGAAATTCTTTATTTTGATTTACCAACTTTCGAAAATGAGAATTTAATAAAGTAAAAATTTGCTAAGAAATATTTATTTTTACGTAATAGTTCCGAAAACCTTTTACAATTTTCGGTAAATGTTCACTTGAATATGATTACAGATTTCTCGACGTCTGGCGAAAGCTAGAAATTTCGCTTTCTACCAAATGGACATTTTTGTCATGAACATAAAACAACAGAAAGGCGATAATGCCACTAAGACGCAATAGGACATTTAAAAAGAAGGGTAATGAGCATATTTTAATGAGAAGTAAGGACAATAAAAGAACAGTATTCAGAGAGACAGATGTCAGTGGATGCTGCGTTTTAATTTTTAAACATTGTAGGTGGAATGGACGAAAGAAACTGGAAGGAATCGTAGGGAGGTAAATATTTTTCCTAGTATGTTAATTCTCTTTCATCAGATCTAAAGAAAGACATTACTGATGAGAATGATTGTTTTGTTTAATCATTTCCCTCTAAGCAATGCTATAATGCCACTAAGACGCAATTGATTGCTGGAAGTGAAGGCGAAAGAGCATATGAGAAGAAAAGCCAATAAAAGAACAGTATTCAGAGAGAGAGAGATGTCGATGGACATTGTGTTTGAATTTTTGAACATTGTAAGTAGAAGGGAAGTAATAAACTAGGTGAGGGATTCACAACCAGGATGTTCGAGAAAAGAAAATATTAGAATAGAATTACTGTTATATCTAGCAGTAACAAAAGTAGAATTATTTGACCCAGTTTCGAATCTAGTGGTACGTTTAAATTAATACAGTCAAGTTACCAATGAAGAAGGCTCAGTAGAGCTCCTGTAGTGAAAGTATTTATAGAAAGCCACGCCACGTCGATGAAAAAAGTGACTGAAATTGAGAGGCCAAGCCAAGACCGATAACATTACAGACTCTTCTTTGGATTCTTATGGCAATGTAAGTTGGCTTAAGAAAGGAGAAAATCTAAGAAAGGAAATATTCGAAGAATTCCGGAGCCCCAGATTTATATTTTCGTGAGAATCGATCTCGGCATTCTCAAGAATGTTCGGTATCAGCAAGTTAATTCCTCTTTTAGCAAGTGTGCCATTCTTTAGATGGAAGATGTGGTTGAATATGACTAATTAATGACTAATGCATTTGAAAAATTATGGATTTTAGATTGTGTACATCAGAGGAAGAAATTCGTCGGTAAATGTATGTTTTCCTTTTGTCTCTATTCAAATTACCTTTTTACAGGTATATATTATTGTCATATCTGAATTCGTGCGCGCACACACACACACACACATACACAGACACACACACACACACACACATATATATATATATATATATATATATACGGTTTAGTTAAGTTCAATTTTCGAATGGGATGTTGCAAGTCAGGATAAAACTGATTAATGTGCATATTTGTTTCTGTTTCGTTCAAGGCATAATTTTTCACTCAGATTTACTTCAGCATAAGAATGGCACGTGACGGCACTTTGGTTTGAAACAATCCACAAGAGCATAAATATGCCACAAATCTTTACCTGATTTATCCTACCATTGTTTTTCTTTACAAAAGCCAGATGCTAGGGCAAAGGGAATATTGCAGTTATCTCTCGACTCAAGCTACAAAATCCGGCGTTTCAAACGATGTCAAATTCCCAAATCGTTTACTTGTTCATGTGTAGCACAGAAGCAATTTCCTTACAGGCAAAACCTCTACAGACTCTCGTTTCTTCCATGGCAAATCTTCAGCCGACTGCCATTCTTTAGTGCTTTTAATTCCCCGTGGACGTAGTAAGGTAGGTCTTAGGTGTAATGAGTGGCTTTGCTAGGTGCACACTGTTCTGCAATTTGAATGAAACAACTGATGGTACCTACCCAATTCAGGATGTCGTTGTAATAAATACCAAACACTTCAAATACCTCGCTGTATGGATCAGTTACAACAAATTTAGTATGGGGAATAAGAATAACATAGAATAGTTTTACCCAAGACTGCAAGTTGCTACAGAACCAAAACACTTATCTGTAAACTAGGGTCATGTTCTAAAATAGGCTCTTTCATATGGATTCCAAGCATGGCACCAAACCCGTTCAGAAATATTTAATCTATCACCTGCATACAACCGCTTTTTCTAAGATTAATTAATAATTATCTTAGTGAGAGTTAATCCTGTGGGTTTTGGCGAAGTTCATCCTTCTTGGAACATTGTCGATTGGCGCTACGAAATCAAAAAATAAAGAACTGTAGTAAATAACAAAAACCACATTGCTTGAGGAATTTCAGCAGCAGTAACAGCTAAAATGAATAGCACATAGAAATAAGTTTATAATCAAGTATTTGACATTTTACACTACTTCAAACAAAACTTTGGGAAAGAAACACCTATCAATAATTTAAATATTAGCAAGAGCTATAGGAACTAAAAAAGATTTAAGAGAAATATTTTTAAAAATTCAGTATTATTGGCTGTTGTTAAATGAATGCCAAATGCTTCTTCATAAGGTAATATTATCCTAAGAAAAGACAATTGAAGAACAGTATTCAGAGAGACAGAAGATTTCGATGGACATTGTGTTTGAATTTTCGAACATTGTTGGTGGAAGGGAAGTAAGAAACTGGGAGAGTGTTCCACAACCGGGATGTGCGAGAAAAGAAAGTATTAAAATAGAATTAGCATTATTAGCATAAGTATTCCTTTAGTAAAAATGATGTTCCATTCGGAAAGATTCTGCTTAAGAAACTATACTTTGTGGAACACACTACTGCGTGGATGCTTCATCATAGAGTAAAATTATAAGTTTTTTAATTCAAGCATCAATCGTTATCTATTCTACTTATCCTCATAATCTTCACTTCCTATTTCCGCTTCTAAACTCCATATAAGAACCTCACAAGGGAACATTGTAACTTAAGTGTCTCTTCAGCCTTGTATTGTATGAGCATTAATAACGATAAAACAGGTTATGTCGGTTTAAGTGGTGTTATTGAAATGTTCTTCGACAAGAATTTAAATTCTATTTGAGGAACATTCCAAATCAGACTTCATAAGTGATGTCATATGTGAGATTTGAGATATTTTTTTCAATAAGTCCTCAGAATAGAGACTGCTAATTACTCCACACATACTGTTATTTGTTGTTGTAGAATATTCCACCAAAACCTGAGGACCATGTTTGATGAGCTTTGAGCAAAAAATGCTATCAGTCAACCTGTCCTAATTTCAGTCTCTATTTCTGAGATGAGCTATTGTAATTATTTTCATCATTTACCTTATCCTCATCTTTGTTTCCATATTCACGACGTTTCGACCGTTGTAAACTCAGGCTTTCTTCAGGTTATTGTAATTTCGAATTAAACCCATTATTTCATTCACGTATCATGACTCCTCCGTATCATTTATCTCCCTTTTAACTCTACTCTCCATGTTTTAGTTCACTTCTGAATTCAACTCATAATAATTTGTGTCAAGTCACTGAATCCAACTGTACCATGTGTCCTCAATCTACACCGTTCCACAAAATAAAGGGTTCAGTTCGAAATTCCAATCACATGAAGAAGGCTGGAGCATAAAACGGTCAAAACGTTGTGAATATGGCAACAAAGATGAAGACAGCAGTCTGAACAATGTATGTAGTGTAAATAATTATATGAATTTATCAACCAGTTTAAAGATAGCAGACTCACTCCAAATTAACGGTACAAAATGATGCCAAGTAATTAAATAAGAGTTGGTCCCAGTATTAGTAGACTGAGTCGGTAAGTTTTGTTATCAATTAGATAGCGAGCATGTCCATTGAAAGTTAGAGATACATTGGGCAGGCACCGGGAATTTTTGATACAACATCCTCCGTAAGAATGTATTATCTTCAGGCAAAAAAGATAACGCAACATGTTTTGAAATAAACGTTTGCACCGTTTTTTTTCAGTTACCAGATATCGTAATTGATTCAGAACTGAATTTTTTAACTATCTTAGATCAACAAATCTCACGCCAACTAATGTGTAATGTGTTCAGAAAGTGATTACGTTTTACGAAAAGGGTACACAGCAAATGGAAGATATATTTCTTCTTCCTCTTCTTCTTCTTCTTCTTCTTCTTCTTCTTCTTCTTCTTCTTCTTCTTCTTCTTTATGTCCAACACCTTTTTCTTATCTTTCATCTTTTCAAGCTGGCCTTCAATATATATATATATACATATATATATATATATATATATGTGTGTGTGTGTGTGTTTGTGTGTGTGAAAATATACATACATATATATGTGTGAATATATATATATATATATATATATATATATATATATATATATATATATATATATATATATATATATAAAAGAACAATATGAATAAAGACAACAGAAAAACTGAACTTAGCTGACACTTGTCGTCCTCTGACGGATTTTATCAAGGCAAATGCGAGGATTTTACTTTGCAGCAAGATTTTCTTTATAAACAAAAGTCAAAATATCCTAGTATTAGATTTAACTAGTGCCTCAATATAATTCTTCCAATTTCTAACAGTGGAAAATGAGAATGGCGCAATAAGTAACTCTCTTCTGGAGGTGAGCATCAGCTATGCTGACGAAAGGCAACATCGTTCTTTAACATGGACAGAAATGGTAGTTTAGTTTTTGTGTGTTAAAATTAACAAGGATTGTCTTACCTCAGCAACGGAATGAAGGTCATTTTCAAGTATAGTTATCTGTATCGAAAGTATTTGCATTACCATTAAGACAGAAGAAATAGTTGTATGATTTGTATAGTCAGCGAGTCGGGAGCTGATTTCACAGGGAAGGCAGTTGTAATAAATTAAGGACAAAGATCCAAGACAAATAACAACAGAAATAATTACACATTAACATATGTTTTCAGACATTTTTATTCCTATGAATAAATATCATGAAGTAAATGTTAAAATCATATTTAAAACAACATGTAGATATTTTTTGGAACATAGAGAAGAGAATCATGTATAGCAGATCATGTATAGAGTATTCAACACCCTATAGAGTTTTTGAAAATGATGTAAAATAGGACATGTATATTGAGAGAATTTAAAAAGTAAAAAACCTCAGCAAGTACAAACCTTGTTATTGCCACAGATTTAAATCATCCGCATTTCCCCTGTATTCCAAATGTAAGAGGAGAGTTCTGTTCAGAGATTTTTTTATTCCCAAATACTGCCAAATGGAGGCCCGCCCCTCTTTTTTCCTGGACACTTTAATCTTCAATTTTTTCAACCCAAAGATTAAGAGTTATCTATCCTCCATATCCTCATATCAATCGCCCTATTAATTTCTGTTCCATGCATATCACTCAACTCAAATGCATAAAAAGATAAAATTAATATCCACCGTAAAATTTGATGTTAATTAAGAAATCTTTCAAAAAGTCAGTATTAGTCATAGACATAAAGAATAAACACACGGTATTAAAAAAACTAAGATTTTTTTTTTTTTTTACCATTTCGTCTGATTCAAAGAATTGTTCTGGGAATTTTACTATATTGTCGACATAAAAATAAATAAATAAATAAAAAAAAACTCTTAGTGTAAATGAAGTTAACATTAGCCAGAAAGATATTTACACAAGAGCGTCTCTCTCTCTCTTTTAAAATTTTGGATTTACTGTAACTATGAAAATAAATATTTCACTTCAATTTTGACTTGATGAAATCGGAAGACAAAACGCGTCGGTAAAAAGTTAGATTTTTTCTTATTGACATTCTTAAAGCAATTTGTCTTATACACAGAAGTAAGCTGGGAAAATTACTATACGATATTAATTATACGTTTTTATCCATAAACCATTTATACTTCCCTTGGCACAAATTGATCAGTACTCATTAAAGACAGTATTGACATTATTCGGACTAATGTCTTCATATTTGTCGCCATATTTATTACAACGTTTCGGCCGTTGTACGCTCTGGCTTTCTTCAGGTGGTCGGAAAGTCGAACTGAACGCTTTATTTCGCTTACTGGGGTAGACTCTTCTAGTTCCACGTGCCATGTCTAATGGATGTCAGTTATTATCTCCTGTTAGTCCCCCTCTCCAAGTTCTCCACTGCCTTAACCTGGTATTGAACTCTTTGGGTTCTATCACTGGATCTAACTAATGGCTTTATTCTCTGTGCCATGTGTCCTTGAAGAAGGTTCAAGAGTGTATGTAATACCTCATCTCAGAAATTTAGACAGATACTGAAATCCCGAAACGTTGTAATAAATATGGCGACAAACATGAGGACAATAGTCCGAATAATGTAAATAGTGTACATAATACCTCATCTCAGAAATATAGACAGATACTGAAAGGTCAAAATTTTGTAATAAGTATGGCGACAAAGATGAGGACAATAGTCCGAATAATGTAAATAGTGTACATAATACCTCATCTCAGAAATATAGACAGATACTGAAAGGTCAAAATTTTGTAATAAGTATGGCGACAAAGATGAGGACAATAGTCCGAATAATGTAAATAGTGTACATAATACCTCATCTCAGAAATATAGACAGATACTGAAAGGCCGAAACGTTGTCATAAATATGGCGACAAAGATGAAAACAATGGTCCGAATAATGTAAATATTGTGAATATTACTTCATCTCAGAAATATAGACAGATACTCATTAAGGGGTTGATCTAACTTGAGAAAGGGGGCGTTTTTTTTGTTTTGTTTTTTTGGTTAACACTTCATGATAGAAATATAGTAAGAGAGGTATTATTGCCAATGTTACTGTTTTGATCAAGCATGAAGTGGAATAAGTGGATTGAATACATACACACACACGCGCGCGCACACACACTTACAGACACACATATAAACACACACACACACACTATATATATATATATATATATATATATATATATATATATATATATAATCATTGGATCCTTAAGGTTGTCCTTTTTTTAACTAAATAATATTCGCTCTGTTTTTACATTGAACTCTCTGGATTACATACTCCTTGGGATTATCCATACGAATTACCAAACATTTCATTACCTAACTAACTATATATATATATATATATATATATATATATATATATATATATATATATAACTGTTTTGATTAAGCATGAAGTGGAATAAGTGGATTGAATCAATTACTAAGTCTGCAGCTAAGAAACTTACTCCGCTATGCCGTAATTGACATTTTTTTTATCACCAGAATCTATCTTACCAATTTATAAATCTATCATTCGTTCTTGATTTGAATGCCACATGTGATATGGTGCTCCTGCTATATATTTACAGATTCTCAACAAAATCCAAAGCAGAATCTGCAATAATATTGGTTCTGACCTGGCATCTGTGGTTCAGTCAATTTCCCACCAACATAACGTAACCTTCTATGCCCGTTCTATAAATAAGGTAATTGTTCTGATCAACTTTTCTCTACAGTCTTTATGAATTTAAGCACTGTACTAGTTTTACAGTGAGGTCGCATCATTTTAAAATTGAAATGGCTAGGGGGTAAGAGTACGTTCTATACTAACAAGTTTTTCTATCCCCACTTCTAGTTTGTAGAATTCTCTTCCAGCATCTTCCTTCCCAGTTAATTTTGATCTTCAATAATTGAAATGAAATATCAATCGTTATCATCTGTCTTCTTGTTCTTTTATTGACCTGTCTCCTCAATCGTAGTTTTTCTCATATACTCTAATACTCGGTAAACTCTTGCGTCTTAGCGGCTTTATCGTCTTACTTGGGTGAAATGATAAAAACAAACCTGTACTAAGACAATGGATCCATTTATTTCTAGAATAAACTAATATTATATTTATCTGTATTCATTTATGCTGTATATTTACATATTCTTTATAAAATCTAAAGAAGAATCTGCAATGTTATTGGTCCTGCCCTGTCACCTCCCTTTCATTCCCTTTTTCACCGCCGTAACATAGCTTTCCTGTATCTTTTCTACTAATAATTTCTTGATAATTGCTCTGATGAACTTTTCTCTATTATAACTAGACTTTATGAATTTAAGTGTAGCAATAGATAGGTCCCATCATTTTAAAGTTGAAATGGCTAGATGTAACCATAAGTTCTATGCTAAGAGTTTTTCCTCCCACTTCTAGCTTGTGAAACTCATGTGGCTTCTTGGTTCCAGTAAACTTTAATCTTTAAAAATTGAAATCCAATATCTATCGTGATGTTCTGTCTTCTTGTACTTTATTGACCTCTCTCCTTAATTGTAGTTTTTCTCATATTGACGCCATGTAACCTCTTGTGTCTTAGTGGCTCTATTGCCTTGGTCAGAGTGAAATGATTAAAGAAAGTTCTGATTTTTTATTTAGTAATTTTGTTGGTCTGGGAAGGTGATTATACCTACTTTTTCCTCTAAACAATTATTTTGTGATTTCTTTTCTGGCTTTGTTTTTGTCGTTTACACTTTCTTAGGATTATGAGATTGTCTTCCCTATACGGACTCAGATAATTTTTATCTTTTATTTTCCTTAGATCCTCGAGTATATATATATATATGAGAATTATCTCTAGGTTTCAGTACCATCACAACTCTCCATTGTCAAGTCGCACCGACATCTTCCTTCCTATTCAAGTTTGATTTTCAAAAGTTTAAATGGAATGTTAATCGTTATCTTTTGTTTTTAAAATTCTCTCATTAATAGTATTTATTTCCTGTATTATATTTTCTAACAATCAATAACGCCTAAAGTTTTACTTGCTTCATTGCCTTGCTCGGGGTGAAATGATTTTAAAAAAATAGTAAATGTTTTTAATTTAAACCTTATGATAGAAATATGAATACAGATAATTGATCCCATCAAGTTGATTTCTTGCCTCTTAGGCGATCTTGATATTTATTTTACATGCATTGTTCCCAAATATACCTTTCCTGGTAGACTTCTGCTGTATTTACTTTTTAATACACTATTTACCTGCAACCTCTTTTTTTTATTGCGTAACCATAAACTTGGTCAAAACAGTTAACAAGGGCAAAACAACAATTCATCCAATATAAATTAACCTTTTATTTACGAGATGAGTTACCAGTTACAGTAAAAGGAGTAAAGACAATGTCTAGAAACAAGGGCACAACCCCAATTACCCCCAGAATAATTGGCCATCCATTGTATATCTAAATAAAACAGCTGCCACGAAGGTTAATACAGGGACAAGAAATTTATTTCAGTTTCTACGTGAAAACAGAAAACCGTTTCATGGAATCAAATTTAGGATTCTATATTATGATCAGAATCATTTTTTTCTCGTATTTAATAATATAAATCGTCCTCACCAATTATCTTGTCAAGAAATCGAGGCAAAACAAAACGGATGCACACGCGCGCGCGCAAATACAGAAACATTGACACATATATATAGGGGTTATAGTCCAATATGAATACACAAGAATACACCGAATAAAACAAAAAAATATTTTCCATTTATATACATATATAGTCATCCACAAACAGATTGTTGGGCTGTATCACAGCTGATAAGAGCGTCTAGACATCCGATTGCCTCAAGCCGGGATCGAAACCCAAAACGTTTGCTATCAATCGGAGATTTTTTTTACCCGTAACTATCAGCTCCAGGCAGAGAGGAACTTGAATTTTTACGTATTTATTTTTGAATAAACACGCCAGTGGCTCATAGTGTTCAGTTCATAGTAGATTTCAGCTGTTCTGAAGTCCTTGAAGTTTATATATATATATATATATATATATATATATATATATATATATATATATATATGTACACACACGCGCGCACGTACACACATACACACACACACGTACATACACACACACACACACATATATATATATATATATTAACGTCGTCTTTTTTTTAACTAAATAATATTCGCTCAGTTTTTCATTGAGCTCTCTGGATTACATCCTCCTTGGGATTATCCATACGAATTACCAAACATTTCATTACCTAACTATATATATATATATATATATATATATATATATATATATATATATATATAAACGTAGTAACTTTTTTTTTCTAGTAGTGTGATTTTCTTCCATGCAGATAACGTGTAAATGTTCGCAGAATAAATCAGTAGAGAAAACAAATTGTGTAAAAGAGACAATCCGAAAATAGTACTTAGTCTTTGTCGAGGCATTTCGTTATTTGACTTTATCAAAGTAAATGATGATAAACAAAAACGTAATGTTCTATAGTTGCATGGATATTAGTAACTTTATTAGTGAGAGGTTTACACAGGTGCGCCTTTTTAATTATTTTTAATTTCAGTTCATATATACGTGCGTGTGTGTGCGTCTGTGTGTGTGTTGGGTGCGTCTGTTTCTGTCTCTCCGCGCGTGCGCATACGGACATATCACTACAGATAAACGACGTTGAGCCAACAACAGGTATTCTAAGCTTGGATGTGCAGGTGGTGTGATGGATAACAACAAGGAATGTGATTTTGAAGATTCGAGTTCGAATTCCAGCCGATTTCGTTACGTTCATTTACACTCAAATACACATGGGATAAGAATTAATCTATTTATTCTCCCCAGCTATGGGTTAAATATCAGACTAGAGTATCACATCCGCCGCTATCAACAGGCATCAACCTAGATTGTGGTATCTTATCATGGAGAGATATGGGCCATATTTCCCCATGATACGAGACCACAATCAAGCTCAGCTGTTCCTTTAGAGCCACCTGAGTTAAACCAATGCTCAAAGGCATCCCTTACCTCTAGGGTCAAAGATAATGCAATAACGAGAAATTTGGTCACATCTGCGGAAAACCAATTCCCAAAATAATGAATACATACATACGTACATATATATATATATATATATATATATATATATATATATATATATATATATATATATATATATCATAATATATACTATATATTGATAAACCACTGTATATAGACACATCTTCCAACCACCCGCCTTCTATAATCAAACAGATACCAAAATCGATTAACCGCAGGCTTTCCGACAATTCCTCCAATGATTCCATATTTAACAAACTAAGAAATACTATGAAACAGCCCGAAGTGATAGCGGATTACCAGCAACACTCACATTCTCACCATAGAACACAAAAATGGTAGAAGAAATATCATATGTTTCAACCCACGGTACAGCAAAAACGTAAAAACAAACGTAGAAAAAATATTCTTCAAACTCTTACACAAACACTTCCCGGAATCAAGCACCCTACACTAAATATTCAACAAAAACACAGTAAAAATCAGCCACAGTTGCACCGAGAACATGGCACAAATAAAAAAGTACAACAGGAAAATTATTAACAAACCACCCGAACAAATTAAACCCACGTGCAACTTCAGAATAAAGAACGAATGTGCCTTAAACGGAAATTGTTTACAAAACAACGTAAGATACCAAGCCACGATAAAATCACCAGATAATGAAGAAAAAGTATACATAGGAGTAACTGAAGGACCCTGGAAACAAAGAAATTATACACACAAAACATCTTTAACAAATAGTAAATATGCGAACAGTACAATGCTTTCTAAGTATATCTGATCAAAATCCTGCAAACTTTGCTTGGAGGAAAAATAGCTATCATTATTTTCCAGACCAAAATAAATTATTAAATAAATGATCCGAGCTCATCTCAAAATGCAGACATAAAAACAAATTTTTACTACGTTACTTAAAAACCGTAAACGGAAAAAATAAAATAAAAATAAATAAATAAATAAATAAACAAAATAAAAATAAAATAAGCAAAATTAATTAATTCAAACAAATTACCAAATCACACCTGTTGGAATAGACGAAATATAATAATAATAATAATAATAATAATAATAATAATAATAATAATAATAATAATAATAATAATAACAAAAAAAAACAACGAACCTAAATAAATATAGTAAATAATAAACAAATTAGCAAACCATTATGACCAAAACATTGGTTAGACTAATAAATCAAACCAAAAAATCGAAAAAAAAAAAATACTACGTTACATAAAAATCGAAAACCGAAAAGAGAAAAATACAAATAAATAATAACAAGTAAAATAAATTGACCTAAATCCATCCAAATAAATAAATAAACAAACCAATACCGATAAAGTTACCGTTAGAAAAAACAAATAAAGATAATCAATCCAAATAAATACAAATTGAAAACTGTTCCTGCCAAAATAATAGTTAGAATAAACTACAACAATCAACCCCAAAACCGAACAAATAGCTTTAATTAAATTCTCAAACCAAAGCAAAACTATTAAATAAGTGATATAAACAATTTTTACTACGTTAATAAAAACAGCGATTAAAAAAATAAAAAATAAATAAGTTAAGAAACAAAAAATAAAAAATAAATAAAAACAAGCAAAATAATTTAACCAAAATTAATAAATAAACGACTTCCGTAAAATAACCACCATAATAGACTACCCACAATGCATCACTGACCCGTATATATATATAAATAGCCAAGAAAATAACAGCACTCGTGCCCTGACGATTGCATAAAGCATGAAACAGACTGTCGCCTCTAAGTGTTAACTTCTATGTTCACTTTTATATATATATATATATATATATATACATATATATATATATATATATATATATATATATATATTTATAGTGTGTCTGTGTGCGCAATTTCCAGCGTCTCTCGTTCGTGTGCATGTCTAGTATTGGCGGATCGATATTGAAGCCGTATTAAATTCAATTCAAAATTTGTCCTTTGGTATCATAAATAACGACACAGAATATTATTTTCGAAGTCTTTTGAGGAAACGAGTTTAAATATTAAATTTAGGCTCAAAATTATAGCGTTTGGATTTCCTTGTCCGTGAAAACCTTTTAGAACAGCCTTATAAGCTTTATAGAAGCTTTACAAATTGTACATGGCACAAGCACATTATAGCTAAATAAGTATGCCGTCAAATAAAACCTTCATTTACTTCAAAGGAAAATTATACTGCACAATTTAGATATACTATGATGAAGATTTAGTTCGCTAGTAGTTTTAGTGGTTTCTTTTTTTTTTTTCAATAAACAATGCGGATTGAAATGACGTTGTCTTATATTTTTTTCCCAGCAGTATTATTGTGTCATACACTTTTATCTTTTATTTCTTTCTTTTAATAATTATGATCTATGAAATCTTAATAATTTAGGAGCCATTTTTATAATCTTTCTTTTTGTCACAGTTTTCTCTTATCGATTATATTGTGCTGATTCATAATGAGAATTCTCATTTCAATTTTCAATTCAATGTATCTAATATAAAACATATATCTTTATATATATATATATATATATATATATATATATATATATATATATATATATATATATATATATATATATATATATATATAATATTAGTGGTAAATATACACATACATATGTAATCATATATCTAAAATATGTATAAATATATACATACACATACATATATATTTGTATAAAAAATAAATCCAAGAGGATAGAATCCAGTTAGAACTCAATGTCCGGGACAGAGTAAGGATATAATAAAAAGGCTTAAACACTATTAGTGTTTAAGCCTTTTTATTACCATTATTATTATTATTATTATTATAAATATATATATATATATATATATATATATATATATATATATATATATATATATATATATATATATATGTTGATAATATTAGTGGTAAATATACATATATATGCAAAATCCACAGGTGCATATATACACATGTGTATTTTTAGAATAAAAAATTCCGAGAGGATAGAATCCTGGTAGAACTCAATGTCCAGAACAGAGTAAGGCTTAAACTAAACACTAATATATATATATATATATATATATATATATATATATATATATATATATATATATATATATATATATATATATATATATAATGTACGCTCTACTTCTGTATCGAGCACAGCTTTTTAAATATAAAAACATAAATACTAAAGAACTAAATAACCTCGGATCATTAATCTAACTGTTCTCTCTCTCTCTCTCTCTCTCTCTCTCTATATCTATATATATATATATATATATATATATATATATATATATATATATATATATATATAGTATGTATAGGTATGTGTGTGTGCGTATTTGTGTGTGTGAGTGTGTGCGGAGGGGTGACGAAAAGATGAGGCGGTCAACCACTGTCGAAAACAAGAATTTTTTATGAGAGGCCTTTCTTGTTTGAGTCGATACATTTTTAGCTACACATAGTAAAGGTATGACATAAACCCATTCGTATATATATATATATATATATACATATATATATATATGTATATTTATCATATTGTTATCACATCAAACATATATATGTATATATATATATATTTATACATACATATATATATATATATATATATATATATATATATATATATATATATATATATATATATATATATATGAAGAAAAATATACGGAAAAAACAAACAAAAATCCTAATATGGTATTATGCTCTTTTAATGTTAATATAATTAAATTGCATATTCGTATTTTTCTTTGTTTTTTCCGTATATTTTTCTTCATACTGTCGGACCTATATCTATATATTTGCTTATATACATGTCTATATATATATATATATATAATTTTTCTGTCGTTTTTAATGAAACATGCATACTACGGTTAATTTTTTTATTTAATTTTTCTTGTGTTTAAACTAGAGCTTAAATTCTGGACAAAAGTGTGTAAATACTGTCAAAATAAGCTTCCCTGACCTCCTTATAAACTACTAAATTAAACTATTTCTATTGTAAACACTGTCAAAAATTACAAAAACAAAATGGACATTAACTATAAACAAGACAAATCTTCACAAGACATATAAAGAAATACACTACCCCAATTGACCCGAATAAAAAAAATCAAATTAATTATCTATTATAAAAAATTGAAGAGAGTTAACCTCATTCTCAAAAATAACTATACCCCAGATAAGTCAAAATTACAAAAGAACGAACATTATCTATGAGTTAAAATGCCACTTAAGGAACTGTGTTCCTGATCAAACCGCACTCATAAATAATTATATCGGTTACACAACTACATGCTTATCCAGTCGCCTTACGTTACATCTATCTGATCACAGATCCATTAGGATCCATTTAAACCCACACAAATTTACCAGACTCCATTAGAAACAACTAGTAGAAAACACAAATATAATAACTGTATCCACCTGTAAAAAATGATTAAAAATAATAGAAGCTTTAATAACAAAAACAAACAAAAAAACAACTCTTAAAAATATTAACTACGAACAAGGCCACAATGTGCTAACCGTATTCGAAAATTAAAAACATCTCTACAACACACTAAATTATACCCATAATGCACACACTCAATTAAGCTGAAAAATTGAATCAACCTTGATAATGGCTAAAGGTTTAGCCGAAAGCGTACCGAACTATAAAATATTTGGACAGTTTTTACACATTCTTCGTCCAGAAAAGAAAGCTCTTGTTTGAACACAAGAAAAAATAAATACCAAACTTAACCGTACTACTTTGTCTGTCGTTTTTAATGAAACATGCATAAAGGAAGTATTACTCCCTAAATATACAATTATATATCTATATATATATATATATATATATATATATATATATATATATATATATATATACATGTTTGTGTGTGAGTGCACGCGCGAATACTTTAAAATATATTTTTATTCTTCATATATGTAGATAGATTGGAGGAGAGTCGTGATCACACACACACACACACACACACACACACACACACACACACACATATATATATATATATATATATATATATATATATATATATAACTGTCCTTTAAATGATTTATGTTGTCCGGAATGAGTTGTATATTTTTCCGAGGTGGAATGTGAAAATAGTAGCACATAAAAGATACATCGGTTGCACTGAGGGCCGGTTCAAAAAGAGATGGTATAATCACATCTCATCTTTTAGAATCCTGGAACCTAGATACAACACGAATCTTTTATTAGAGGTTTAGGGAGAGCCATAACAAAATCCCTATCATTAAATAGGAGTATACAGAGACATCTAAACACTAGCACAATAATCAGGATTATGTGTAAGCTATGTCAATAAGAGAAACTAGCAACGTATAAGAACAACACTGAATTATTGAACCGGAGGCCAGAGATCATGACCAAATGGAGACACGTTAAGAATTTCAGCTTGGGGTTATTTCAACCCGGATAATGTTAAAAGATTAGTTTATTATTCTACCCGCCACTATTTCCGGTTTCATACGAATGTGTTTAACTTGTTGAGCTCCATGTTGATCTCCTGAACAAACAACATGAGCAGACCGTAGTGGTCGAAACCATAGTAATGTTCCGGTCAACATTCAATTTTGTAAAAATTAAACAGCTCTGCAAATCTGCTCTTCAAACTTGATATTGAGCACTTTTAATTCGTACGATCTTAAATATTTTACTCTGGCGTGTATATATATATATATATATATATATATATATATATATATATATATATATATATATATATATGTATGTATATATATATAAATATATATATATATATATATATATATATATATATATATATGTGTGTGTGTGTGTGTGTGTGTGTGTGTGTGTGTGTGTGCTTCGGTGTGTGCGAGCATTCCTTAAATCTATATCATTTTTATTCTTATGATAGATAAAGTTGTAGAGAGTGATGTGAATACACAAATGCACACACACACACACATGTTAATATGATTTACGAGAGAATGTAACAGATTATACACGTCGTCGAAGAGATTCTTTCTCGATTGGTTTACGATTCAATTCTAAATAATCTTGCTGATTGAACGAGGAAAAAAAAGCATTTCGCGCATTTTTCAAGGGAATAGATTGGTGGGCGTTCAGTTCACTTAGTTCTGTGGATAATTCAATATATTTCCTCACTTTGTTTTATTTTAAACATTCAATAACTTTACAATTTTTCTTTTCTTGCTTATTGCAGATTGATTCATGTGTTATTCGAACAGCGCTGCAATGAAAAACATTTTTTTTTATCTTTTAAAACATCGACTGGCTTTATTTCAAAACAACATCACGTAGTAAAACAAAAACAAAAGCCGAATAGCGTTTCTGTGATGACAAAAGCATTTACACACATATTTCAAGAATGCACATTAATTTCCTAGTTATTTAAAACACTTAACAATATATTCCTGTCTATACAAAAGGATGAAGTCACTATAATACTATGAAAGAAAAGGTTGTTATCCACAACATCTTGATATACGTGTACCAAAGAAGTTGAAGGGAAACAGCGAGCCTGGTTTAAATTCCAAACGGTCATGTTTTTATTTTATTTACTAATAATTCATACAATATAAGGCTCAAGAGCAACTCAAAGAATAATTTTGCTGAATGTGCCTATGTGAACGAGTAGGATAACTATCTGTTGACCCTGGACTTAAAGAGGCCTAGATTGTTGTTATCAGGAAAGCATTCTCTAGGGAGTAAAGAATCTATATGATATCAATTTTGAAGAAACTGACTTACCAAAGAAAGAGGGAAAAGAATATAAATGATTTGTTAGGATGACCACGTCACTCTGGTTCCGAACTGAGGGAACAAAGGAAAAAAAACTTGTCTGAATTAAGATCATAGTAATGGCGATAAAGTGTGCGTTGGTGGCGACATTTCGTCTGGAATAATGGTTGCTGTTTGAAGTATAATTCATCAGCCACAGATCCGCATAAGGGCTTCTGAACTGTCAGGCTGGACAGTAATGACTAGGTAGCAACATCTCAGATAAGGCAGCAGAACCCCATTCGAGGTCTGATCTGATTCTTCTAAAGACCATGGCAGCAGGAGTCAGGTATTTTCTGGATTGATACACAGAACCAATCATTGTTCCAGCGTATTTTGTGATGGCCCCGAATATGTGCGTCCTATTTGAGATCGTGATTGAGCTTTAGCTCCAGTTGACTTTCAGGGCAACGAGCCTATTTGAGGGTAGAACCATTTATCAGGATTGGTACAGGTTTAGGGTCTGTTCAGTGGTGATGAAATATTACCAGATTAATTTGAGTTGTCTTGAATATTAACAGTCAGCCTATTCTCCAACCGAGTCGTGTGTGGTTGACTTTCACTTAAATACCCTTTTGGAAAGTACTAAAGATCTTGAAGTGAGAGAATACAGCCGCAACAGTCAATTATGCTGGAGTAATATTCTGTATATTGTAGCCTGAGTAAATTGAACGAATGATGCTGAAAGAAGTGTGTATTTAGATACGAAGCTGAAATATGAAAGTGTCTCCCAAAAATTTTTTGAAATCGCAGAACATTCCAAAGGACAATGAAGCAAAACACGTGTAAATATTACCCAAGAAATGACTCAAGAAAAATATTTTTGTTCTGGGAATGACGATAAAATACATTTAGCAGCAAGGCTTCTGATCGGGAGACTGAAGGATTGATGTGTTTAGAACCTCCTCTTAATTGCTGTTGTTCCCGGGTCCATCTTGTCTCGGGTTGGTAGCCCCTGTTAGGGTCCCAGATATGGGAAAACCGTGAATGCCCAAACGAAAATTATTAAAACATTTTATAGTAAAATAACAAACACTATAATTTTTATAGTAAAACTATCAGTAATATTTTTGGTCTAGTACAGTTGCGTACTGCGCATTTGCGTCCTGGTCAATTGCGTACCAGACGACTGAGTCCCTGGATATTCGCACCCCTAGTCAAATGCGCCCATGGTTAATTACCTACGTATGATAATTTTTTGAAGCTTATGTAGTAATCATAAATTTAAAAATCACTTGATAAGACACCGAGGGTGTTGAAACAAAATGGCCATTTTTGTAGTGATTTTATAACATATTTATGTTATAATTTTTTTTAAATAAATAATTAAATAATTAAATATATATATATATATATATATATATATATATAATTATTTATTCAAAAAAATAATTATATATATATATATATATATATATATATATATATATATATATATATATATATATACATGAGGTCTACTTCATGGACCCTCATTAAGAATACAACTGTCCCAAAGTACTGGAGAAATTTAGTGGACCCTCAGTGATGATGGAATTTTACTAGCTTTTTTTTTGAAGCTACTGAATTTAATATGGCGGTTCCTCATTTGGGCACTTAAAATCAGCCCAGAGGAATTATTGGATGCAAGACTCGAGTTATCACGGTTTTGTGATGTACACCCATCATGTCATCTTCCTATGCATGTATCACTAATTTGAGAATGTTCGGAAGCAAATCTTTAATATAACACAGAAAGATGGCAGGATCGAGGATATCAAGGGATTCCTATACTGGACCATTGACAACGACTATCAGAGACTTTCCGATAATTGATCTGACTCTTTCAGAGATGCTACAGATGGACTGTTTTTGTAGCAACTCCATATGCCAGACTGAGACCAAACTACCCCATTCTGGTAGGTCGACGTTGGCCCAACAACAGAACCAATGTTCCCACCAAGATATTCTGGTGAATAGGCCAGCTATCCATCTAGGAGAATTAGAAACAAGACAAAGAGAAAATAAATCTTCTTGTTGTATATTAAATATAATGCTGAGTTATAAAAGTTTCAGTTTTTTAATCAATTATTTTCTTTACAAAATAAAATAATATTATTTAATCAATTATATATTTATACACATGAGAATATATAAGGATTATACAACATTTTGTAAGTGATCCTCCGAAAATCTATATGACCCGAATCTAGCAGCCCATCTCAACTTTGACCTAGTCCAGGTGTCTTAATATGGGAAGGACAGGCTTATAAAATTCAATACGGTTAAGAGCAAACTAGTAACGTTCCTCTACTACCACCACTGAGAAAAAAAAGATGAGATTTAACCTATCGTGATTGATGGGTCGTCTCTAAAGGAGGCTACTTGACATGAAAGTCTATTGAGATTCAGGTGCATGAATATGTTTGTGAGATATAAGAAGAAAACAAAATCTTAAATATTACCCTCAAATATTATTCAATAATGAAAGTTTGACCCTAACTAAATTTACCCATATAATAATAAAGAAAAATTGCATTCATAAATTAGATTAAAAGTAAAACTAATAAAGATGTTACCGAAAACTTTTTTTACAATATTATTAAGAAAGTACAATTGGTCGGGTAAATAAACTATAATAATTAAAAATATTTCTTTAATATGTTCTCTATAAATGTAATAATAAAAATAGTAGTTAACTTATATTAAGTCCCTAAACTATTTACTTAAAAAATTAAATATTTAAATTGATAACAATCATCATTTTTTAAACATCTAAATTTCTATCAAGCATTGAAATCTATCTTTTACATAAATTTGTTATAACACAATTACAGCCTCTTTCGATTCACTTCCCTCTCCCCCTCTCTCCTTGTCGTAACGCTCAATTGTATATATCTGTATTACTGTCTTCTGTCTCCTCTCTCTCTTCCATTTTTCCCTTTCTTTTCACACCACTACCCTCCTATTTCTATATATCATTTCCGTTAAGTTAACCATCTAAATAGGTCAAGGTCCCGTCACTCCTCCTACCCCAATATAACGCACGCTTAAGAGAGATATGAAATTAACACCTCCCTATAATCTACCTTGTCTCTTTAACTACAACCCTCAACCCCACCTGTTAAATTACTAATATTACACTACCCATCAAATTTTAATCTGATTTTTCCTTTCATTTCGATGTTGGAAGTGTTACCTGATGATCCGGAGTCCTTTAAAAGGATTTTGGTGAAATAAATTATTGTAATGGTACTTTAAAGTGGTCTGTTTTTCATTAAATATTAGCTCTGGATTCACATTGAGCTCTCAGGATTTCATCCTCCTTGGAATTACCCATACGGTTTACCAAGTTCTTCGTAACTTATATATATATATATATATATATATATATATATATATATATATATATATATATGTGTGTGTGTGTGTGTGTGTGTGTGTAAAAGTGAACATTGAAGTCAACGCTTAGAGGCGACAGGCTGTTTCATGCTAGACGCAATCGTCAGGCCACGATTTATATTTACACACGCTTTATCTCTGATATTGAGCACTTTATCTCATAAATATTGCACACCCTAAAAGTATATTTCTTTATATATATACATATACATATCTATATATATGTATATGTATGTGTGTGTGTGGTGGTAAAATTTAATCTCCACTTTGTCGAATAATTCATAGCACCGAAAACATAGAAATCTGTCAAAATATCGTTTTTACATTACGTATCAATTTAAATTACTGTTTTTTATTTACGATAATGAATAAGTTTTTCGCCATGAATCATAGCCGTCATAACGCTGCCTAATATTATTACTTTATTCTGGGAATATTTACAGATGTGTAAAGATGACGTAAATGAAACGGAGTTAAATATTTTCCCAATGCACAATACGTACGTAAATAAATATTGAAACTAATTGTTTTTATTAAGCAATTTTATTTATTTATTTATTTATTGTACTATTTATATTTTAAACTATTAAGATTTGATTTCAATGGGACGAAAAAATTAATTAATTGCTCTCAACCATTTATTATCGTAAATAAAATTCGACTCACAAGGCGTGGGTCAACCCGTGGTATGGTGCCGCACTGTGTGATCGACCCCTCCCGACCGATAACATCAGATAGTCTCTTTCTCGACAAATCAACAAGGTCGTGATTCGAAATCGTGTCTTATGGTCATAATTCGAACGTTTTAAACTCATTATATCTACTTATTTTTATCATAATCTTTTCATATTCACGAAAATCTTTTCTGTATATTACAGTTGAATAAGGCAAGAAGTGCACTGTAACAGAATCTCATTGTTACAGTGCATTTCTTGCCTTATTCAAAAGGGAAAATATTCGTGAATATGAATGGATTATGATAAAAATAATGACACATAATATTTGTAATTTATTCAAACAAACATATATACAGTAGAATTACACAAATCCGAACATAGCATAATCTTGACTTTGTCAATTTAAACTTCGTCGAATTTGGACTCATCTTCAAATCCGTTTTTTGTACTAACATAAATACCAACGCTTTTCTTGTTCGAATCATAAGGGTGCGCTAAATACCAAACAACTCGGTTGTACGTTTTAGAGGAGATTTTTTAGTATATCCTTATTTTTAACTTCCTTTACAGTTTGTAATTGTTTTTGAATAACATATTTCGTACATTTTTTTACATTTCATAATTTTTAACATTTTTTCACAAATTCGAATGTTACTTTAGCATCAATTTTTACATTACTTTTGTTTGCCAGCTATTTTTTGTACATTTATGTATTCCATCTACACATTAAACCAAAACAAATCAGTGTTCCAAACTATTTGTATCCTAAACTCTAAAATTAATAAAAATTTTACCTTGCCCCGGCAGCCATTTTTTCCGCGAATCCGAACAGTACATTCAATATCAAATATCACTGATGTTCAGTTTGGAGTAGTTGTACTATATATATATATATATATATATATATATATATATATATATATATATATATATATATATATGTATGTATGTATGTATATTAAGCACTACACTGAAAGACAGTGATGATAGCCTGTTTCTGTTTACATGGAAGGTACATTGGTTGATACTAACCAATTCCTATACTTAATACTTCTCGTTTTCGCTCTCGCGTGGTCATGTGTGACGTAATGACCCGCGGTGCAATTTTCGCTTCCTTTCCTGCGTCTTGTTTGCAAGAGTTTGTCGTTGCTTGTAAATCTTCCATATATATATATATATATATATATATATATATATATATATATATATATATATATATATATTTGTTAATCCAGACACACACACACACACACACACATATATATATATATATATATATATATATATAATTCTGATAATAGGCTTTATACACTCCACATTTTAATTTCCCAAAAAGGTAAGGAATTGTTTTCAAATTTCCCAAATAAATCATATTTATTATATATTATCTACCATCGCTCAAATAGGAACGATTATAGTTCCATAAATATGACAGTTTTGTGTAACGATCTAAAATGTTTTATTGTAATCTATTATAATAAAAATCTGATATTTTGCTCTACGTTGTACTGAGCACTTAAAAAAAAAATAAATGCTAAGAAATGTGGATTCTAACTCCATCTATTTCTTTCTCTTTCTTAAGATTCTTTTTAATGTTCAATATTATATATTATTCAAGGATCATTTTTCAACTTACTCAAGATGATCTTCGCCCTGTCTATATTTCTAACTTTCTCTTCGAGTACCAACTGCTTTACAGGTTTTACGTACGATTTTTTTTTCAAGACTTTTTTCACTAATTTTGGACTGTTATAGCTGAAACCCTACTTTCAAGATTCAAAGGATTGAGTTAGGTCTTATTTAATAGATATCTTTAGCTCTAATTTGAAATAATGATCCCTCTTCCTGTTGTGACATCCTGATTCAGTTTTCCTTCGTACTGTTCCCACATTTTTTAATGTTATTTACTCTTCACTTCGTGGTTCTTGAATAGACTTTGAAGACGGAAGCCAGAGTATGAAATTTGGTATCATTACTGAAGGCCTACTTTTTCCTCTCATCATTGCTCAGTTGAGAACACAAGTGGGTTTAACACAAAACGATTTTAACATGTTCTCTTTCTAGCTGAATAATTCAAAGGGTTTTCAGTGATTCTTAGGACAAATTGTATCAAAATGTCTAAGTCTTTTATCTGAAAATCTTGGGGAATGAAACTGAATTAGTTTGTTGTTTTTTAGATAATAACTATTTTGTTACGTGGACTGTTATCACATGCTGATACAAGATTTGGACAATTTTACTGTTACTCCCGCTTCATATATATATATATATATATATATATATATATATATATATATATGCGTGTGTGTGTGTGAGAGAGAGAGAGAGTAAAGTACATAATAATATCTGGACAAGTGGAGATTGTAAATTGAAGTGTTTTACAATGATATATATATATATATATATATATATATATATATATATATGTTATAAATTAATTGACTTAAAATATGTTTTTTTCGATACACAGTTATAACCATGTTTCAAAAATGGAAGCTAAAAGCCCCGAATTTAATTTTGTAATTAAATTAAAGACATTAGTTCCATTTCATCTTCAAGCGAATTTTGGAGTAACTTTAAAAATTACTGGGTTTTAAATACACAGCTAAAACAAAATTCATGTTTCCAAGGTTACAGATTAATCTATTTTGCTAGACTAGGGGTGTTAGGATGTTCAATATGTTTATATTTTAATGTATCAGTTATTGTTACGTTTTGGTAGTGGGTAGGGATGTATTTTTCAATGAAATCTAACATCCTTTAAAAGCGTGTCGTCTGGATTTTTTTTTCTTTTTTTTTTTAATTTTATTGTTAACGGCTAAAATTCTTACGGCTTTTTTTTCCTTCATATATTTAAAGATTTTTGGGAGGTGTCTTCGTCAGAATACTTTTTATTTAAGTACGATTTGTAATATTTTTACTTTTAATTTTTAATATACTATATTTCTTTCAAGAACAATTAAATGTAATTAGAATCCCTTACAGTTTGTAGAATTATTATCACATCAAGTATATTACAATTTTTAAAAAAATTATATTTGAATATTATTTAAGTAAAATTTCCATTTCTCTGATTTAGTAAACTCTATTTATTTATTTAATTACAATTTAAAAGAAGTTTATGTTTGAATTCATTGTAATGAACTACAATTTTAATTTTCATTATTAGTTTTTATAGACTATAATTTCATTTAATAGAAGTAAATGTATTAGAATTAGAAGAGTATGTAAAATTATTTTACATTATCCTTCCGCTTAATAATTCTACAAGCCTACAGCGCCTGGTATTTGTAAACGGCCACCCATCTCGGCACTGACCATATTCTACTTTGCTTCGGTGATCTTACGGGAATCGCTGTTTCGACATAATGTCTCCGTCATCCTCAATTTTTTACGAGTTTAACTGAAACAATATAAACGTGTCTTGGAAAGAGTGTCAAATATTAAATATAATGAAAATATTTCTATCTATTTAATGTAATCGCTTTCAGTATGTTCATTTTGGATATATCTACATATTTTATATGACCACATGTTTGGGACAATCTTGGCGATCGAATCCATAACAGTGTTAATAATCTAGGACATTACCTTTATTTTGCTAAAGAAGATTTAATAACTATTATGTATTAATTATTCTAGCACAAGGCCACGATTCTGGGGCAGATAGCAAGAATAAAACTAACTCCAAATATTTGTGAAATAAATTTCCCGTTTTACTTTAAGGCGAAATACTGCTCTTCTTTGGAAGTAAAAAGATCGGGAGTTTAGAAATTCATGCCAATGACACCAAAGACATATGAATATATAACTTTTGTCCCTCATTTGTCGTTCATCCTGCTGTGGATTAAGACACATGTACGTGTATGGGAATAGGGTGACAAATCTAAGTACTATTTCTCCTTTACAGGTCGACCCTCTTGGCATTCCAGTAACAGGTTTGTAATTTAGATGAGTGCAATTGGACAAGACATAGTGACGTTTTTATCCGCTTTGGAAATGGATTTGCAGGAAAGTGGCATTAGCAATCGTGACCAGAATTTAGAATCAGTTTCTGTTATCCATTTCCTGAATCAATTGCGTTAATATTCGAAGAGATTTTTGATGGATATTGATTTACCAAAATCTTTTTTCTTCTTTTTTTTCTTATTTTTGTCTTTTTATACATATCCGTCCAAAATCCAACAACGCCAGACATTAAGAAATTTCGGTACGAATAGTGTTGTCTGTTGCCAGAGAAAAAAAAATGTGCAGTTGATTAAAAATGTTTCCAAGCGTTGTCTCAAATCTATTTTTATTCATTAGCAAAAACCCAAAACAAGGAAAACCCAAAACTAGCAAAAATCCGATTAGCAAAATCCCGACTTGAACTTATATATTTTTTTCATTTATTTAAGCATTAAAAATACTAATCAAAATCGTGGCTGTAAATATTAGGTTGGTGCAAAAAAAATGACGTAATAATGTCGTTTTTTGATCTTAAAAATACGTCAAAAACGACATTATTACGTCATTATTTTTGCACCAACCTAATAATTAAAAATCCGTAGAAGGATGTATTCTACATACTAAGCATTCAAATAAATTTGTTTAAATATGTATTGCTTGAGTCGAAATCCGGAGGTGCGTTTAGATAGGGAATGGTGGCGATTTTCTAAGCGTAGCTTAGATGTGGCACAAAGCCGAAAATATGAAGCACCCAGTGAGGATCGAATTCAATATTCAGTCGCAATTGATCTAGAAAGAAAAACTTGATAACCATTACACCACGTCGAAGTGTCACGTTGGATAGAGAATGATGCCTTTCCAAAGGTAAGCAAAGTATTACGAAACAAGAAAATAATCGTTACATACGTAACAAGAGTACTGACCTGTTATGTAATAAAAATCCACTTACATAGCAGTGAATAACAGTGAATGATGGAAAATCTCCCCACAAGTGGAGATGAGGCAACAGATGCTGATAAGATCATGGGTTGAATATGTGAGCAAAAACAAAGTTTAAGAAAAAATAGAAGCGAAAAGGAGATAAGATGTAGCAGCAAAAAGACACACTTGAAAGGCACATAAGGAAAGAGGGCTTGGAGAATATGACAATCACGAGACTTATTCCTATTACAATCTTCATCACCGATAGCTGTGACCCTATTCCACTCATCATCCCGTCTATAAAATAATTAGTTTTATCTAGGTATCTCCAAAGATGGTCATACATGTAAAAAATGGTTTATGATCAAAATCTTTGTTATGATGAAGAAAAAATGATTTATTATTATTATTTTTTAATCATTTTTATAATTTTCAAAATATTGTTTAAATCTTACGTCAGCGGGTGACCATAAATTTATACAGATAATTTTAGCGACTTCTTACGATGAAAAATACATTGATTTGGAAATTCTCGCAAAAATCAAATAATTGTCCACTTTAATAAAACTTTCAGGACTTATTAAGAAATGAATTAAATTAATTAGAAACTATTTTTTGTTATTTTTTTAGGGGGGATGTGGGGCTAAAATATTTTTTTTTACATCAGTTAAAATCACAGTTATTAAATTTTACGAAATTTCTAAGAATTCTTTTTCGTATAGCTTAATTTTTATATTAATTAAATAAAGAATACTTTGGAGAATTTAAATCGTCAATTTCTTTTTTATAACAGGACCTCTAATTACTGAAAATCTGCTCTGGGTCGTAAATAAAAATACAACAAAATTAACACGTTACCTAATTAGAAACCTTTTAATTGCTTTTATGAATAACATATATTATGGACAATATACACGACATTATCAGAAAATAAGACATTATCAGAAAATAAGACATTATCAAAAATTAGACAGTAAATTATCAGTAAAATTATCTCTGATAAAATTGAAACCAAAGTAAATGAAGTTCAATAAACCTTTAGGTTACTTGGAATATTTTATAATTATTAAGATTACTCGATAGTTAAAATAATTATGTAAAAAGGTGCTCAGGTTATATTCACCAAGTATTTTTTACAGATATATCCGCTACAGCTCCCAAACATTAACCTGTTAATAGAGCTATCGACACATTATAAAACACCTACGTCCGTGTTAAAAATTATTTTGTTATATTTTAAACTAAAAGTAAGTTATATATATTTCAATCAAAGTAAGATTGAATCAATAATAAATCAGCTAATCTTACTCAAATAAAATTTCATGAAAGTATATTTTATTTTTTAAATATTTTTAATAAAGATAAATATGTGTGCGGAAGAAATTGTAATTATGACTAAAATAAGCGATTGTTAGTGATTTTTAAAATGAAACAATTGCAATCAATTTAAATTCGTTTTGAAATATTGCTGAATATTTTCTTTATTGGAGATGTAAATATAATATATTAACTTGTAATTAAGAGGAAAGCAAAAGCTTCAAGAAAGAGTCGTCATTTAAAAAATCATTTTAGAGCTTTGGTATCACTTTCCTTTGGAGGCATCTGTTTTGTTTTTTTTAATCATATCACTCTATGCAAGGCAGTAAAACTAATAATAACCAATGGATCACTGAGTCCGAAAGAATAAGAAAGAAAGGAAAACAGTTAAAGAGAGATTACGATGAAAGATTAACGAAGAGGACAGTAGATAACGATTGACATTGCATTTTTATTATTGAAAATCAAAGTTAACTGGAAAGCATGAAGCCGAAAGAGGGATTCCATAAGCGTGCATAAACTGTTAGCATGGGACTAGCCAATTCAACTTGCCACCTATCTAGTCCTATTCTTAAAGTCAGCGAATAGTGATATTTACTAGTAAATATTTACAAAATGTGACACATGGCCAAAATGGGGAATAGGAAAAAGGACGGTCTTCATCTGTCTTAACTTTAAACTTAGCTAGCCACAAACACTGAACCAAACATACCACAATATTCTTATAACAAAAATAAGACATTCCTAATTACCTTTCATAATACCTCATGTCTCTATGAAAATCCCAACTAGTCAACATATATGCAATTCATTGTCTGTGTCTATTATCTGAAAAAAAAACAACGAATATTTACAATATGAAAACAAAAGTATTTACTATAGCGAAGAGTTCATTCGAACAATTATCACGAAATTATTTATAGAAAATGGACAGAAAGGCTAAATATTGGCGGTGAGAAAGTGGCTGAAGATGAGACGCCGGGTACGGAACAATAATTTAATTTCCTTATTTGAGAAGAAAAACTAAATTATTACAAAAAATATGTCCGTGAATACCATAACATTTCAACTTATGAGGTTTTATGTTATTATGTTTGAGTAGCAATCCGTGAATATTACGTTTGACATCAAACAGAAGCCACAGTTTGCTGACTATAACTAATGCAAAACCACCACCCACGTAATTACTGATCAAAGACGACGCAAACAAATGATGTGCCAAGAGGAAGTTGTATGAGAAAGTAATTTCTTAAACCGATAAAGCAATGTTGTGCAAATATGATAATATACGCGCGAAACATTACAGCCATGAATTCCAAACGACATACGAAAACGGAATTAATTAGGCAACAAGGAAAAAATACACACACGCCGGAGAATTTAAACGATAAATAGACACAAATAGTCATGGAAATGGCTTCGCAGAATATAACTGAATAGAGAAACGAGTTTCACCTATGTTGAACACAGTCGGGTTAGTTGTGATGTTCAGAAACTTTTCCGTTGATGTATAATATCTACTTCATTTAGGCTAGATACGGTTTTGAATACAGAGTTTTTATTAATCATTTCATTTCAAGTAAGGCAAAAAAGCCTCTAAGACGTAGAATGAATAAATGTGAGAGAATCTAAGAAAATATTATTAAGGTGAGAAAAACAAAAAAAAAAAAGAATGAGGATTAAGAAGACAGTGGATAACGATTGACATTGCATTTAAATTTCGGAAGATCAAAGTTGACAATTCAAAAGCTGGAAGAGAGATCCATAAGCGAGAAGTGTGAGTGAGGAAATTGTTGTCATAGAACTTACGGTTACATCTTGCCATTTCAACTTTAAAATGATGAGGGCTTACCGCCAATCTAGTATTTTACTAAAAAATGTATAAAATATATGTGCCAAAGTTCACCAGAATGATTACCAGGAAATGTAGAGGGAAGCTACGTCACGGCTGTTGGAAAATGACTGAAACCGAGATGTCAGGTGTAAAGAGTTATTTAGTTTTCTACTAGACTGTGTGCCAACCACGACGAGACAGATCAGTCTGAGTTGCTGCTTAAGCTATAGTTGAGTAGAGGAAAGTTGTATTTATTCTTTTCCCAAGTGTATTTCAGAGGAAGGGAATGTAAAGTGCTCAACCAGAAATTGAACTCAGCTCGCTGACTGGTAAACATTACACTATCTTTACCTCTATGAGAAATGATAGGTCACTTGTACGAAGCTCAAAACAAACTAAAAGAAGCGAATGTTTCCAATTCCGCCATACACATAATAAAACTAAATTCTTTTTTATGAACACAACGATACTGGGCAAAAAACTTGATAAGAAAATTGAACGCAAGTGGATCGCGGAAAGAATACAAAAATCGATTCGGTAGAGTAAGGAGATCATTAAGAACTGTGCAAACTAAATGATTCCGATTATATCGGCAAATAGCCACCTCTCAAACCAAGACAATCCTGGAAAAAAATAAAATAACAAAACTATTTGATACACTCACAAGAACCACCTTGTTCCAAACTGGGAGAACGCATCAGTTAATCAGGAATAAAGAACCGACTAGATGTGACATTAAAGCCGACTACAAAGTACACCCTTATATATATATATATATATATATATATATATATATATATTATGGCATTAAAAGGAAGAATTTATTTTACTATAGGCCATGATAAATTTTAAAACAAAAACACAAACACAAGTTGACCGGTTTCGTCCCCTCTCGTCAGAACTGTAAACGGGGAAAGAAATTATGAGAAGAAAGTCTGTCCCGGATGACGTGAATGAATGGACAGGGGAAAAATATAATAATAAAAGTTATAACACCAAAGATGCTAGAGACGCAGCACCGCAAGCCCAATCAAACAGTCTCTTTGTTTACAAAGAGCAGGTCACCTGGAACTGATGAACAGCGTCTCCAGTACCTTCAAATGGAATAACGAGTGTGGTCTGGCCAGAACAGAGAATCAGCTCACACTAAAATCCATAGCACAGGTCAGATTATTTACCAAGTGATCCGCCATAGAATAACTGTTATTATTATATTTTTTGTACCGTTAAAAAGAAAATACACACACTCACAAACACGCATATATATATATATATATATATATATATATATATATATATATATATATATATATATATATATATATATATATATATATATATATATATATATATATATATATATATATATATATATATATATATATATATATATATATATACACACACGCACACGCACACGCGTACGTAAAACAATGGTTAGAACTGTTTGCTTTCTGACCATGAGAGTCGGGTTCGAATCTCACCACGGTTGATTTGTCATATGTCTAGCCAACGATCCCAACGTGCGGCACCATTCGAAAATGCGAGAAAATAATAACGTGTGAGTGAAATTGAGTAGAACTCTTGCTAGTACGAATTCACAAGTCATCGTGACTGAGTGTTTCAGTGTGCTGGCGTTGACCATACTAGATAAGCTCAGCATTGTTGGCTCTATGGGTGATGAAAAACACAAATGTGTTTGAGATGTATCCATAAAAGTAAAATGTCTCATGCTACTTCCACTGGATCGAATCACTCTCATTTTCCCTGTATTCTAAACATAAGTAAAACGTTCTACTCAGTGGTTTTCTCAAATCCACCACACAAACATTTTTTCATTATATTTCTGTTGTGGATTCCGAGATGAAATTCGGTCTCAAATGAATGACAAAAGCAAGAATTAAATATAAGAAATTATTAAATGTATTTACACAATAATACAATGGGTAATACTGTTAGTAAATCCAGGATCGTGGTTAGTAGAATAATAATATATATATATATATATATATATATATATACAGTCTCGAAGTAAGACTTCCTTAGAGTCTACGTGCCTGTGACTTCTACAAGCGGTTACCTCACACTATTACTCTACCTCCAACTCAATCACAATCTCTGCTCACTCTCTTTATATTCTGACTGAGACTGGGTATTTAACGGCAGCAGTCCCAGTAACACTCTTGTCAAAGTCCACTTATATGAAAAAGGGAGGACCCCATAACAATTTCGGTGTTCACTAGTTATCTGCCCTCATAATCTCCAGTTCCTGCCTTTTTCATTCATATCGCATACCTCATTCACCATTACCATCTTCATAGTAACATTAACAGTTTAATAGGCGTAGATAGGTTCATCTATCGTCCGGTTCATACTCCGCCCCCTTCCTCTAAACAGAAGTAGAGATTTATCATTGTTTCCTGTTTAGGAATGGTTTTCACGTTCCTTCTAAAGCCTACCTCAACTGTATACTTCTAATGTCTCCGCTTAAACTCTAAAAGTGTATTTACTATATACTTATTTAATAATCAATAACAGTAGATAAGTTCGCCTATCATTCGACAAAGAAACCTCCCTGATTTTTTCTTGTTTTGTTTTTTTCTTTTACAAGATTCGAGATCTATCCCCTGTTTCCTATTTAGGATGGGATTTCCGGTTCCTTCTAATATACTTTCATTCCAGTTCCCTCCTTGTAGCTGCTTGCGTCTTAGTGGAATTGTCGCCTTGCTTGGGAGAATTGATGATAAAATAAACAACAACTTCGGCAGCTCTTGAACCAAGTATTGATCAAGTTCTTGAATATGAATGCATAAAATAAATAAGATATCAGTGATAGAATCTTTTCACTAGAAGTATGCGCGCCAAAAAGATTCATAAGTCATGTGACATTGGTAGTATGAAATTAGGATTCAAAAACTTCATGTGAAACCCCTGTACAGGAATTGCTGAATTGGGTTAAAACGTTAAGGTGAAAAAATGTGTTGAAATACGAAGCGAGAGATAAAATATTTTTTTATTTTTTATTTCTGGTATCCAGAATAGCAGAATGGAATAGGAATGTAAAATGTAAGCCGTAAGACAAAATAGAATTTTTAGAATTCACGACACCGGTAATGCAAAAATATGGAGCGTCGTTTTGTAATCATGCAAAATGGACAAAAAATTATATGGGTCATATTGGAAAATCGACAACAAAAGCAATTCTTTGATGTCAAAGACAAAGAAATAATTAATAAACGAAATGTTTGTTAACAGGAAAATTATTGTTTTGAATGAGTAACCGATCTCGGGCCGATTATCGTCAGGTTATAGAACAAAATGATGAACAAAGTTTATTGTCGAAGAATGTATTGTATTGAATAAATGACCGCTTTGTTTGAAGGTCAGTGTCATTTCTCCAAAAGTGGGGAAAATATTTAATGTATATGAATATTGATGAGGTGCAGTGGGAATCGGGAGAAATGCATATATATAGATCGCTCAAGCGATCCAGCAGCTGGAGAGAGAGAGAGAGAAAGAGAGAGAGAGAAAGAGAAAGAGAGAGAGAGAGATGGCAAGAGACGCAGACGAGACGAATCAGCAAAGGACGGAGAAGCTGCTCAACCCCACGTGGCATGCTGCCGAGAGAATTCCCTATAGGCTATTCTCTTTGTTGAGTGAAACCGCTGCAATATTTAGAAAAAGTGTCACCATAGAAACTTTACAGGGAATGCTTAATTTTGTTGTATCAAAAACTATATAAACCAACTGAAAATTAACCCAGTAACCTTCTTCGTTATTTTGTTATGGCACTTTTAATTTCGCCAGCGGAACCGCTCTTTGTCCTTTTGTAGCACGATTTCTCCGGGGTCCGATCCAACGTTCAAATACGGACGAAATTTGATCTTCACTGCGCTGTGAGCAAGGAACACAACGTGAGGCAGAAGCAGAAGGAACGAAGCAGCAAGTAGATAACAATTAGTTGACCGCCGGCAATATTGAACAGCGTGAGAAGGACCACAACGTAGTCGAGCCTGCCTTGTTATAGTCATATGAAAACAATGATGCCTTGCTAGTACTCGAATATATACGGAAAATAAGAATGAAATGGTAGAGAGGAGTAGAACAGAAGAACGATGTATAGAAAGATATAAAGGGTTAAACCTAGAGAGCAATTCCGTGTTTGGTATTAAATTAAGCTAGGATTCGAAATTAATGCATTTTTTTATGTTATACGTTAGATTTTATCAAATGTTCTTAATAAGAATTTTACTATCAATTCATATATAATCGATTGTATGTTGTCAAATTTTCTGAGAAGTATTTTCATTTTTTACGCAGATATTTAATTTGCCTTTTTTATTGTCTATTATCGCTTCCACCGGATCTTTTTCGTTTTCGTAAATTTCCAATTTTTTTTATTTGAAGGGAGAGAAAATCCATGTAAATTTTTGTGATAAAAAAAAAAGATGAAAACACTCATTAAAGAAGAAGAAGAGAGCCAGAAAAAAGTAATCTGAACTGTATGTGTGAGATGACGTAAAAGTCGAACGATAATGAGGTTGTGAAGAAAAAAAAGTAAAAACAGTAGCAATTTAAAAAAAAAATAAATAACATAGAGACATGATTTATGAAAGTAAAAATAAACAATCTAATTGCCGTTGGACTTGAAAACTTAAGTCACATCATTTTAAATTCAGCCTCACTTTCCATTTTTCTTTCTATAATCAGTCATTTGAATATATTTCAACTTTACATTCAAACGTTCTTCGAGTGTGTTACTTATAAATAATGAATACACGTTTGAAAGATGCTTTCTTTTCAGACTTCTATTGTGTATAACTGTTTTTATTCATATCACTTTTAGGAAACAAGCGTGCTTGACTTATTTTTATTCTTATAATAAAGGCGATTCCTATTTTCAAATACGCACATAAACAGGCGTGACCTTTGGATCGTTAAATGTCCCAATTAATGTATTTTGTAACAACCTTTTCATTTTCATTTTCATTCATCAATTTATTATAACGTATGTTTCAACTATTTTTCCTATATATTTTTTTTGAAGAATCCCAACTAAAAGCTAATGCTTTGAAACATGTTCCTTCAAGAGTTTTCTCAGGAGAATACCTGACCGGATATCTTTGGATTCACTGAAATTCAAAGTTAGCTTGCCTGTGCTTTTCCTATTAATATTGATAACAGCTCAGAATTGGAAAACGGAAAACTGTGTTTCAATCCCAATCGTGTCGTCATATTTTCTTATGGGCAAATAGTATTGAGAAAGATATGAATCCAACTCTTTTCCCCAGCTATGGGTTAAATAGTAAGGCTTGCATCAGTAAATCATTATTAGCCCGAAATTTACAAACTAAAAATATTTTTCTGGCTTTAAATAACCTGCAAAATGTTGATAAGCAGTAAAAAAAACAAATCAGTCAATTATGGTAAGTGTCCTGTTTGCTTCCTCGACTTTACGAAATTAAGCACCGTATTAGATTGTCAGTTAGGTCACATTAAGTGCTGGACTAGATTAACAACTATCTTACATCGTTTTATACATGAAACTGCTAGATGAAAAGACGTGAAATCATTGAACAAAACACAAACTCATAGATATAATCATATTTTGAAGACACCATGAATAATATGAGCGTAGATAACGATACTAAACATCTATTTTTTTTGTACGTGGGGAGTTATTAGAAATTTAATATTCCAAACTAGAGATCTGGTTTCGAATCCCATGGAGGTGACTTCTTTATAATATCGTACTGGAGAGACAATCACAGTGTGTGGCACCGCTGCGAAGTAACTGACCTTACTATAGTTGGGTGAAAGTTGGGCAGACGAAAATGTTAAGAAGCACGAAATGACAAGTCAACGTGATCGAGGATTTGAACGTGCCGTCATTGTTCAAAGAGGAGAGCAAAGCAGATGATGTAGTATCAGGCAGAATCACAGAAAAACAAATGCCCTATCACGCTTAATCCGCTCATGGCAGAACGGGCAACTTCCATGACTGTAGTCTGTCAGATAACTGTGTCTTGCCATGCGCCAATGCATTTCCACAGGTAAGACAGGATAGTTGGTAGATGGGCGACTTTATTGAGACGCCATAACTATAATACCTATCAACCAAGTTTATAGAACCCAATTTGTTTCAGCTATTGCTGTGAGGAAAAGAGAAGATTTGTGCCTTTCCCTGGGGTGTTGGCACGAAAGCCAATATAACGAACCCGACTGGAATTCGAACACGTCTCTCCGACTTGTTTTCGTTAGACCACGCGTACATCCTAATAGTTGCAGTACAAACCACAATTTTTCTCTGTGTCTGATGAAAAAACACAAATAAGGTGTTATTTAATACAGGGTACCCCACTAAAACACAGGAAACTTTAGATTTACAATATGAATGAACTAACAAGTTAATTATCATATAAAACACATTAACTATATATTTTACTATATGAAAGAACTAAAAGAATAAGTATAGCTGGCCAAGTGATTCGAGGAAAGACGTCTATTAGGACGGTCAGCCAATCCCTATTGCAGACGCTTACACAGGCGCATTTCTGATTATTCAAAATCCATATAACCCTCCTGTAATTTATACTGTAACTCTGGTAATCAGCCCTAGGTTACGGTTTTTGGAGTGTGTTATCTAGCGTGATCAACAATTTGAACAAAGCCAGCACGCTCAAGCCCTCGGCCACGATGACTTGCTATCGACGGCTCCTAAGAGTTCCGTATAACCAATTTCACTTACCAGGCATAGGTTAACCCGTGCTATGAATTTGACTTTTCTTAGGTGCCAAACACTGGGATCGACCCCCTCTAGTTCGATAACATCAGGAAGTTTCCTTCCCGAAAAATCAAGCTTGGTGAGATTCGAACCCGTGTCTCATGGTCATAATGGAAACTTTCTAACCACTCCTGACCATATACTAAAATACGTTATATTTTACTATACCAATGAACTAAAAATCTGAGATATACATCTTTTAACCATTTTTGGTTCCACCACGCTGAAATTATCAAATCTTCAACGCGAGGTGATTGTTCTCTTTAAGCAAAAAATACCAATAAATTTTGCCATAGTTTATCTAAAATTTCTGTTTTGGTTCTGTTTCAAGCTTCTAATTTTCTATCCTTTGTTTTTGTTTCAAATTACTATAACAAAAAGTTGAAGAACCTGTACCAAATTTTCTGTTTTTTTGTTTTTTTTTGTGGAACACCTTTTATATTTAAATTAGGAATTTCTTTTAATTTTCCATTCCATCACTCTAACTTGACATCTTTCTCTGTGCGACACTCTCGTGCCATAAATAAGTCATATGTTTGATAACAACTAATGCATTAAATGTGTTCTTTTGTATGATATTCCTTTTATGTTCATATAATATTTGATTTAAATTCCTTGAGCTTTCTCCTATGAATTCTTAATGACAATTATTACCGGTGATAGAGTAAAATCATCCTTCAGGTTTTATCTGATCATTTCGTTTTGCATTAACTATTTTTATTGTTTTAGTTGTAGTTGTAACAAATTCTATGTTAATATTTGATAAATTCTTTTCAATAACAGTTGTCATGTTTTTGATGGCTATAACGATATATTTTAATTCGTTGCGTTTAATTTAAATTTAACATTCTGGATTTTCCATCTCCTATGTTCGTATGTGTAATCACATCGACATAAACATTAATTTAGTCCTATAAAGTCCTCAAGGAAGAAACGCATCAAACGAAAACATTTTGCATTTTGTCAAAGATACCCCTAAAATCATTCTTGATATATAAAAGATTATATATCGTTATATATATATATATATATATATATATATATATATATATATGTATGTGTGTGTCTGTGTGTATGTGTGTGTATGTAAGTGTGTATATATATATAATTGTATGTATATATATATATATATAGATATATAAATATAGGTAACTGTACTCGTTTCGAAAAACCTTCGAATTTTTGATTTGCCAATAATCAAATCAATCTCGAATGAAAAAAGGTTATAAAAAAAGAAAGAGCTAGAAACATGAAAGTTTATCGAAACAAATCGCACAGATACAGGTTTGAAAAAATCGCACAGATACAGGCATATATATATATATATATATATATATATATATATATATATATATATTGTTTATCTGCTTTTTATGTTGCTGTATATTTATATTTATTTCTATGTGTGTATATATGCATATGCGTATGGGTGTATGTATATATATATATATATATATATATATATATATATATATATGTGCATATATAGGTATATATATATGTATATGGACATATGTGTATGTATATATTTGTGTTAAGCATAATTTTGTTATATATTTGTATTCGTGTTCGTGTACCAATACGTATATAAGTATATATGAGATTGTTGTGGTAGGATCCACCTAATTTGCATAGTTGAGTACCGACCATATAAATATGGTTGGTACCGGGAAGAGAAGGGAGGAATCAAGAGATTCCTCGGCGACTGTCGAACTCTCTGCATTAGCAGAGGGGAACCCGGACGAGGCTTTGCCGAAGGGCAAGGTTTCGTCCGGGGAGGTTGACAGGGCCTGAACCCGTCTAGGCGGGTTCAGAAAGGCCATATTTTTGGCCGAGCCTACAGGCTCGGGGATACCCACATTAAAACGGCCTTGTGCCACATTCGATCCTCGTGGGTGGATTGATAAATACAGGAATCAAGAGATTCTCAGACCGAGAGACAGACTCTCGGCGACTGTCGAACTCTCTGCATTAGCAGAGGGGAACCCGGACGAGGCTTTGCCGAAGGGCAAGGTTTCGTCCGGGGAGATTGACAGGGCCTGAACCCGTCTAGGCGGGTTCAGAAAGGCCATATTTTTGGCCGAGTCTACGGGCTCGAGGATACCCACATTAAAACGGCCTTGTGCCACATTCGATCCTCGTGGGTGGATTGATAAATACAGGAATCATGAGATTCAACCAGAGACTCTGCCCGACTGCGACTCAGTCAACACATTCTCCAGGAACGGTCTTCCCAGGAATATAGAAAAGACTATATGTAAATATTGTGTACACTTTCTTGTTTCAATACATTTTGTTCTAAGTACATTTTGTGTTGCATTATTATTCCATGCATTAATCAAGTTTCAACTATGGCGACGAGGTAGAAAAAACCATACGAAAAAAAAAAAAGAATTAATAATTGATAGCTTTCAACAATTGGGACAAGTCATTGAAGAACCCAGACTGAAGGAAAAAATTATTAATTAAAAGTCCAACGTCTAACGGAACGGCGAAGGATTCTGAATTTCTGAATATTTAGAAATCGTTAAAGGACGACTAAGCATAAGGAACGTTCACTGAGAAAAATTTGAAAGGTGTCGTAAACGAATAACGGTGATTTTAAATTGAAAAAGTTATCTACAACGAGACACCCGTTAAAAAAACTGGCAGACTACAAAAACATGCATGGAATTAAAATGCGCACAAATACACCGTGTCGATTTTGAAAGGTAACGAACTTTTAAAAATTTTTTTTTTTTTTGTTTGCTCAATAATATTTTATAGTGACGAATTTACCTCTGATAATAAAAATCAGAAGTTTGTCATTGAAATACGCGAACAGAAGTAAAAAAAAAAAAAATACCAAAGTTGATTATCACGGGCTTGAATGTAAAAGCAAGACATAAAATAAAAATGTCGTAAGTTGTTTCGATTTTTCTGGTCAACTTATATTATATCCGTGGATACACAAATTAAAGGTATATTCTTTGTTGCATGAACACTATCAGTTAAAGATGGATGAATTATCCAAAGTCATATCTGAATTATTCAAATCCCAGCAGTTGAGTCAGCAACGTCAAAATGAACAGTTTGCCTCATTAATAAAGGAACAATAGATAGCACAGCAAAAATATCAAGAAAAGCAAGATGAAAGACAGCAAAAATATCAAGAAAAGCAAGTGGAAAGACTGGGAAAACAGGAAGAAATGCAGATCAAGGTTTTAGAAATTCAAAAGTTAACACTGGAGAGATTAAACAACAATCAGGCAAATGAGGACAATTCTTCATATTGTAATAACACCATATTTAATTCGCTGGAAACTTTCAATTATGTGCCAGACGAAGAAAAAACGTTTGAAGCGTACTTTAAACGATATGAAGATATTTTCTACACATACTGTGAAAACTGGTCGAATTCAAGAAAAGTCAGTCTATTACAAAGAAAGCGAGGTACAGCAGAACATAGCAAATTTGTAGATTTTATTCTACCGAGAAGAACGAAGGAATTGTAATTCTCGGAAACAGTGAAATTACTAAAAGAGCTGTTTGGAGCAAATATGTCGCTTTGGCATAAGCGATGGTTATGCATGAAAGTCACTAAATCCGACGATCAGGATTACTTAACATATGCACCTATAGTGAATAGACATTGTGACAATTTCAGATTGGCAGAGATTACGGTTGAAGAATTTAAGTGATTAATTTTTGCTCAAGGACTGGTATCCAGTAAGAGTGCCGAAATAAGACGTAGAGTTTTGTCTAAACTCGAATCTGAACAAAACCTTACCCTGAAAAAGTTAGCAGAGGAGTGTCAGCGGGCCGTAAGTTTAAAGAAAGGGTCTCAAAAAATCGAAGAAGCTTGCATTGCTTATATTAAAAAAATAAAAAAACAGTCAAATTACCCATCAGAAAAAATTGGAGTAAAAATTCGGCGTATTTTAAAAATAGACAAGAAAAATTAAATAAGAAGAACGAGGAGAAAAAAAAAGGTTCCACCATATAATTGCAGACGTTGCAACGAAAGACACTGGGAGGTAAATTGCCCATATAGAAATAAGAAATGTTTCGTGTGCCACAAGAAGGGACACAAAGGATCGTGTTGTAAAACGAAAAAATTCAATAGCCGAATTAGACAAACAAATTCGAATATCAAATCAGATAGAGATTTGAGGAAATATGTGACTACTGAAATATTTAAAAAGAATATCAAATTTCAACTCGATTCGGGTTCAGATTTAACAATAATGAACTATAAAACATGGAAAATTTTAGAAAGGCCTACAATAATGAAGCCAACGAAACACGCTCGAACGGTAACTGGAAAGGAAATTACCTTCGAAGGCGAGGTTGTACTTCCCATGAAATTGAACGGGATCGTTAAAAAAAATAAAGGTTTTCATTCTGAAAAATGGAGAAAACTTGATGCGTACAAATTTTATTGAAACATTCGAATTGTGGGATAAACCGTTAAACTCATTCTGCAGAAAAGTAGAAAGTAATACGCAAACAAGACAGGACATTAAAGATGAATTAAAGAAAAAGTTTCCGGAAGCCTTCACACCTGGTCTTGAAAGATGTAACAAGTTTTAAGCTAAATTTGAATTAAAGGAAAATACTATGCCAATTTTTAAAAAGAAACGTAACGTGCCTTTCGCAAGTGTAGAGAAAATTAACGAAGAACTTGATAGGTTGGAAAAAATGGGAATTATTTCGAAAGTAGAATCTAATTCATGGACTGCGCCGATTGTGTGCATAAAAAAGAAATCAAACCAAATCAGAGTCTGTGCTGATTTTTCGACAGGGTTGAACTCGGTAATCAAGGACTACCATTACCCGTTGCCGAGTCCGGAGGAGATTTTTAACAAGCTAAATGGTGGAGTTATATTTTCAAAAATCGACTTATCAGATGCCTATCTCCAAATTCCCGTCGAAGAGGAATGTTCGAAGTTACTAGGGTTAAACACGCATAGAGGGTTATTCAAGTACAACAGGCTTCCTTTTAGTATTAAAGTGGCACCAGCCATTTTTCAACAAGCTATGGATGTCATGTTGAATGATTTTGACTTTGTGTGCGCGTACTTAGACGACATCATAGTAAGGAGCGCAATCGTCGACGAACATCGAGAGCATCTCAATCAAGTATTTAAAAAGATTCAGAAATTTGGATTTAAAGTCAAAGAGTCAAAGTGCGAATTTGGTTTGGAGGAAATTAAGTATTTAGGTCACATAATCAACAAAAATGGCAGATTTCCAGATCTGGAAAGGTCCATTGCGATTAGAGACATGCCGACGCCCACTAATGTTGCGATGCTACAGAGTTTTCTGGGGATCGCAAATTATTATCAATCGTTCATTAAAGGAATGTACAATCTAAGAGCTCCGTTGAATGAACTACTAAAAAAAGACAAGGTATGGAAATGGACGGTAGAATGTCAGAAAGCCTTTGATGAAATAAAGAAAATGCTTACATCCGACCTCTTTTTAACCCATTACAATCCCAAACTGGATATTGTAGTGGCAAGTGACGCCAGTTCATACGGGATAGGAGCGTGTATTCAACACATAATGCCAGATAGTTCTAGAAAACCAATTGCACATGCTTCGAGAACTTTACTCCCAGGAGAAAGAAGTTACTCACAGATGGAAAAAGAGGCGCTGAGTATCATTTTTACCATAACAAAATTTCATAGATATATCCACGGCAGACATTTTATGCTAGAAACGGATCATAAACCTCTGATCACTATTTTTGGTTCAAAGAAAGGGTTACCCGTTTATACGGCAAATCGTCTGTTGAGATGGGGAACCATTCTTCTCAATTATGATTTTCACATAAAGCACCTATCATCCAAAAATATAATTCATGCGGATAGCTTATCAAGACTCGTACCGAGTCAAGAAGAAAGATTCGAAGAATCAATTATTGCAAATATCAGAGCAGATTATGAGGTGAAAAGCATGGTAAACAACATTTTAAGAGAGCTACCGGTTACATCAACGGAAATCAAAAAAGAAGCTGAAAGCGATGATTTCATTTTAGAAATAAAAAGCAAAATGGTAGCAAATGACCCAAAAGTGCAGGAGATTTATTCAATTTGTGACAGATTTTTATTATATGGTGAGACAGTAGTAGTAACAAAAAAGTTGCAGAAAAGAATACTACGGGACTTTCATATGGGTCACCCGGGGGTTAATAGAACAAAAAGCTTAATGCGAAGCTTTGTATAATTGAAAGGAGTGGATGTGGATATCGCAAACATGGTTCATTGATGTAAAGGGTGTGCGTTAGCAGCTAAGGCACCACCTATATTACACAAACCATGGCCCAAGACGGATCATCCGTGGACAAGGTTACACATTGATTTCGCTGGTCCAGTAGAAGATTATTACTACTTAATAGTGGTAGATAGTTTTACAAAATGTCCGGAAGTACTACGCTGCAAAAAGCCTACGTCCAATACCACAACAACTTTTTTGCATGAACTACTTGCACGGTTCGGTGTGCCAGAGTGTATTGTGAGTGACAATGGTACACAATTCACTTCTGAAGAATTTAAGGAATTTTGTGAGTTATATCAAATTAACCACATAACGACGCCGCCGTATCATCCGAGGTCCAATGGACTCGCAGAAAGATTTGTCGATACTTTAAAGCGCGCGCTGAAGAAAGCCTCAGGAGTTCCAACGGAAAAGGCGCTTCAGCAATTCCTACAAGTATACAGAATTACGCCAAACCAGAGAACACACTCAAACATGGCACCAGCTCAACTAAAGTTCGCTAGGAAATTTAAGTCAGTGTTTGACAAGCTTTTGCCAGGAGAAAATAGAGTAAAGAATACTATGTATACAGCGAGAAAAAGATACACCTCTGGAGAGAAGGTGTTTTTCAAGTACTACAAAAACAACGTTGAGTTCTGGGAGCGAGGTATAGTGGGCAAGAGAATCGGTGACCTGATTTACATAATTAAAGGGCCGAAGAATACTCATAAAAGGCACCAGAACCAACTTAAAAAATTACGTTCTAGAGCATGAAGCGAGTATACCGGATGAGGAGGAAGATCCCATTGATGTAATGTATATGATTCAAGTAGAACCTCCGGAGAATACTCCTGAACCGAGAAGATCCGGTAGGAAACGAAAGTTCACGGACCCACTGGACGTGAATCCAAAACGGAAAAAAATATTAAAATTAAGCGGATGTACATATGCATATGAAGTACGCAAATGGATCTACAAAGAAATATCCATAATCATCAACCCATATAGGAAGCCAGTTTGAAATCAAAAAGGGATTCCAAGGCTTTGGAGTGTGTGTTGTGGTAGGATCCACCTAATTTGCATAGTGGAGTACCGACCATATAAATATGGTTGGTATCGGGAAGAGAAGGGAGGAATCAAGAGATTCAACCAGAGACTCTGCCCGACTGCGACTCAGTCAACACATTCTCCAGGAACGGTCTTCCCAGGAATATACAAAAGACTATATGTAAATATTAGGTACACTTTCTTGTTTCAATACATTTTGTTCTAAGTACATTTTGTGTTGCATTATTATTCCATGCATTAGTCAAGTTTCAACAGAGATATTTATATATATTTGTGTTTAGGAGTTGTCTTTTTTATTTATTAGCTGGTGGTTTTTTGATGCATATATATTTATTTTTTATCAATTTCCGTATATTTTAGTGTCCTTTTTCCTTATGTTGTTCATTGACAAATATTTGTTTTTCTATTCTACTCATATTAAACTTCATCTATTTAACCATATATATATATATATATATATATATATATATATATATATATATATATATATATATATATATATATATATATATAACTTGGCCCATATAAGTTATAATTTAATAGTATGTTAGAATTCGTTTACTAATATTTTAGAAATTGAATATTTCTTGGTGGTATATATGCGTGTCTTTATCAATGTATGTGTGTATATTTTCGTGTTTTTTTTTTCAATGTATGTTTTTATAATGGCTTATATGTCCCATATGTGGACATATTTCTTGTCTCGCCATTTTTTTTTTTTGTTTTGCGGATTTATATATCTAAATATATCTGCGTGTTTGTGTATTATAATCTGATTGTGTATGTATTTTCTTTTGCAAGTTTTTAGCCTCCCTTGCACGTGTATTCATTTCAAATGTATCTAAGTTGTAACAAGGTTCAGAACAGCATTTGATCTTAACGTTTATTCCAACTTAGTTTTAATAAAAACAAAATAAATAGAAAAACATATGTATTATACCTCAGTTTCTTCTTTTAAATATTTTTCTTAATTTTAAACTTAATATAGATTAAATTTAAAATTTAAAATTGATAATTTTAAATTTTATATATAATTTAATATTTATTAGTTAGAATGAATTCTATTTTAGTTTAACCCTAACATTAAAGCATTAAATAATTATTACAACCTTAAGTTCGTTGTCAAGTTTGTTGAATTGTCATATACTTGTATTTTGATTGGCCATTCAGAGTTTCCCCTAGAGAGGGATGTTTGATTGATTTGAACCTTTTAAAACCCTTTATTCTGCATTCGACACGATGGCTTGATAAAATCTAAATTACTGTTTTAAAAGACACAATCTTCGACGATTTTTCGCGATCGCTCATATCTGCTCCCGAAAGGCATCTTAACGTAAACATATAAACAGAAAATACAATAAATAATTAACAAACTTAATCTATTTCATTATATGCTATCATTGTTATAGTTAAGATACGTTTCGTGAGCAGATATGAGCTATAGAGAAAAAATCATTGAAGACTGTTTGTTTAAAAACAGTAATTTGGACTTTGCTAACGAAACGTTTCTCTGTAGCTAAATGGTGTATAGAGAACGAACACACTCTTTTATCAGACACGAAGCATCGCTTAGCAAGGTTTCTGCTAACTGCATACTTTTCGGGATATTACTACTTTTTGTAGTACATTTTGATCGCAAAGAAATGCAATTCTAGTCCGAGGCAGAATTACCGATTCATACATATATATTAATCACTCTAAACACATTCGGGACCATTTCATCTTTAGGTATCAGAGATGCTGTTCTGTGTAAACACTCTGAACAATACGGAAAAAAACATTTGAAAAAGTTTTCAGGAAAAGAGAGAGTTCGAATATATGCAACACATAATAAGAAAATAGGACTTGGAGAAGTTAGTACTCACAGGACATGTTGGAGAGAAGAAGAAGGTAAGAGAGAGAGAGAGAGAGAGCTCCCATATATGAATAGCAGATCATGAAAAGGGAGAGGTAGTAAGATGCCAAACATTGCTTTCTTCGACAAGGTACAGAAATAGTGGAAAGCTATAATCGTTCACTACGTGAGAGGTAAGATAAATGGCGCAGCCACTCAAATCCGAGTCTACTAAGTCTAACCGAGTCTAATCGATGACAGTCTACTAAGATGGCTAGCTAATCCTCATTGCAGACGCCTTCTCAGGCATACCTGTATTCTTTCAACACCCATAGAGCCCACCTGTTCTTTATACTGCAACTACGCTGGGAGAGAGCGCATTGTCTAGCGTAATCAACAGTCTGAACAAGGCCAGCACTCTCAAACTCTCGGTCACGATGACTTGTGAGTGCGTGTTATCACAACCACCAAAGGTTTCGTCTACCCAATTTCACTTACAAGGCTTGGGTTAATCTATGGTAAGGTTTTTCAAGAAATTTCTAAAATCTCCTCCAGTCAGCTTCCTTGTGAGATTCGAACCTGGAATCGAACGTTCTAACCACTCAGCCACTTGAAGTGACACTAGACGATGATATTATATAGTTTGATTACAAATCAAACAACTTTCTGCAAGCGTGAATGGACGTTTCGGATAGATTCGCTCGTGTGAGGTTGAATTTATAAAATTCTGGAATAGTCCGGTAATTTCATCACCATCCATAACCCGCTGGAAAATTCAGATATCTTGTTCACCGCGAAGAATATTCACCGTGAAAAAAAAAGCTCACTTCGGAGAAAGTTCATTGTAAAACTATAAAAATCAAGCATTTATAAATGGATTTTAATGTTATTGATCAATATTTGGGAATGTTTTGTATTGCATTAAAAATGAACAAACTCTAACAGAAGTCATAATTGAACAGTGAAGGAATGTGGAAGGGTCTAGAAAAGAACGAAAGGACGAATTCAAAAACACTTTTTTATGTTACAACGAAGATAATTCTCCCCTCACAGATGGCAGATAATAACAATTACTAGGAAGCACAAGTGTTAATTAATCAATTAATTAAATTAAAGCGCATAATGTCAGTTATTATTCTACCCTATTTTAAAAATGTTAAGGGGAGAGAACTATAGGAGTAAGGTTTATTATTACATTTGAATTTCCCCATTATGGGCATTATTATATCCATGGTATAATAACACCGCAACGGAATGGCTGAAAGTAAAAGGAATGCCAAACATGCTTTGTTCCCAGAGTGACTTTTATAATTCTAATACATACACAAAACAACATATACACATGTTCCGCGCAGATAAATCATAACATATATCGACACAGCGAGCAGAGTGTAAAGAGAAACAAAAATATAGGTCTAATATATATTATAGATATTCTTCAGTGTTTCTGGAGAAGTCGTGTTTAGGACTCCAGATTCAATCGACTCAGGTCCATTTGTTATATCCCAGACTAGAACATATTGCACTGGGTGGAAATGGCTGTTGTAAATAAACAGAATGACTGGCCACTCTCGTCATTGTATAAAATGATGTCACGTAACTTATCTCTATCAAAGGGACATCATCATTTTTTGTATCCCTACAGTGACATGACGGTGGCGAACATGCCTGTAAATGGGCTACGAAAATTATGAGCTGAATGTTGACCGCAAAATTATCTATGTATTATATTTGATTATTATTTTAAATAAACGGGATATCTAAAATGTGTACCCACTAAAAATAACGCTTACATTATATATATATATATATATATATATATATATATATATATATATATATATATATATATATATATATATATATATGATGGACATTGAAGTCAACACTCAGAGGCTACAGGCTGTTTCATGCTAGGCGCAATCGTAATGCCGCGAATGCTGGATTTGTGGCATGTTTATTTATTTGGGTTAATTTATTTTACTTGTTTTTTAATATCTTTTTTTTATTTTATACATTTATTTATTCTTTTGGTTTTCGGTGTTTTATTAACGCTTATTTAATAGTTTGTTTTGCTCTGGATAGATAAAACTATTTATTCGTCTAAGTTTTGGATTCATTGCCGTAGTCAATTCTGCTATTTTGCTGGGGGACAGTTTTAATTAGTTTATTATTTTATTTCTTTATTTATTTAAATTAATTATTTTTACTTGTTTTTGCTTATTTATGTTTATTTTCATTAGTTCTAACGGTTATTTTTATCTAATATTGAGCACTTTATCCCATAAATATAGCACACTATATTATTATTTTAAGAATTTTTTTAAAGAATAAAAATGAGTGTTGGACTTTGTCTATTTCACAATGTGTTACGTCGTTTGTTTACATTTGGATACGCATCGAGCAGATATGAATGTAAGAGAGAACATTTTGAAGAATTGTAGTTTAAAAACAGTAAAATCGACCTTGCTAACCGAAACGCTCCCCTGTGGCTCAATCGCTAAATGCACGTCAGGCTATATTATGTTTCCATATAAACGTTATCTTCTGTCTTCTTTATTCCCGTTCATTTATTGTTCTCAGTCCTTAACAGTATTTTTTCAGATATTCTCTTATTATCAGTGACCTATTGCCGCTTAGCGACTTTATTTCCTTGATTAGGGTGAAATGATTAAAATAAATCACATTTCGACTTCCTACCACACAAACTTCTGCATATAATATCTTCAGTTTCACCATTCATTTTAAAAATTAATCATACTTATAACACACAACTGTTCCGTTATTATAGGAGATGGAAAACATAGATTTCAACTCTTATAGACAAGAGCATTCTCTTATCAGATTTTCATTGGCGAAAAATAATGACTATTCTTTTATAACTTGGACAGAATCTTGCAGATTGATTTTTCCAAATTTATATTCATTTCGAGCGTGTTATTTTCTTTCTCAATTTAAATGCAAGAGTTATTTTTTTATCGTTCACATTTCAAAGACATTTTAACATTTCACGCTTAAATTTACAAATATCAGCAAATTAAATCAAAATATAATTCTAATTTTGCTAATATTGATTCCAGAATTACAACAGACAGAACCACATAAACTTGGCGACGTGTCATAGCAAAAGCACGTTATTAATAAACCCTTCAGGTTAAAAATGGTATACGAGATGCTGGCAATTTAAAGTTTGTTTAAGAGAATTATAAATGTAAGACTACGAAATTTTTCCACCTTCTCTGTCTGCGCAGAGATGAAAATTGTAGAAGCTCAAAGAATCAGAGAAATGATTTCTTTATCACAAATTCTATTAAGGAAAAAAAATCATTGTTCTGTTTTAAACTGATCGCAGTAGAGGATCTTCGATAACAAGTGAAAAATACATTCATACAACATCGAACGATTAGGTGAATGTGAAATTTATTTCTTGATTCGACAACTTGAAGATGAAAACAGAAAGGCGGTAATCACCTCACAATCCTTTGATTTGCAAGCAGAAGCCAGAAATTATTTTAATTTGGAAACAGAAAATCTATCTCCCAAGGCAACGCATATTTGTACGCTAAGAAATATTCTAATGACTGCGGCAAGGATTGAAGATTTCACACACACACACACAAACACACACATACATACACACACACACATACACACACACAGACATACACACACACACACACACACATATATATATATATATATATATAAATATAAAAGTGAACATAGAAGTCAGCACTTAGAGGCGACAGTCTGTTTCATGCTATATGCATCGTTCATGCTATATGCAATCGCCACGTGTGCTGTTATTTTTCTCGGCTATAGCCGAGAAAAATAACAGCACACGTGGCCTGACGATTGCATATAGCATGAAACAGACTGTCGCCTCTAAGTGCTGACTTCTATGTTCACTTTTATATTTACACACGCTCTATCTCTGATATTGAGCACTTTATTCCATAAATATAGCACACCTTAAGACTATATTTCTTTATATATATATATATATATATATATATATATATATATATATATATATAGTCGACTCTCCAGTCGATATTCCACGTATGAGGGTCAAGCAGATCAGTTCCCAGGAAACCAACAGCCCAACGACAGAACATGAGATTTGATTATAGTGATGAAGGTTTCGTGCAAGACCAGTCACACTTTTTGAAGGGCCGAATTCAGAGACCTGGTTCACTAAGTACTACAAGGTCCCCAAACGACCCTCCGCAGGTTTTGAATTCAGAGTTGTCCTTCTCCTAGACCAGTTGCCATCCAAGTCTATAGAACCCAGTCTGTCCCGCTATTTACCCATAGCTGGAAGGAGAAGAGGATTCACAACTTTCCCAAGGGTATTAGCACGTAAGTGAATGTAATGGATTCGACTGGAATTCTCCGATTCCTCAATCAAAGCCGCTCCACCGTGTATATATATATACGTATATACGAAAATTAGGAAAATAGTATAAGAAATAAGACAGGTTGCTTGGTGCCGGAAGCTCCAATAGAAACATTTGAGAGAATTTGGCTGCCAATCAGAGGCGAGTGCAGCGGATTCGGAAAGAGTTAAATGAATCTAATGGTGATTTCGAAGCTAAAGCAGCATAAAAAACATACACTGATTATTCTGATATATTTTTCGGTGAGGGCCTCACACCCAAGGAGATGGTAGAGCTACCCTGCTGTCAAAAAACACTGCACAATGCCACGCAAGCAGAACAACCCAAGCATGGCTGACAGACAATTTCTGTGACTACATCACCATTTATATTTGGCCAGGTAACTCCCCAGACTGCATCACTCTTGCTTATTATCTGTGCGACGTCTTTAATTTAGATACCAACAAAACTCTTCGTAATACCAAAGACAAACTCAGGGCAAGGATCATGGCAGCATCTTACCAACTTAAACAAGGACACCTTCCAGAAGAAAATAAAGAGATCCCGAAGTCGTCTGGAGGCCGTAGTGAATCCAATGGTGATTTTATTAAATAAATTTACTCCTTAGTATTTCAAGATATTTTTGTGTAATTTTGTTACATATATCTGTTAAAATGAGTATTATTTTAATATTTGAGTAATTTAGACGACAATTTATCCATTGCACCCTATACATATACAGAGTGCTGCAGCAAAATGCGACACTTGATAAAAAGAGAACGAAATATGCAATAAATGCAAAAGATGTATATGTAGATACCCGGCAGTTTATTTAGAAATAGTTAGAGCTACATACAGCATTATCTTTCAATGTAACCGCCGCTAATGGCGACGACCATCTCAAGTCGGGCGCGAAATGAGTCACACGCTTTGGCGACCATTTCCCTGTCCATAGCCGCGAACGCCTCCACGATAGCAGCCTTCAGAGAGTCGACCGCATTGTGTCCGTGCCTGTTGGTCTCGGCCTCGATCACACCCCAAAAGAAATAGTCAAGCGTGTTGCAGTCAGGTGAGGAGGGCGGCGACACGTCTGGCGACGAGTGTTGAGGAATATTGTTGAGCAGCCACGCCTGGGTCTCCTTGGCTATGTGTGCAGGAGTGGAGTCCTGCTAGAAAACGTAGGGGTGTCAGGCGGCGATCTTGTTCGTCCAGGGTTTCACCACGCCCCTCAGCACCTCCTGGTAGATCTCAGGCAGTGATTCTCAATCCCTTTTGAAAGAAAGACGGGCATGACGTCCCCATCGCTCCACACAAGGCCAAGACGGCCAAGGCGTGGCTGTTCAATAATGTTCCGCAACACTGGTCTCCAGACTTGTGCCCTCCCTCCTCACCTGACTGCAACCCACTTTAATTCTTCTTGGGCGTTATCGAGGCCAAAACCAACAAACACGCTCACAACATGCCGCTAGGAACATGGTCGGCAAAGCGTATGACACTTTTCGCGCCCGCCTTGAGATGGTCGTCGCTGCCACCGGCGGTTACATTGAAAAATAATATAGTATATAACTCTAATTGTTGTTAAATAAACTGTCTGGTCTCTGCATATACAACTATTGTTTTTATTGGCTATTTCGTTTTCTTTTTGTCAAGTGTCGGATTTTGTTGCAACACCATATATATATATATATATATATATATATATATATATATATATATATATATATATATATATACACACACATATATATATATATACATGTATATATATATATATATATATATATATATATATATATATATATATATATATATATATGTATATATATATATATGTATATATATATATATATATGTATACACACACTCACACACACACACATATATATATATATATGTATGCATTTTTGTATGTATTCATCAACTTAAACAAGGCGATCGTCCAGAATAGATGCGAGGGATTTCGAAGTCTTCTGGAGGCTGTAGTTGAAGCCAATGGCGATTTTTATTGAATACATTTACTTTTTAGTATTTCAAGTTTTTTTTGAGTAATTTTACTAAATAAAGGGTGATTCATTAAGACGGATCAATGTCAGCAGTAAATAAATCAGTGTTATTGGTTTATTGGTGAACATTTCTTTCTTTCTCTATCGGATCATGTAATCTAAGTCATGAAAATTACGTGTAAAATATAATATCGCCCAATTATCCGCCAGATGTGAAAGAAAAAGAAAAAAAAAGTCATTAGGCACTTAAACTTAGTTATTGAAACTCCATTTATATCTGTTAAAATGAGATGTTCATGTCTTCTTCATTTTTGCGTAATATAGACGACTATTTATCGATGGGATCGTATATATCCTTACATCTTTTCTTTTTTTGATATTATCCTCTACTACGTATTGAGATCTTCGCTTGATAAGCATCTACATCTATATTTTACTTTATCGCCAAAACTTATCACCAATAAAACTGACCGATATTGAACGCAGATGATTTTCCTATAACTGTAGACAACATTACTAATGTAACAGCTCTCCTACGTCATCTAGAACATTCTGATAACGATGCCAATGTCTCTAAAACTGAATCCACAGTCTTCAACCAGCAAGGTTCAATAATAAAATAAAACCGGTCAGATCTTTTACATATTGAGGAAGCGAGATAAATTTTACCGAAAATGATGTGAAAAATCGCATAGCTAAATCCTGAGCCACCTTAAATAAAACGGAGTTAATCTGGATTCTGATCACCCAGACAACCTCAAACGGAATTTTTTTTCGCGCCACTGTAATGTTGGTCTATGTATGGTGTCACTGACTGGACATTAACTAAAACCGTACAGTTTAAGCTTGATAGAAGCTACAGTCGTATATTTAAAAATCTCTTGGAAATAAAATCACACTAAATCATGCCTTTATTAACCCATTACATGATATTTCTAACTCTTACTTGAAACCAGATTGCGCTTTACAGCTGACAATCTAAAAATGAAATTGCGAGTGATCTGCTGCTCTGGAAACCTAACCCTGGAGCAAGATGTTTTGGTCCCCCAGCAACCATATATATTAACGAACTATATTATGAAACATGATGGCACCCTAATAACCATCGGAATTTGATGCACAACCGTAATGTTTGGCGTGATAGGCTCATCAACGAGTTAACTCGACCGAATAAAAATATAAGATCGTTACTTAACACTTTAAATTAGAGTTTCGCCATTTTTCTTATCAGAAGGAAACAATTACTTCGTTATATTTTTTTATGGAAGTGCGTAGAAGCTGATGAATTGCAAGTTATTTGAAATTGGACTATAAAATGCCAGATGAGCAACAGTGCATTATTAGTAAACCTCTAGCTGAAGGATGCCACAGAAGTTGATATTCAATCAGTATAAACTTGGTCACTATGGAAACGAGATATGATGTTGAAAACCCTTAATGACTATCGGTTAAAAACATGACAGATGACGTGTGCAAAAGCATGAAATATTTTTATGATGTATATAAATATTTATGATTGATATTAGAAAAATTTAATAATGCTTTGAATAGTACCATTTAAAGCATCCTAATACTAAAAAAGCTGCAAAGATGGTTACAGTTAAATAGATAGGAAAGGAAAGAAAATAGATAGATAGATAGATAGATAGATAGATAGATATGAACAGAAAGGGAATAAATAAATTGAAACAGAAAGAGAATATATATATATATATATATATATATATATATATATATATATATATATATATATATATATATATATATATATATATAAGGCATAGATAGATAGACAGATGTGAACAATTTAAAATAGATAGGGAGATTGGTAGACGGATCGATAGAAGAACAGAGTATAAGAGATATATAGATAGATAAATAGATAGATAGATAGATATGAACAGAAATGGAATAAACCAATTGAAACTGAAAGAGACTATATATATATATATATATATATATATATATATATATATATATATATATATATATAGAGAGAGAGAGAGAGAGAGAGAGAGATAGATAGATAGATAGATAGATAGATAGATAGATAGATAGATCGTATTTGAAGCTTATACAGCCAGTATACCGCCTATATACGGATAGAAAATTCGTAAACACCGAATAATAGAAAATCATTTATCTTTTCACCGCAGATATTTAGCCTATACAGTGAGGAAATTTTGATAGAATTAACAATTCTGACAGAATTAATCACTGTCTGATTAAACTTAACAACGTAAAATATGTAGATGGCAGAGAAAATAACAGAGACAGAAGGTAAACTGCAAGAAGTAGAGAAGTTATTACTGGAAATTTAGAAGAAGGGAAAACTTATAATTTGTAAGAAGACAGAGTGTACGGTTGTCACCAGGGGCAACTATCCAAGATGGAGACTGCAAGACTATCCAAGATGGGGACTGCGTAGACGCCGAAATCAAACAAGTACAAAAAGGTCAATGTGACATCGAATCAAGAAGGCGCATTGCAATCGAAAAAAATGTCTTACAAAAGCTAAGCGAAGTACGAAGAAACAAGAAATTATCGTTAAAAGCAAAGATTAGAAACTTGAACAGTTATATGAGAGTGGTCGTTCTGGGAATGTTTGAAAATTTCCTAACAGATGAAGAAGAGAGCTGAGTCAACAATAACGACATCCTTAATTTTAGAAGGGTGGTGGGAATGACGTGTACATAATATGTGAACAACGAGGAAATCTTCAGAAACTTCATACTTACAATCAGAAAAAAACAGCTGAAAATTCTATGGTACATAATACAAAAACAAGGCTTGGAAAATTGAACACTCACAGGACATATTAATGTAAAATAGACGGAGTTAGTATATTTCAGGTATTTGAAATGAAATGCACAATAATGCTAGGTATAGTATTAGATAGACAGATAGATAGATAGGCTGGCTTCTCTGACGATCCGCTAAGGTGAAACCTTGGTAGGTTTGTCTGGTTCTCTAGGTTTAACTGTCCGTTCTACTCACCGTATTGAGCACTTTAATTAGTTGTTTTGGATACTCGTATCGGGTATTTTTTCTTTTGACTTTGGACTTGGATGTAAGACGATTATTTTCGGCTGACGTCCATGTTCTTTATTCTTTCTTTTTTATATCCTTTTTTCCTCTTTGGTATTGGTTTGATTAGCATATCTTATACTTATAGGATTATTACCAATAATTAAATTCAGTTTTTACACGTTTCCGATGGAAGATTTAATTAGGTTTTATTTAGTGTTTCCAGCATCTTTACGTTTTTACGTTTATAAGTTTTGTAGGAGTAAGTGAGTATAATCATTTTCCATAATGTTCATTGTCCCAAGCGATTTCGGCTAATTCTTTAGCCATTTTCATGAGTCTTCTGTCTCTGGTCTTGTTATTTTTTCATTGTCGGGCGTATTTAATGAAAGACACACACACACACACACACACACGCACACACACAAATGTATGTAAGTATATATATATATATATATATATATATATATATATATATATATATATATATAGATAGATAGATAGATAGATAGATAGATAGATAGATCCGCGCGTGTGTGTGTTCTTAGACTTTTGAGCTGATCCAGGGCATGAACAAGCCATAACTTTTCCTATGGCTTTTTATTGGTATCTTATTGTTTTATGACACGATATAAAACTATTTAGAATGGAAATGTTTTAGCCTTCTGTCCATATGCCAAAACTTTTACAGCTTCATTTATGCGTCATTGGCGGCAGTACACTTCCGACAAAAAAGGAACACCACGACATTAACATGAATTATTATGCAGATGTTCAAATGATCTCAGTAAATAGACGACTCACCTTCATCGGGATCAATTCTCCAGCACTCTGCCCTCTCATTCTTTATCATTTCGTGACCGTTTTAAACGTGTAAAAACTGAACGCTATCACCAAGGATCAAGTGAACATATATTCTGAGCTGCAGTATGACAGCAGGTTTTTATTATCTTGAATTCTAGCCAAATTGGAACATTTACGATCGGAAAAACAAATATCGTCTGATTTGTTTTTTTTTACGTATAAGGATGACGTTTTATGGTTTAACTCTGAAACACATTTTCGATTATAAGAATGGTTTTGATAGTGAATATTGAATTAAGAGATGTTTTTCGAATAGCAATGATTTTACCATGTACTATTCCTAATATTAAACCTTTAGCTGGGGGGGGGTAATATATAAATTTATACTATTCCGAATGGTTGCTGAGCGTCAGTGAATGTAACGAGAATATCGTAAATTTTCGCTCTAAATTTTTTGTCGTTAGCATTTCATAATTTTCTTCATTCTAATATTTGATTACTGTCAAGGCAGATATAGCAACGGCAGGTATTTGTAAATGAACAGCACCGTCCATAGTATTCTGGCATGTTCAAGAAAAAACTAATATATATATATATATATATATATATATATATATATATATATATATTGTTTTTAAAAATATGATACCATGACTACATAAGAGTTCTCATGCTTAAAAAACGAGAGCCGAAAAACCCACTATAATTATTAATATTAAATTTAATTATATATATATATATATATATATATATATATATATATATATATATATATATATATATAATACCAAATCTGTAAATATGTAGGTGGTAGAGATTACTCCAAGTTAACTCCATAAGTGTTCAAAGTATACATTTATATAAATAATAAGAAAAATTAAGTTTTTTCATTATATATATATATATATATATATATATATATATATATATATATATATATGATTATTTATTTAAAAATATGATTCCAACTCGCTACATAAGAGGTCTCATGTTTCAAAACAAGAGCCGAAATCTTCAAAATAATATTTGAATTAACTTGAGTTAAAGTAGGCTCTGTTCCATCTTCAAGCGAATTTTTTTTTTGGAATGACTTATTTCTGAAATTTACGAGTTTTAATAGTATGGTCAGAATTGAAATCAAAAATTTCCATTTTAACATCAAGGGCGGATTGTTTAGAATCGGCAGGGGTGGGGTGTTAATAATTTGTATCAGTATAGAGTTACTTTCATAGATGCCGGGTCAGGGTAAGGTGGGGGTGGCTAAATTTACGACGGAGGAAGTTTTCGCATTGTCTGGCTTGAGCGTCCACGGAGATTTATTTATTTATTTTTATTTTATTCTTTTATTATATCTCTTTATGAAAGGGATTTGTGTATATGAAAAGGCCGTAACGTTTGTTATTTGACGACTTCATAAAGGGTTATCAATTTTTGTAGGGTATTAAAACTATGTATATGGGCAATGGATTTTAAAATTTATTTTATTGTATGCGTGTTTTTAGCTAGTTATTCAGAGCATAAGTTCGGTTGTGTCGGCAGAAAACTGTTAATTCTTGCCTGTTGTTTAATAGGTTTTTATTGTTTAGGAGCTTAATAATGTGTAGTTTCTCATGGAGGCACAAAGGGCATGGGTCATCACAAGTTTTGCAAGTTCTAGTCCTGTTGATAATTTTCCATTTTACTTTAGGTGTCCTATTTTTTTCTTTCAGGTGCCAAAAATATTTAGATAGAGAGGTCTGATGTCTAAAGTTTGTGTTGTTGAAGGAGCATTTATGCTGCCTCCATTTGGTTTTAAAGGCATTTTTCGTGGACCCAATGTATATCATATTATTGGTAGGGTTCTCCGTGGATGATATAGTGCATTTGTATATATATATATATATATATATATATATATATATATATATATATATATATATATATATATATATATGTACTAAGGCATGTTTCATTAAATAATATAGACATGTGTCTATTTTAAGCAAATTCTTTTCAGATCGTCTGATAAGCTTAATAACATTATCATTTAAAGACGAAAGAAAATCACCATATTGATATATGTTTTTTTAAATCCGACCTAGACTTTCATCTTAAATAAGCCATCATCAGAGATGACAAGTCCATTACAATAAATTAAACACGACACGTACTTAGCAACAATGATTGTCTGTTTTGTTTGCATGGGAGATTTCCAAGCAACGACAAACTCTTCCATACAAAACAGACTACCATCAGACCAAACATTTTCACAAAAAGAAATGGTAAAAAATTTATAAAGTGTGTAGATTCAAAACTGGTGCTGAAAAAGGGGGATATGCATTTGATATAATGGAATATGCATACACCTGTGTCCCCCCTCACTGGAATATGATTGGCTGGTGTCCGTCATAAATACCGACGGACGTGTAGGGGAGTCGAGAGCCTTAGTCTGAGAGCTATTTCTATGTCGACGCCCATTGGACTATGCCATTGATCAACACTTCTTACCTAAGCTAAGAAAGGAATGACGAGATAGGGAGAAAGATATGTAAGTTTGTTTAAAGAGATATGTCCGAAGTCGTAGGGATGAGAGCAAATATGTCGACCTGTTTATAACGGACTTTCATTGTAGAGCAGAAAGTCTTTCATCAAATGAGAATGGAGGAAAGAGATAAAGTTAGCGAAAGAAAAAGAATGAAGAAAAAATAGAAACCAGAGATATTGCTTGCAACCAATTGCTTCTTTATATAGAATTGAATATATTTTCTGTCTAATGCATCTAGACATTGACGTCTTTGACACCTTTGTATTTTTTTCAAATATAATACAAAAATACTTGAGAAAATTGATAAAATTATTTATATTATAAAATTATTATGATTATTTATGATTATAGATACATACAAACATACATACACACACACACACACACACACACACACATATATATATATATATATATATATATATATATATATATATATATACCATTTAGTCGTTTTTCTTTCTTTTTTCTCTCTTTGTTTCAGATATTTCTTGTGTTACGTCCTTGGCAGTTAGGTCGTTGGAAACATCAATATTTTTAGATTTTTGTAAATATATATATATATATATATATATATATATATATATATATATATATATATATATATATATATTAAAAAAAAGGGAGAAACCGCACAGATTTTTGGTTGTAATGTTGATTTTTTTTTCAAAATATTATGCTTTATTTTCCATAATTTTTCCACGTCATCAGGCAAGGGGTGGAAATTTCCACATATTAAAAATAATATTTTTTTTCTCCTTTATGTTAAATTTCCTAGATATGAGACATTCTCTTTTTCCGTCTTCGTGACCCAAATGTTTTTCTTGAACTGGAAGTGAAGAGATCTGCGTGAAGAGTTATAAAACAATTAAGATTTTTCCGAGAAATGGAGCAGTTATCAGCATTCTTATCTTTTAATGACGCCTGTGTGTTCTTAGATCTATTTACAATTTCGTGTGTTTTTGTCAGCATGCGTGTATATGTGTATATTCCTTTTCCATATATACACACAGTCGAACTGCGAGGAATCAGTGAACACATCAGTACACACAAACACATATACACACGCACATATACACATACAAACACACACACATACCGTCCCATTACAATGAATCAGTGCATACAGACACACACATGCACACATGCACATACACACATACTTCCTAAGTTGTGTGGGGATTGTGTGCGTGCCTGAGAGTAGTTCTCCTGCTTTTGTCAATACGTGTATATATATATATATATATATATATATATATATATATATATATATATATATATATATATATATATATATATATATATATATACATTCGTGCACCAGCGTGAGCGTGCGTGCAGGTATGTGAGTAGTTTGATCACTGTATTTGCCCATGATGATTTGTGATACAAAAATTTTCTGTTGTCTGGTAATTTTATGTTTGCTTTTGTGGAGAGAGACGCTGTTGTTTAGTTGTTGACTGATACCTATATATGAATTCTTGCATTTTTTGCATTTGAGTACATAAATCACATTTTTGCAGTTGCAGTTTAAGTTTTTATTCATTATGAATGTCGTTTTAATGGTTTTCAGAAGTGTACGAGTTTCCTTTTAAAAAGATGTCGCAAACCCCATATCTTTTTTGTTGCATTTTGTGACTCCCTGTATTGTGTGTTGGTTAAAATTGGATGAGTTTAATAGGTGTGTTCGATTTTTAGATTGGCATTTGCTTTTAATGATTTTTGTTGTTTTTAGTATATTTTTCAGTTTATTATTCTTGCTAAGTAGGTCTAGATTTTTTGTATTTTCTGTGAATAATTCTGGATTGTTTTTGTTGTATGTTGCGACATATTCTAGAGTTTTTTCGACGTTACGTTACTTCTTATTTCAAAGTTGGTCTTGAGGAAGTTTTTTTTTTTCTTGCGAATGCAAAATCTTTGTTTATTAGTGATGTGGGGTAGCCTCGTTTTTTTTTAGAGTTTTATGTAGTTCTTTCAGGCAGGTTTTTCGGAGATATTTATCAGTCACTATAGTACAAACCATACGTGCTAGAGAATAGTGGATGGATATTAAGCAGGTTTTTAGGTGATGGCCCTTGAAATGAAGATATTGTTGGGTGTCTGTAGGTTCGTGGTAGATATCTGTGATTATGTGGTTGTTTTTATTTCTAATGAGTATATCTAAAAATGGTAACTCTTTATATTATATTCTTGCGTGAATTTGATTTTTGGGTGTAAGTTTTGAAGTCGATTGTGTAATTGGTTAATATCACTCCATGAGGGTTTCCAAAAAATGAAGCAATCATCAAAGTATCTTTTTCAAGATTTAGTGAATTGGGTTTTTATATTTTCCCCATATATTTGTTCTGTCCTTTCATAGAGGTTTTCCTCTAGATAAGCTAATGTTAGGGTAGCATATGTTGGTGCCATTTTTGTTCCCATTGCAGTACCCAGGGTTTGAATATAGTTTTTGTTGTCAAATTCAAAGGTGTTATTGTTTAGAATTAGTCCTATACTATCGATAAAGAACTCTTTAGTGAATATCGAATGTAGTATTTCTGGATGTTTTTCAATCCAGAATAAGATTACCTTTTTTGCCTAGTTAATGGGGTATGTTGCTGAATTAGCTACTAATGTCAAAAGTTGCCATAAGTGTTACCGGATCAATCTTTTGTTGTATGCAGCTAAGGAAATGAATATCGTCTCTTACACTTACAAATACCACCTAGCTCAACAAACCAAACCTAAGAACCATTACCCATATCCAGAAGTACAATCAGAATTCCCCGAAAATCTCTACACACAATCCACATACAATCCATACAAATACAACATATCTAGAAACATCTGGGACACGCCTCTTAGCAAAAACAAACACACCTATATAGAGCCGTCAAGAAAGAACAACCCCAATTTCACCAAGAAAAACTCTCACTGGCAGGAAAACCCAAAATGTACAGAGAGAGGGTATCTCTTAGAAAACCCGAAATATGTTAAAAGAACCAATCATTATTTTAAGGAGTTCCTATCCGAACAAGAAAACCAGTTTAGATGACACAAAACCCAAAAATAATTAACCTATCTACATATACACTTACAAATGAAGAAATCAACCTATTGAAATTAGGCCTAAAATTCTGCCCTTCTGCAAAAGCAATATAGTAGATCTAAAAAAAAAAAAGACCTTAAGGAATTTGAACGCAAATTGAAACTAAGAGAAATATTTAATAATAACGAAAATATTAGAAATGAGTCATTGGTAAAAAACAAATCCAATTTATTCCCAAACAAAAATAATAACACCAATTAGCTAAATATATATTTTTGAGAAACTCTGGAACATCGACCTACAAGAAAAATCCAAACAATTGATACTAACATATGTTTATTAGGTTACTGAGTTTGCTAGTTGGACAGGCTGGTCGTGCTAATATTGGTCTGAATGCAAGGTCACTGGGTTTTGGGATGCTAATGTATTCAGATTTTTGTGTCTTGATAGCGGCTTTTATTTCACTCGATTTGTGAATTTTAGGTAGTCCGTAGAAAGTGCTTGATTTTGATACAAAGTTTATAAGGAAATCCTTTTAGTTTTTTGTTAATATTTTATTATGTGTTGTGAAGAGTTTTGTAATTTTTGATATAATGCTTTTGTCTATGTTAGTGTCAATTAATTTGTAGATGTTCTTATCCTCTAGTGTTTCTAGAATTTTTGCTTTATATTATGCTCTCTCCATAATCACTATAGCGCTGCCTTTATCTGCTTCTTTTATAATTATGTTATTATTTTTTCAGATGCTCTGTAAGGCTAGTCTTTGTATGTAAGGTTGTCGAAGAGGCATGGCACGTGGAACTAGAACAATCTACCCCGGTGGATGAAATAAATGGTTCGGTTCGAAATTCCAATCTCCTGAAGAAGGCCGTAAACATAGTGAATATGGCAATGAAGATTAGGATAACAGTCCGAATAATGTATATAATTGATGTGGCCTGTTTAGAAACCAGAAAGAAAGACACGGAAGACGAAGGTAGGTTAAACAAGTGTATTGAAAATGCAGAAATATACAAAGCAAGAATGTTAGTAATAAGCAGATAGAGGTGTACGTCCGAACGGTAGGTTAACACTGCATCTCCGCTACCCTACGACTCTCCCC
>OZ010578.1:128293884-128312682 GCA_963932145.1 Acanthosepion lycidas
GAATTAAGTTTCCTATATTGACAATTGCCCAGTTTTCAATAAAAACGAAAGGGAAAGATCTATACGGAGACATCATTTTAAAAATTAGTTTTAGCGGATACTCGTATTTGAGTAGACGTCCCATTTATTTATTAAACATTACATTTATTTATTTTCGTCTACCGGCCTATATGTTCAAGAAATCTTGTTAAAGAAAATTATGCCCTCTCTAGCAGGAATCAAATCAGAGTTCCTCTGGGAAGAGGGAGCTACCGTATAATTCGTTATGCTCTGAGCTATAAGGAAGCAATCAATTAGACAAGGCCAAATTTGTACCTTTAAGCGAAACTTATCTCGTCATAGAACTCGCAGATAACAGTTTCGTATCCAAATTTAAATAGAGCGAGCTTTATAAAGAAAGTAATCGATTTTTATTATTTTATTAATTATTCAATTTTTTAATTTATTATATTTACTCAAATAAGTATCTACTAAAAATAATATTTAAATCGATAAGAATATATGTAAACGGAATTATTTTGCAGATATTTTTCTTAAATAATGATATTCGTGTATTTCTATGTATTTAGTTCATCTGATTCGATATCCAAGGGCCAATCAAGGTCAGATAGTGAGATTTTTAAAATGAAAATAGCGTTTGTTTTGGTTCGTTTTGTTTTACGGCATATTAATAGGTTGTTCAACGCATCTCAAAGACTCCTGGCCAAAGGCCTTGCTGTCGGAGGTAGTTTATCATCTTAACCAGGACGCGGATATAGTTTATCATCTTAGCTAGGACGCGGATGTATTTCTTCGTCTTACCCAGGACGCGGATGTAGTTTATCGTCTTACACAAGACGTGGTGTAGTTTATCGTCTTACCCAGGACGCGGATGTAGTTTATCGTCTTACACAGGGCGTGGGTGTAGTTTATCGTCTTACCCAGGACGCGGATGTAGTTTATCGTCTTACCCAGGACGCATGAAAAGTCATAATTAGTAACGTTTTTAGTCCGGTGCAATGTAAACCTAGTGTTTAGAGATTATTTTTTGTTGTTAAAGAGAAATATTCGTAATTATTGGTACTGGTATGTCAGTGACAAGACAAAAGCTACGAAGGCATGGGGAATTAGACTAAAGAAAAATAAGGACAGAAATAAAAAGGGGCCAATGAGCATACATCCCCTAGCTAAGTAAACTGGAATGAAGAAACTTAGGAGACTAGGTTCCATGTTTGACACAGACATAGTCATGAGCATATATATATAGAGAGAGAACTATTTTCCAAATCTATCCAGGAGTTGTGTCTTTGGGCCGTACTCAGATATAAATCAATCTTGGTAACCTACGAGTAATTCTGAATTGGACGCTTTTTTAATCTACGTGTGTAGACTGTTCTCTTTCCACTGCTCATGTCTCAGGATAATTTCTAATTCTTATTTTTATTTAGCACTGGTCAGTTAGTGCGTGCTCATTTCCACTGATTGATTGCAAGTTCACACTGCCAAATCGAAGGTTGGACTCATATTTGATTGAATAATGCCGGATGTCATAACAACCGAAAGGTTGTGATAACGACAAAGATGAGGAGAATATCTCGCATATAAATAGTGTAAATTATTTTAGAAATTCAGACAGAATAATATCTTTGGGATCATAAAATACGCGACTTTATGTCCTGATTTTCTTCCCGCTGCCCCTTGTCTTTAATCTTTCCGTTGAAAATTGTATCTATTGTGGATTCTTCTGGGGTGAAAGCTAGAATCGATGCTTTCATACCATCGGAGAAATACCAGGTAAAATTGCAATCTTCTCCTTGGTTCAATCTTGCCTGTTCAACCGCTACAGCCCACATGCTTTACTTATAAAATCTATAGGAACTTTCGGATCATGACATACGCTACTTTATGCATACGCTCGTTATTATTGTAACCATTTCCTCAACGATGCTAATCGCCGAAACTCTGCAGATCGTTATCAATTCCATTCCGATGCTGAAAAAACAACCTCCTACAGTAATTTACATACTTCTCACCCATTTTGTCCGGCAAAAGACAAAGACGCCTACTATCTGAAAATCGAACGTGACAACCGAAATTCGAGATGGCTATCTGGTGTAGATCTCTACACCCACTATTAACTAAAAACATGCAAAATTTGTAAACGTGAGCTTTTGCTGCAACTATGATATAATACTAAATCACAATCTCTGTTAGTATTTCTTCTGAGTCGTCTATTAAAAAGGAGTCCACTAGTCGCAAGATTCTTTCTGTTAGCACCGAGCAGATTGGGATTCATTTGGTGACTTTCTTTAAAATGCCCATTGGATTGATATTCTTAACCTTTCTATTGAGAATAGTGCCACAGACTTTTCCTTGGACTAAAGCCATTTATGAAGATTTTTCTTGGACTAAAGCCGCCATCTATGCTTTTGTCCCTTCGCGGAAATAAGAGATGCAATTCTTTTCTCAAACTTCCTACTTGTGGAAGTTTCTTCCAGTTTCTTTCGCACACACACACACACACACACATACACACACACACACCCATATATATATATATATATATATACGCACAAAGGGTGCAGTTGATAAATTGTCGTCTAAAAAGAAAATACTGACACTACAATTTAACAGATATATTAGTCAGAATTTTACAAAAATATCTTGAAATATTACAGTATAAATTTATTTCATAAAATCATCATTGACTTTAACCATGATTTTGGAATCTCCTGAAAATCTTATGGACGATCTCCTTGTTTAAGATGGTAAATGCTGCAATAATCCTTGCCTTCAGTCCATCTTTAGTATTACAAGAAGTTTTGTTGGTCCCTCGTTCAACTGCGCCTGACGCATAATAATCAAGGGGAGTTAGGTGGCCAAATATAAGGGGTGATGTGGTTGCAGAAATTTTTAACAGCTATGTCTGGGTTCTTCTGCTTGTGTGGTATGGTGCAGATTCCTCTTTTCAGTAATTGAGTTTTCCAGCAACTACCCTATTGATTGGACTAACTGACTGATAAGAAAACACAAATACTTCTGTTGACTTGGAAAGATCTTTGCCAATCATGTCGTGAATCTCACAAACGAATTCGAGAGATCTTTTCTTATCAGAACGATCAGTGTGAGGTTTCTGAACTGCTGTACCTACGTAATGATCATTTTGAGTCTTTTCGAATCTTCTGTATTGTGATCGACAGCCAAACACTTTGATATATTCGTGCTGGAGCTTGCAGTGCGAATGCTAAGCAGTACAGCATGCCTTTTCTGAATTTCTGCCGCAATGATGTGGTTCTCTTTTTTTCTCAGTCGACAAAATCAAAAACAATTAACGCGCATGCTCGAAATTAAGAAACTCTAAAATGGCGACAATTTACGCATTGTAACCTGTATATAAAGTAACCTGGGTCGCATCTTCTTGAGAAAAAGAGTTGATAGAAAAACAGTGTTTTTTTTTCTTGTTTGATTCCACTTCTACAACTTCGTAACATGTTTTTTTTAGCCCGCTAGCGTATCATCCAAATTCGTGGTACACTGGGGCGGTCAGCAGCTTTAAAGAAACCAAACCTTCAGAGAGAGTAATATGTTAGAAACTGGAAGAACGGACCCGGTCGGAAATCGATGGTCAAAGATCTCTGACGAGTTTAATTGAGCTGTTTTGTATGCCATGCGGGATATGTGGCTGATTGGCAGAAAGTGAGCTTATGTCAAAGGTTTGTCCCACTGCGAGTTCAGCATCCGAGAAAAGCGATTTGACTAATACGCTTTCATACTCCTGATAGAATCTCTATTTCTCCGAAAGCGTCTCAGCTCTGTGAATCCCAAAGACGAGGTTAAATACTACAATTCGATTTGTTTGCTGTGTGGAATTAGCATTGACCAATGCGGTAAGCAATGCTCAGTGATAAATTAAAAGTAATTGTGTGTTTACTTCTTTGAAGAAGTTGTTTTTCTTCCCGGATTTAATTTTGAATATAGCTTGTCTGGCACAAGAGCAAATAGAATGGCATTGGAAAACTGAATTGTTTGAGGCGTCAAATGGTTGAAAGACGGGATACGGTACGATCACCGAAGTTAAGCAACATGGAGCCTGGTCATTACCTAGATGCGTGACTGCTTGGGAATACCAGTTGCTGTAAGCTTTGAATATAAGGATGGAATAATGGATAATTCCTCGGAATTGTAATTGGAGAGTCCAGTTTTTTTTTTTTATATTCTCTTACGCGCTATTATTCATGGGAAGTGTGTGAATCCACTACATCAACCCCCACCTACGGGTTAATAAATTAGACTTGTATCAATAAATTCATATTATCGCCCCAGAAATATATCTTACAATAAAAAAAAATATTTTCTGTCATTCAATAGCCTATAAAGTTGGATAAGCCGCAGAATTTATATTAGAAACATAATGTTGTTTCATCTTCCATTTATTTATTCTTTATACAAATAATTATTTAAAATTCTGAGAATTTAGGTCGGCTCCCAAATCTTTAAATACGTTAACCGAAGGATGCAATTATCACTCGTTTGTAAAGCGCTGTTTTCAAAGGTTATATCATTATGGTAAAAGCCAAAATATTTTTTTTTAAAATGCGGGACATTGTGTTATACGAATCTTCCAAATATGAGTAATATTGGGTTGGTGCAAAAATAATGACGTAATAATGTCGTTTTTGACGTTAAAAATACGTCAAAAAACGACATTATTTTTGCACCAACCTAATAGAAAATCCTTTCAAAAAAAAGTCGTCTGAAATTCTAGATTTTTACCTAGGCTCGAAGTCCCACATATACTGTCCATATGAACTATATAAATATCTATATAAATATCTTTCCATTGCGATATGCTCGCCTGAATTTATATATATATTCTTATCAGAATTCCTTATTATTTTCTTTGAAGTTGAACTCATGACCTGTCACTGCTGTTGCAGTCAAAACGTTTCGACTTTTGTACCTCCCGGTTTTCTTCAGGAGTCTGAAAACCTTAAATAAATTTCGAGATTAAGAACACTTTATATGTTTCTCATACAGCTTTCTATCTTTAAAGATAACTCGTTTGTTTTCTCATTACTCGTCCATACCGTGCTAAGCGGGCAGGAAATGAATTCATAAAAGCGTTGACTGATTGGTTACTGAATTTAGCAGGATAAAAATTCCCAGTTTAGCATAGGGGCTAAGATTTAATATCTTGCACATTTGACTTCCGTAGCAAGTAGGTTATACAAGATAAATTTACTAATCCTGCAACCAGCTTGTTTTCAATTAAGAGTTGTCATAGATTATTTGCCTATTAAATCTACAGAGCCGAATTAGACTTGCTATTAACTCCTAAATTGGGGACAATACATGGATTTATAGACTTGTAACGTAATTCTTAGAAAACCGAATGCAATGAGCTTAACCGGTATTTGAACTCGGCACTTTCGTATGTAATGTTTCAATATTTGAAAGTTGTTATGAAATTAAATAAACATCCTGTATTTATTCTAACTTTATAAAGAAATGTTTATTGAAGACTCGGTGTTAATTATAAATTTATAAAATCATTTGGTCCTTTAAAAATTAAAATCTGGTATTAAAAATATTTATTTGTTCCAAACTCCGGAAACTAAAGAAGACCAAAACAATAAATAAACTGTAATATGTCTCTTGAGAATCCAAATTTCAAGAAAACACACAAAAAGAATCGTGTAATAACCAATACCTTGTTCCAGGAGCACCCAAGACGCATGCGTTCATGAAGAAGTTCAGGGATAAATAGAAAGAACTAGATTGATTATGGAACTATTAACAAAAGATTCAGAAACGCAATCCTATACGGAATAATCTACCCAAGTACCGACTGTGTGTGCAACCATCTTCCAGGATTCTGCTACAAAAAACTACGAAAACTATAGGAGGCCAAATCAGCATCGAAATTGCAATGAAGGAGTTTCAAGGAGAAATACAAAAATAGAGTTTTAAAAGACTGAAACCTGAGCGAAAATAAAAAATAAAAGTGAGAACATACTGGGAGAAACAATAGTGACATCGCCTAACAAAATCACTGTAAATAAAACCCGAAAAGAAAGTTTAGAATAGATGACAGAAGACATTCTAGAGAGGATGAAAAAGCGACAACAGACAATGCGCGTGTATGGAAAAATAGCGAACACTGGACAGAGAAATTAGAAACAAATGCACACAGGCTAAAGAGGAACGAATCAATGAAAAGTTTCAGAAATAGAGGTATTGGAGAACACAAATGCAGCAAGTATGTTCAACGGAATAGAAAATTTAACAGGACGAAAGCTGAGCCAACCAATTAGCTCTATAAATTAAAAGGAAGGATCACTTATAATAGGAAAGGAAAAAAATACTCAGAAATATTCACGATCCGAAAGAGAATACAAAGGGATCAGAAATAATAAAAGATGAAGTTAAGTCAGGATTAGGGAAGATGAACTGCAAGAAAACAGCAGTGCATGATGGGATCGTAACAGAAATGTTATCATTCTTAAACGGTTTCGGCATCGACAGGATCACAGAAGTAATAAACGAAAAAGACAACAATGGCCATATATCGGAGGACCTCAGTAAATCCATCTTCGTAACAACATTTCAGAGACCAGGTGCAAATGAATGTGAATTTCCTAAGATAATCAGTTTAATGAGCCACATAAACAACTAATGATGGGAGTCATGATGAATAGAATGCGAAGCAGAATTAAACCGGAAATAGTACAAGAGCAGTGTGACTTTTTCAAGGACACTGGAACAAGAAATGCGATATTTATAATTAGAATCATATCGGAGAGAGCAGTACAAATACAAAAGGATCTACACTCGTGCTTTAGAAATGACACGAAAGCATCTATTTGAACTGCCAGGAAAATTCGATCTATTTGGTAAAGACGTTAGAATAATCCAGGACTTATATTTGGAGCAAACCGCCTGCATACCGATAGAAAATGACTTGATTAGCCATACAAAAATAGAAAAAGGCGTGAGACAAGCGTGTGTCTTCTCTCCAGATTTATTTAACCTCTACACCGACGCTATCCTAAGGGAACTGGAAATATTAAAAGGATTTATGATTTGTGGGCGTAATCTTAAAAATATAAGATACGCAGACGACAGTCTTGATAGCCGATTGCGAAAAGAAAATTAAAGGGATCCTAGACAAGGTGGTTAAGAAAGCTAGAAAAAGGTACTAATTATCAGCTATAATAAACCAGAAAGTCGAAGATGCGAGTTACCAGGCACAGAATTTCAGATTCTGGGAGGCGTTTTAACCAAGAATAGAAAATGCGACGCCGAGATCCGAACAGCCAATAGACTAGCGAAAGAAACATGAGAAGAGTTAAGCAAGGTGTTGAGAAACAGAAAATATCGTTAGACGCAAAGAAATAAATTGCTATATTTTTATGCAATACTCATCCTCTAAGATGACAGTGAATGTTGGACAATTTCCCCAAGGATCAGGAACCAAAAAAAATTAAACTAGAAATAGAAGAAAATTGCTTTTCCAGAAGGATACTGAGAATTCCATGGATGGCGCGAGTAAGCAACCCGGATGCCTTAATTGAAAATAGCAAGATAAAGATCAAGAAAGTAATGATGAAAGATGGTTTCAAAAAGTTGAACTTTACTGGGTACATTGAGAGGTAAGTGAGATAAAAGAGGGTCCGGAGCCAGTAGGCAAAATTTAGTGTATGGATGGCGGAATGGCGTGGGGGTGAGCAAAGGGGGAAAATCTGCTTAGAGCCACATGAGAGAGGATGTTGTGGAGGTTCATAATCATCTAGGGACGAGATAAATGAAGACGAGGAAGTCACAATCATTGACCATTCGCATAAATAATTTATCTTTCACGATAACTCCATATTTACAATCCCCAGTCAAAATACAAACAGCATAATTCCTCAATTTCTCTATGGAAATTCTAATAAGAAAAACCGTCTATTAATTTTCTACAGTTCCATAACTTCCTCTCATGTTTTTGTTCCAAATAGTTTATGATGCTTTATGATTCTTCTTTTTCTCTGTTCTACAAACTATTCACACAAGCACTTTAAAATATTTCTCATCTTCTTTATGTATTGAGAGTATTATATTTTCCTGTCCACCTTTCCTTTAAAATATCTGATTAGTGATTGCAAAAATAAGCTTTATTGTTATTCATATTTTTAAATGTTTCTCTGTTGCTCTTAGGTTCATTCTATGTTTTTCTTAGTCTATGTCTCTTCAAGTTGCTTTAGCTTTGTTTTTTACGTCTTATCAACCTTTTGCAGGATATTTAAAGCCGGAAGCTATTTTAGATTGTAAGAATCATTTCGTAGAGTGTATTGATCTACTGATAAACATTCTACCAATTAATTCATAACTGCGTATAAGGGATGAATTCATATCTTTCCTAAGGATGTTTAAGTGAATAGACAGAAGCAAATATAATGAACCCGACAGGAATTGGAATATCTCACCTATTTCCAATTCTAAATCAACTGCACAACCACGCTTACAGCAGCTGCAATTCCAAGGCGGTCATCTTGGCAATGACGTGGCTAGACGTTGCTTAACTTCGGTTATCTTACATTCATTGCTTAGTTTCTGTAGGGAATATTTAATTATATGTGAGCATCTTCAGATCTATGTTAGTTTGTTCGGGAAATAATGTCCGATTTTAGAATCAACTATTCTTCCTGATTAAATGGATTTAAACAGTGTGTAAATCAATAAAAATAAGAAACTTGAGCATCTATACATATCTATCATCAAGTTACAGGGATGCGTATGCCTTTAGGATGAAACTTTGAACATGTGGATGCCAATAAATCTTTGAATACAGTTTCTACTTCTTGATTTTATCTGTAAATTATAAAGATATTTGAAAAAAAAATGGCAGTCAGCGGGAGAGTTGGCAGTTCAATATGGCGGATGTGACAAAGTCTAGTATCTTAAATCGATGAACGTCTACAGTGTCATCCTAGCAACATCTGGCCGAGTATTATCATGAAACAGAATTAGATTTCGTCGATTAAGTAGTATCGATTGCATAGAGGAAAAACGGTGGATTAAGGGATAGCTGCTCGAATTGGGGAATCGATGAGCCGAGTTCGAATTCCAGTCGAATCCATTACATTTACGTACATGCTAATAACCTTGTGAAACTTATGAAACCTCTTCTCCCATAGCTATTTGTAAATAGCAGAACAGACGGGGTTCTATAGTCTTGGATGACAACTGATCTACTGGAGAATTAAATGGCAACCTATTGCGGGGGAAAATATCTGCCTCGAAAGATGCATGTTCGCCTAAGCATGTATCTTGCATGGCACATAACTGACTAAGGATAAAAAAAAAAAACAATTTTAGTATAAGAAGCAAACTTGATTTTGTAATAACATACATTAGGGTAATTTTTGCGGTGTAAGCAACAAAACATATAAGATGCCATAAAATCTTTATTTCTTATGACAATAAAAAAAAAACATATGTCACCCACATACTTAATGAAAGCCTTACAAAATTGCTATGATCATCATAATCTAATGCAAAGAGCTCATCATAAAAATCATGATTTACAATTTCGTTAAATGAATCCCAGACTGTCGTCGGGATACAATTCCAGTCAAATCTTTTGCATTCACTTACGTGCTAATACCCCTGGGAAAAGTATAAATCCTTTTCTTCTCTCCCCCACAACGATGGGTAAATAGCAGGACAGACCGGATTCTATAGCCTTAGATAGGAACTAGTCTACCGCAGAAAGAAATGGCAACTTACTGCGGGAAAAAAAATCTGCCTCGTCAGTCATATACCAAAAGATACATGTTAGCCTAAGCGTGTATCACGTATGGCAGATAACTGACTTAGCATTACTGAATGTGCATTTCATCCAGTTGCTGGCAGTAAACTTCGGCCTTGATTCTCTTTTTATATACCAGAAATTTCTAATAGCTAACGCGAATGGCGGGCCACCCGACAGTAATCATGAATTGCTGTTTGGGGCACTTTTTGGTGTACTTCTCACCAGGAAATCTGAATGTTTTACGAAAGATGCCTGATGGTTTTTACTGGCTGGTGCATATGAGTTAGGTTATGGCATGATGGAGGAGAATGCCAGGAGATTCTGTGATTAAATTCTGGGAAGAAGTACTACAAGAAAGAGCGTCTCCATTTTCAACCGCAATATATTACTTGGATAGGGTGCTAATGCAAATCAACCATTTCGCGATAACCATGACAGATCTGTCATTCAAAAGATCTCAGTGGAAATATTCGACCAGTAAAGTTCTTAGCAGTTGGCACTTGACAACTGATGACAACTTCAATAAAGCTATTAGCAAAGTTCAAACGCAGAACCATATAAGTGGCCCTGAAGACGTGGGAGTTTCTGGTTAAGATGGACTTAACTCTAGCGATAATTTTTTTCACCTGATTGAGAAAAAACAAAAAACAAAACATTAATACATTTCTTCCCCCAACTATGGGGTGAATAGCCGGGTAGACTAAGCTATTTATACTTAGGGAGCAACCAGTCAAAACAAATAAAACTGAATTCCAAATCGTAGATAGGATAAGAGGAAGAAACACTATCGTTCCAAGGAGGTCTATCAATCCAAAAATAATAAAGAAAAATGAATCTGTGGAGAGCCATGATCGTGTACACGTTCAAGGTATATGGCATTTTCTAAAAACTGCTAACTAGTTATATAATTGTACTTATTTAAATTTCATTTCGGCACAAAGTCTCATTAATTAAGCAGAGACGATTGAAAACGCATTAAAAAATGAGGTGTTTTCTAAACATTATTATCTGCTGTGGCAATCGATTTATTTCGTCGTTTGAAATGATTTCTAAATTTGAAGCTTATTTTTATATTCTAGAATTACAAACTGTTTAATTGATTTTATTTTATTTTTTTTATTCATGCTTCGATTTTATTTTTTGATTCTTTTCTCTGAATAATTTTTCAGTCATTTACCGCAAATCAACGGTGGTTCGGACGGAATTCAAATTTTCATTATTGACCGAATAATTTATCTGCGAAAAAAAGTTATAAATAATGACAAAATTCTCAATTGTTAAAAAAATAAAAAAAATAATCGCAGAAGCAATGAAGAGCAACTAATAAAAATGCCTGATATTTTGAAAATTCCTCACAACACACTTGTTAATCGAATTTTTCTATTAATTTGTTCTAATAGCGTCGTTTTTCTCATCTATTGTACTGTGCACAGGTATTGAACTCATGAGATTTACTATGAGAAACGGCATTAAACAAATATCCTTTTTATCTAATTCTGAGTTCAATCCTTATAGAAGTATGACAGGAGTGAAGAAAGACACGGATCAGATGAAAAATGGGGTGTAAACCGATCGAAACGTTATGATGAAAAAAAAATTAAGCTTTTCCGATCATTTTGAAATTAGAGCTAAAAATTAGAGCTAAAAATCCTCAGCACAATATGATGCTAGAGAAGGCATCTTCCGAAAAAGAAAAAAAGAAATAATAAAAAAAAAAAATTTCAAATCCGCAAAAATAGAATATACAGAGATATTTTACTTATAATAAAACTAGCTGACTTACTTGTCTGTATCGCGTAAGGATACAAAACTGGTAATTATGACTGTAAAATAATTCCTTATTACTGTTTTTCAGTTCGTCTTATTAATGAAATAAGGAATAATTACATGCTTATGAACAAATGAAATATATAACTGGAAAAATGTTTATCTTGAAGTCTTTTTCATTCAACATACCAAGTCATAAGCAATTATGAAAATTATAAAATAGGTTTTGTTGTCAAAACTTAAGCAAGATTAATTTTGTAAAGTTCGTTGATATTATTCATGCGTGGACATTAATAATAAAGAAAAAACAAACTATAGCCTTACATCATACTGTTGCAAACGGTAAGTGTTAGTGTTAAAGAAAAATCAATCAAAAAGCTAAAAATGCGATGCACATGTTCCTCCATTATGAACGAAATATTTTGCTTAAAATTTCCTCTGTCTGTGGATACCATATTTGAGGACTTTAGACGAAAATGGTATCCCAGTGAACACTCAAGAGAAAATAAAATATTTCCAATTATATCTTTATATATAATATAGGACACTTTTTTATGTTTATACGTTCTTTTTATAGATAAAAAAATATTTAAAATATCATAAATAATTTTCGGACTTAGTTCATTTCATAATGTGTGACATCCTATGATTATATTTGGATACACATCAAGCAGATATGAATGTACGAGAGAAAATCATGGAAAATTGTAATTTAAAAACAGTAAAATCGACCTTGTTAACTGAAACGCTCCCCTGTGGCTCAATCGGTAAATGCACGTCAGGCTATATGACGGTCCCGTATAGGATACAGGTTCGATTCCAGTCGGAGGATGAATATTTTCTATGATAATTTCTCGGACATTTAGGCCGATAAATGACATTTACTTAAATATTTGAAGCTATAAAAAGAACGTATAAACATAAAAAAATGTCTTAAAATAATTGTCGGATTTGCCCATTTCATTATATATACAGCGTTCTTTTTAGAAAACCTACTATAAAACGTAAGTCAGACAAATTTTGGGGGAAGCGTATGGGCTAGTAGAGGATAGATTTGATTTAGGTACGTGTGCAGGTTTAGTTAAAGAGTCAATATTGTTATGGGATTAAAATTTAAAACGTCAGTTATGTACCATGCGTGATACACGTATCTTTCCGAGGAAGCCTTTTTTCCCGCAGCAGGTTGCCATTTCTTTCTTAACTCGACTCTCCAATTCCTCAATCCGAGCCGATATCCATTACTCCACCGTAAAGGATACAGAGTTGAAAAGAGTGATACCCGGAAATAATTAAAAAAAAAAAAATTACCTAGTTATGAATCCAGGGAAAGTAACTTGAATCGAAATCGAAACCGGATGAAGTAAAAAGACACTAGTAAATAGGAGGGAGAGCGTGAAAAGCCTTTATTTCACTGGATTACTGATTTTTCTCAATAAGAACGTTTCGAACGCCTAGCGATGTAGGATTTTTTTTTTTTTTTGCAATGTCAAAGAGGCGACATTGTCGGGTTGTGCTGTTTGGGCCGATGCAAAGGTCGAAATCAGCGATGAGGACTATGGCTCACTGAAGACCAACCTTGATGCATCTAAAATGTATTATGCATATATATGTGTGTGTGTGTGCGCGTGGGTGTCCGCATGCGTGTGTGTGTAGAATTTCTATGTTTCTGGACTTAAATTATATATATATATATATATATATATATATATATATATATATATATATATATATATATATATATATATATATATATAGTTTATTTGTGTATGCAGAACAAAACATCTGGCCGAAAATGGATATCTACCAGGCTTATTTACGCTCTTAAAATATCTGAACATGATTACACGATGTTTGACTATAATTATTGTTTAACAGCAATCAGGAAAGCGGGCTGGCTACGAATATGCCTCAATAACTAAGATGTTCATAGCATTAAACAAACAGCTTCAATTATTACGATGTTTATATAAATCAATTGTATTTAATTATTTGTGTAAAACTGCGCTGTTTATTTGGACAATTAGTGTGATAATTTCTAAAATATTCGAAGTCTGCATTGAGAGAAAATACATTGTGATGTACGCATTTTCCTGTTGTTTATTTTAATGTCTTGTTTATCATTTTATCGAAAACAAACAATTAACTGCCGTATTAATAACAGTTTTTTGAATACGTGAATTGATTAATGCAATACGTGTTTTAATTTAATTGTAAAATTGTTAATTGCAATTGAATAAAAGTAGTAATAAGTCCGACTCATAAAAAAAAAACAGAATGTTCATTGATAACTTCTGAATATTTTTTCATACCTCGGTGTCACGATCAAATTTAGTATAGGATATAAACAAATTGAAAATTGGGTGGGTTGGTGTAGCTAGGCCATTCTTTTGGAACCAGATTATGCTATAAGACCAATATATTGGCGTAATTCTTCCTAAATTGTTTCATTAGATCTAAGCGTATATATTTAAAATATTAACTGCGTATAACTCATTCGAAAATGTCGAAACAATAATCTAAATATAACGATTTTCTCTGATCACTTTCTAAAATGGCGTCAAACGAGTTAACCCGAAAAATCTTAAAGAATACTATCCCCTATCAGATCTGAAGCACTGCAATCACTATTTAAAAACTTTAGCGTATAACAAAAATTGACTGACTTGAAGACTATCAACAAAAATAGAAACTGGTAACAAATGAAAAAATAACAATATAATCAAATATATTTCCATATATCCAAAAACAAAAGGATCGGAAGGAAACTCCTGTTAATATTAGAAATAGCTCAAATAATTAATGGATTTCAGAAAGTTAATTACTTGAAAAAAGTTTGTAAAAAAAAAGGCTTTTTGAATTCAAACCAACCCTAGTTTATTGATTGATTTTTTTTTTACACTTTCTCTGTGTTGTTTATTTAAAGAGGAAATATATTTTGCGTTGCTTACCAAACATCATCAGCATTATACTTGTTGATAATAGACTCATCACATACGTAGTGAAGATTTCCTTCAAGCATAATACAGACTGCTGAGGCTCGGTTTCCATTTCAGTGACCTAATTTCTATTTACATACGCTCTGACCTTGATACTAATCTCTTCACCCCATAAGTAGAGAACATCTGAAATTTGTATTATTATATATAATTTAAATAAGGTAGAAGAAAAATAAATTTAAACAGAATTCAGCGCGAATTGTCACTAAATTGTATAGTATGGCAGACCAAGAATAAAATTAAACTAAGCCATATTTCCGTTATTTACATTATTCATACTATTGTCCTCAACGTTGTCGCCATATTTATTACAACGTTTCAGCCGTTGTACTCTCCGGCCTTCTTCAGGTGTTTGGAATGTTGAACTGAACTCTTTATTTGGCTCACTAGGGTAGACTGTTCTAGTTCCAGTTGACTTGTTTAATTGATGTCAGATCAGTTATTTCCTCTTAGTTTCCCTCTGAAAGTTCTCCACTGCCTTAACCGGGTATTGAACTCATTCTCCTTGGTGCCTGTCACTGGATCTAACCAACGCCTTTATCCACTGTGCCATGTGTTCTTGAGGACATCTATGAATTTCCATTATTTGATTTTCTTTTCTAGTAATTATCTTATTGTTTTGCAGATTTAAGATATTTTTCTAATTCCAATATCTTCTAAATTCACTATAAGGATTTGATTCTTTTCGCAACTGCACAGTTGTTTTATAACCTCACCACCGCAAGTCCCTTACTCTTATCAAATCTAAAAAAGAAACCACCTGCAAGTAGCGTGGTAACGTTGTTTTATGTTCTATTTCTGTAGAATCCTGTACGTCCAATAATTGCGCTCCATTTCTATAACAAAAAAATCGGTAGAATACAACGGAAACGGTAGAGAACGAAAAAAAAATGTCAGTGAGATTTTCAAGCCATGTCTTCTTCCTTCGACAAAATGTTAGGTTGTTCAATTTTGGTTTATGTCAGCCCACAAGTTGCGTGACGGAATCAATTACGTCTTTCTCGATTGTGGTTGGTGATAAGGTCAATTGTAAGCGGCTTTTATTTTTCGATCGGTGTCATTCATGAAAGCCCTTATCAAAAATCTTTCTCGTTTTTTTTTTTCAGAAACCTTTTGATGATCAGTATCAATTCTGTGTCGTTATCAAAAAGTCAGAATAGTAATATCCGTTTGTGTGACCGCGTATTTAGTTCAGTAATCTGTAAAAGACACTGCTTATTACTAAAGACTTCAAAGAGCCACTGTATAATCAAAAGATGTTGAGTGAAACAAAGTAAAAGTTTTGCCAATCGAGAAGGGAATATGGTGCATTTCTTAAAAGCTGTTCGTACAAAATCGAATCATATTCTGAAGCGCTGATCAAGTAACCTTGAGTCAAACCAGGGAATAACGATATAAAGAGATTTACGGTTGCGTTTTCTTCATACGATCTGTGTATAATGAGCGTATTTTCGAATATGTGTACCTATGTGTTGTGGCTGCATGTATGTATTGCTATCATTAAAACGTATGCGTTCAGTCCAAATGAAGCCAAAATAAGTTGAATAGAGTTTTAATAAGTAGAATACGGGTGACCAGCTATAGAGAGATATATATTAATAATTTAAAACACAATTATACTTAAACATGAAAACAATAAACAAAAACTAAAAATTCTTGAAGTTATAAATATAAAACTGTTGAAAAGTAACCTGAACAAAATAAACTATGGAATCTCCACAAATATTCTTAAATGTCTATAATTGGTAACAGAATCCAAAGGTTTATACCAACGGCTTCCCATACTTAATACTTTTCGAATTGACTCTCGCGTGGTCATGTGTGACGTCATGAGCTGCGGTGCGATTTTCTTGTGTTTATCCTTGCTTGGAAATCATTTACGATTTTCGCTTCTAGCGTCTTATATGCTCGTGTTTATCGTTGCTTAGAAATCATCCATGTAAGCAGAAACAGACTATCATCTGTATATATATAATTGTTTCTTTTTTAATATATATTCATCGCAACATCGAAATTTCTAAACTGAAACCTCAATTTAAATTCTATAATACGAATTAAATTTAAAATACAATGTTCCGCTCCATTATGAAGCGAGGCTTCGAATAACTTATGTAAATTGATTCACTTAATTTATAATTACAGACAAATTTGATATTAAGGAAAATTTCATCTTATTTATTTTAGGGTTGTTAAGATTTAACTAATGTATTGTTGCTCTTAAGACGGTGAAGTCAAGGTGGGGCTAGGGTCTATTGATACAAACTTCCTTTTTCCAAGTAGAAGTTTGTGTTAGTGTCTATGTTTCAACACATCGTCTGGGTTTCAATAGCAATATGTTTGGCTGTTACTAAGCTAAATTTCGACAGTACAATGGATTTGCTGTCGTCGCTTTTGATATATATGGTAGCTATATTGCATTATATTTTAATAGATATGGTAGCTATATTGCATTATATTTTGATAGATATGGTAATTATATTGAGTTATATTTTGATAGATATGGTAGTTATATTGCATCATAGTAGGTGTGAAGTCACACTAAGTTTCGTAACCCACGCGGTCAGATGTGACACAAGGTCGAATTTAACGGGAGTATCCGAGCCCATTTGCTCGGGCAAAAATTCCCCGTAGACCCCTTAAAAAACGGGGTCGGGCAGCTGTCTACAACCCCAGACCAGACTCTGCTCTTCAGCGTAGCCTCGTCTGGGTTACTTTCTGCCTGAAGGCAGAGAGTTTGACAGCACTGCCGAAAAAGATTTCAGCTAGAGAGTAATTACTACCACCGCCCACCACGAGGCTAGATATGGCACAAGGTGGAGTTTAACCTGATATATCCGAGTCCTTAGGCTGGGCCAAAAATCCAAGCAGAACCAGCATAAACGGGATCGGATCGGTCTACCTCGACATTCCAACCACCTGAAGAATGCCGGGGCGTACAACAGCCGAAACGTTGTAATAATTATGGCGAAAAAGATGAGTACAATAGTCCGAATAATGTAAATAGTGTACATAATACCTCATCTCAGAAATATAGACAGCTACTGAAAGGCCGAAACATTGTAATAAATATGGCGACAAGGATGAGGACAATAGCCCGAATAATGTAAATAGTGTACATAATACCTCATCTCAGAAATATAGACAGATACATGTTGATTTCTTTAATGAATTGTCAAATATTATATAGATTAATGTTGGTTGAAATTATTTAGAAATATATCCACCTCTATGGGTCATATAAGGCCGAAAGTATGAATATTTTGATTGCAATTGTTTACCATCAACTACAGAGAAAATGTATTCATAGTTACTTTATTATAATTATATAATATTGCTTTTTTCTTATTATCTATATAAAAAGTATTGCTGATTTTTTTTTTTACTATAAATATGTATATTTAAACTTTCATAGATTTTTTTTTCTTTGTGAGATTCAGTATTTGTCCATAGCTGGGATTCTAAGAGTTGTTACTACCCCGGTCAGTGTGGACCTGGGAACAACAACAATTAAGAGGTGTGGTTCCACCATCCACAAAACCTCCAATCTCCTGAAAAAGAGATTTTACTACGGACGTAATACACAAGACTACACGAGACTACTCCGGAAATAAATGTGAATAAAATCTGCCTATATTTCGAGTTGTTTTGGGTACCTCGAGGCGGTGTTAATGGACAAGGAGCTTGCCTCGATAGGACGATGAGTAGTGAGTTCGATTCTAACTGAGTGCCCCTTACTTTCGGTCTTGGAAAATGAGTATATTCAGTTATTTTAGCAGGTCTCTCTTTAGAAACTTGTTTTTGGTTCCTGTTAAAGGTCGTGATTTGGAATGATAATTTTGGGCGCCATGATAATAGGAAAAACTGAGAAAATCACGCTCATTCCTTTCCATGTAAGACACGAATTCAATGAACGGGACTGAACTGAGATATTTTAGATTTCTCCTATCTTTCACACTCTTTTTTTTTTCCAGAAACTTTATGTATCTCTTTCTCTCTCTCTCTCTCTTTCTATCTCTCTTTCTCTCTCTCTTCACCACCATCCCTTTCCATCATTCTGTTTATTTCCCATCACCCTTTTCTTTTAATTTAATTATTTTTTCTCATTCTCTCTGTTCATCAATGTATTCCGTTCTCTCTCTCTCTCTCTCACTTTCCTTTTAATCTATTTCTCCCACCCTTTCTCTCAATCTAATTTTCTCTGTTATTCTGTTTCTGCCAATGTATTTCTTTCCCTCTCTCTCTATCTCTTCATTTCATTTT
>OZ010578.1:128312882-128335382 GCA_963932145.1 Acanthosepion lycidas
CTCCCTCATTCAAACTTTCTCTCCATTTCTTTCTTTTTTTATTTCAGTCCCTCCACCCCTCAATGTAGTAAATTCTTCCTCTCCTTCTCTATTTCTCTCAAATTAACTTATTCTTTTATGGCTGTGTTTTTCTTAAATTATTTATACCTTTCTTTCTCTATAACTTTCTTCCTTCTTTTTTCTTTTTTTCTTTCTTTCTTTCTTTCTTTCTTTCTTTCTTTCTTTCTTGCGATATATTTATTTCTCATTCATTTCATTCAGTTTCTTTTTCGCTCTCATTCTCTCTTTCATAATCGATTTATTTCTCACTCTTTCTCTCATTAAATTCTTCTTTGCCCTTCCGAATCTCAATCTGTCTGTTTATCTCTAATTCTCTCTTTCCCTTCTCTTATCTATTCCCCTCTCTCTTTCCCTGAAGTTACCTATTCCCGTCTATGTCCGTTCACTTACCTATTTCCCTCTCTCTTTCACTTCATTTAACTATACCTCTCTCTCTCTCTCTCTCTCCATTCACTTACATATTTCCCTCTCTTTTCACCTTCACTTTCCTCTTCCCGTCTTTTTACCTTCACTTAACTATTCCCCTCTCTCTCCCTTCACTTACCCTTTTCCGTCTCTCTTTTTTCCTCAATGTATTAATTTCTCTCTCGTTCTCTTTCCTTCAACTTATTTATTGCTTTCTCTCATTGTTTTTTCTCTCAATCTATTTATTTTTTTTCTTTCTGTCTTTCTTTCTTTCTTTCTTTCTTATTTATTTTCTATGTTTCTTTCTGCCAGTCTATTTATTTCTGTCTCCAATAATCTGTTTCGGCTTTATTCACTTTCTCTTTCTTTCCGTCTCTTTTTTTCTGTCCGTCTCGCTTTGTTTTTCCTCAACCTCTTTATTTCCACCTGTCTTTCCCTTAATCTATTTCTATCTCTCTTTCGTTCACTCTCTCTTTCTCCTAATGTATTAGGTTGGTGCGAAAATAATGACGTAATAATGTCGCTTTTTGACGTATGTTTTAACGTCAAAAGACGACATTATTATGTCATTATTTTTGCACCATCATAATATTTTCTCTCTGAATCTCCCTTTCCAGGAATCTATTTAGTTTTCTCGATTTATTTCCTCTTCTTATTCCATATTGCCCGAAGCATTCACGTATATTCAGTATTTATAAAAGCGTACCGACTTGCAGAACAGCAGATGTGACGCCATTCCCCAATTATTACAGAGACTGAGTTAATCAAGCAACGGCAGTGTTTGAGAAGATTGACTCCAAATTCGAAAGAAGTTTGACTGTGGGTAAATTGCGCCCAAACCGAATCCGAAGTTGCAGATATTTTTTTTTTCTGAACGGTAGATATCAATGGAGGAGGCAAAGAAAGGTACGCAACATCACCAATCTTCTATAACTACCACTGTGTGTCAGACATTAACCCTTAACAAATGCAAAACTTGGCCACTGACAAAAAGGTTGACGGCAATTACGCTGGTCAACAGAATTTTTGGTAGCAAGAAACCAAACACGTGATTTTCTGGTGCTGATTCCCAAAATGAACATTGTTTTTCATAGTTAGCTGCAATTTTTACTGTACTAAAAGCAATGCTTAGATTTGAAAAGCATGGAATCACGTCCTAATTGCTGTTGCTCCCAGAACCTGGGTGGTAGTCCCCGTTTGAGTCACAACTATGGGCAAATAGTGAACACCCAAACCGAAATCAACAATACTGTTTTATAATAAAATAATCAACAATAAAGTCTTATAGCAAAAGTACAAATACTGCAATACTAAAATATAAAACAAATTTTTATATTAAAATTACCAACAATATCTATTCTGTTTATACCTCATAACTTTTTAATAGACATAAATTGTTTAAGTAAATGTGTTTTAAATAAAACAGAATTAATTATATTTACCGTTTTATATACATTTATTTAATTACATTCATAAGGGTAAATATAATTAATACTATTTACTAAAACAACAAAGCATTTACTTAAATAAATTGCATCTATGAAAAAATAACTTATAAACAAAAAATACAGTGCTGTTCGATAAAAGTGACTCACCTGACTTTTTTTTACAAAATGTTCTCTTCACTAATGAAACGAAAGTTGAGCTAAATTCAATGGATAAGCGATCTAAAATCCGAAGAAGAAGCTTTGAAAGTTCTTTTAATTTAGCAGTAAGTACTGTCAAGCATCCGTTCAGTATAATGTTTTGGGGATGCTTTTCTTTTCATGGAACTGGTTTATTAAAACCTATTGAAAAGACCCTCAGGACTGAGCAGTACAAGAGAACTTTAGAGTTTTGTCTGCTCCCTTCTGCTGAAAGGGTGCAAATTGACCCCACCAAGCTTATTTTTATGCAGGATGATGTTCCCTGTCACAAATCAAAATTGATGAAGGAATACTTTGATGAGAAGCAGGTGAGTGTTATGACATGGCTGCCCCAATCTCCTGACCTCAAACCATAAAAAACTTATGGAGCATTATAAAGTACAGGCTCTCGAGAAAGCAATTGAGCAACATAGAGTATTTAATTATGGATTTCATTTCCGAATAGAATTCAATGTTTGGAGATGAGATTTGCCAGAACCTAATTAAGTCAATGCCAAAAAGGGTGAAAAAGTTATTCAAAATAAAGGAGGACCCATAGATTATTAAATATTTCGAACTATATTACCTATTATAAATAAATTATACCTCTATTATTCTTTATTTAAAGCTGATCGGTTATGTTTCTATTGATTACTAGTTGCAGGAAATAAGTGAGTCACTTTTTTTTTGCACAGAGTTTTTCCCTAAATCTCATTTATATCCAAAATTATAATTATCAATAGATTAACTTAGGGCGAGTAAACTTTTTTTACTAGGTGGTCAGGAAGGGGTCTTTATATTAGTAAGATTAAAAATTAGTTTGATCCCCAAAACAATAGACGAAAATTTTTTTAAGTAAAAAAAAATAAGGTGAGTCACTTTTATCGAACAGCACTCTATATTAAATATTTTTTAGGCTTAATGCATTTTGTGATATGTTGTTAATTTTCACGTTAAGTTAAGTTTTGTGAGCAGATATGATCGTTCAGGAAAGATTTGATGTTAATTAAAAGATAATTTGGACTTTGCTAACAAGACTCTCCTCTCTAGCTGAGTGGTAGAGCACGTCAGATGAAATGACAGTTTCGTAAAGGACACAGGTTCGATTAATATCGGAGAAGCACATAATTTCTAAGAAATTTCTCGAATATTTAGAGAGGAAAATGTAAGTAATACTGTTTATTTAATAACAGATAATTTACTTAAATAAATTGTATCTATTAAAAAAAATAATAACGTTGAAACAGAACATATATTAAATAATTCTCTGGCTTAATCTATTTCAATATATATATATATATATATATATATATATATATAATTATTTATTTAAAAATATGATTCCAACTCGCTACATAAGAGGTCTCATGTTTCAAAACAAGAGCCGAAACCTTCAAAAAAATATTTGAATTAACTTGAGTTAAAGTAGGCTCTGTTCCATCTTGAAGCGAAATTTTTTGGGAATGATTTATTTCTGAAATTTACGACTTTTAATAGTATGGTCAGAATTGAAATCAAAAATTTCCATGGTAACATCAAGGGCGGATTGTTTAGAATCTTATGTAGCGAGTTGGAATCATATTTTTAAATAAATAATTATATTTATGCTCTACTTTCGTATCGAGCACTATTTTTTAAAAATAATTACAAAAATACTAAGGAACTTTGGATTATTTACCAAACCAGTTTCTTTCCTATTTTCTACAATATTTTCACATATATATATATATATATATATATATATATATATATATATATATATATATATATATATATAAAGAGGTTTTAAGTTTAAATTATTTAATTACTCAGCAAAACGACTAGATCTAGCCACTATTCAAGCAAACTATAGGAGAAGAGTGGGTGAAGAAGGAGGACGACGACGACGATTAGGTTGTGGTGGAGGAAGAAGAGATGTGTAATAATTACATGCGCACAAACACACATATAAACACTCATCCGACACACACGCATACATACATAGGTATATATAGATAATTTCTAATGTGTAGACAGAAAGATTTCCGGATGGTCCATTTACGAAATTCTGGTGTCGGTTTGCTGAAGGTAATATCAATCAGCTAAGTGACAAAATGTTTACTTTTATTAATTTTATATTTCTCTCTCTCTCTCTTTCTTTCTATCTATCTATCTATCTATCTATCTATCTATCTATCTATCTATATATATATATATATATATATATATATATAGAAAGAGAGAGAGAGAGAGGTATGTGTAAATTATTTTCAGATAAAGTGTATCTGTAAAGAAAGGAAATGAATCAAGATACAAGAGGAAAATCTATTGTTAGCCAACCCATTTCGTCCTCTTATTAAGGGGAATGAAGTATTGATGTTGTTGCATGTGTTTATATCCAAGACCAATATATATATATATATATATATATATATATATATATATATTCCTAAATATATATATATATATATATATATATATATATTCATATAAACATATATTCATATATATATATTCATATATATATATATATATTCATATATATATATTCATATATATATATATATATTCGTATATATATATATATATATTCATATATATATATATATATATTCACACACACACATATATATATATATATATATATATATATTCATATATATGAAGAAATTTAGTCTTTATAAGTGAATAAATAAATATAGTCTTAAGATGTGCTCTATTTATGGGATAAAGTGCTCAATAGTGTGTGTAAATATGAAAGTGAACATGGAAGTCAACAGTTAGGGTCGACAGTCTGTTTCATGCTAGATGCAATCGTCGTGCCATATTCATATATATATATATATATATATTGATATATTTATATATATATATATATATATATATATATATAAAATATATATATATATATATAATATATTCATATATATCCAATATATATCCAACAGTATATGTAACCTCTATCACTTTCCACTAAGTACCGCGTATATAATAATAATAATAATAATAATAATAATAATAATAATAATAATAATAATAGGTTGGTTAAAAAATAATGACGTAATAATGTCGTTATTTGACGTTAAAAATACGTCAAAAAACGACATTATTACGTCATTATTTTTGCACCAACATAGTAATAATAATAATAATAATAATAATAATAATAATGATAATAATAATAATAATGATAATAATAGTAATAAAAAATTATTTAATTTGGAAACCGTTTTAATATTCTTAAACATGCAGATATTTCAAATCCAATATGGCTTCCTGTAATCTCTCATTTTTTTAGGGGCGCATCCTCTTGTGTTACAGATATTCACCTAAGGGTGGCTGATGAATAGATCGACGGAACCCTTTTTTTGTCAAGACAAGACATCAAAGGAAAATTGGAATAGTATATCAAGTTATTAAAATAATATCAAGTTACTTTAATAATTTGATGATGTTCACTTGTATTTGTTTTGTTTTGTTTCGTTCTGGTGAGATTTATTTGATTTGTTGTGCGTTTTCGATGTCCCGAAATTCCATATTTGTTTCCTGCTGAAAAATATCAACGACGCTTGATAGGTTCAAGAGAGGAGAAGTAGAAGTGTTTTTTTTTTTGTTCATCTGAAAGTGTTCCGCCAGCCTCGGGCTCAGCCTTGGCCTCAGCCGAACCCCCAGCCGCAGCCACTCATATATAAAGCACATTGGCCCTTATTATAGCCTAGAAAAATAGTTCTACGTCGACGGCTCACCCAGTTCACAAATAACGCCAGAAAGTCTAGCATCTGATAACACTAAACAAGTAAATTAAGGGAGAGGAAACTTTTCTTTGATCAGCGACCGGTTTCCGTGGATGTTTCTCTTGAGACTGACTTTATCGATTTGCGCACATAGAAAACATAACAAGCGAAACGTCTCGAATCATATTCTCTTCCTCTAGCCAAACATTCCATTTATCCCCCCTTAATGGCATCCGCAAAAGCCGCTCTTTTAAGAACTGATGCTTGTGTTCTTTCAACTGTGGGGTGCTGTCCATTAGAGCGTGCCCTAAAACGACCACGTGCTTGAGATTTGCCAGGAAAAGATAGTCCACACGCAAGTTAACTTCAAATGCAACGCTTTCATTTTCTGTTATATGAATTTTCATGAAAAGTATCCTTGCTAGGTTTCTGATTAGCTTCGATTTGAATGTGAATATAAAAGTCAATATTTGTGCTATTTTGGTTTTATAAAATTATTTCAAAGACTAAAGTTTCCTAATTTTATTTCGAAACAGCCTTGCCTATAGTTTTACCAGGTAAATCCCAGATTCTGATTCTAAAAAAGTTTAGCAATTTTGTTTTGCTAAAACTCATTTTTATAAAGTCCCGAATTCATATATTTCTGTAATATTCAGTAAAAAAAAAAAAATGGCTTTCAGTTATTTTTAACGACCATGTAACAGGGTGGGAGAATTAGAAGAAAGATTTATTCTACCAATTACATTTCGTCTGATATTGGCATTTTAATATATCCATAATACAGTAACACCATAGCTCACGGGCAGGTAGGAACGGAATGTCTGAAAGAAAAAAAAAAAAAAAGAATGACAAACGCTTTATTCTCAGAGAGACTTTTATATTACTAAATCATGCACAAAAACATACATACATACATACATACATATATATATATATATATATATATATATATATATATATATATATATATATATATGTATCCCTCGTAGAGAACGATATCACACACATATGTATGTATGTATGTATGTATATATATATATATATATATATATATATATATATATATATATATATATATATATATATATATATATATATATTGCGCATGATTTAGTAATATAAAAGTCTCTCTGAGAATAAAGCGTTTGTCATATGTAATATATTGTTCTCTACGTGGGATATATATATATATATATATATATATATATATATATATATATAGATAGATAGATAGATAGATAGATAGATATTAGGTTGGTGCAAAAATAATGACGTAATAATGTCTTCTTTTGACGTTAAAAATACGTCAAAAACGACATTATTACGTCATTATTTTTGCACCAACCTAATAGATAGATAGATAGATAGATAGATAGATAGATAGATTTAACAAAACAAAGTATTAGGAGAAGCCTTTTTGAAAAGCTGAAAAATGACTGCCGCTTTGGTCAATGTATGGAGTGACATCACGAACTGGCCGTAATGTGACTGATGTGACTTATCACCACTACAGGGAGATAAGGGCCTTCTGTATTTTTTCAAACCCTTTCTAATAAGAAAATCCAATCAACACAAGGTTGAGGAGTCACTCGTAGGAAATTTTTTCTGGGTGGAGGATTGATTCGTTTTTTATGGCGTATCAACACTTTACAGGTTATTTAAAATCAGAAAATATTTTTTAGATTATTATATTTTTGGTATAGATAATAGTTTTAGCGATATTAGTCTTTCTTATTAAACAATCTCTAGGAAAGTAAAGGTGGATTCTTGCCTTTTACGAACGTATCTGTGCTTAAGTAACTATAAAGAACGCAACGTCAACTGGTACTCATTTTTCCGATTAATAATGTCAAGGCATTATCCATGACAGCAGCCGAACATCCAAGCTTACAGTACTCAATATTTTGAAGTGGTTATGCATCTTGATACTGACTAGATCTCACGTTGCTTAACTTCAGTGACTGTGCGTTAAGCGGTGTTTCAACCCAATGTGACAGCAAGCATTTGAATGCATGAGGAGTTATTCGGTGGTTGATGGAAGGTAAAATAAGGAAGATAGATAGTTGACATCTTTAGGGTCAGGGAAGGATCGATGCGGGACTTGTTTTTTCACAGAGTAGCATTTATCGGGAGAAAAATGCCAAGTGGCACTCCCTTTCTATGTATGGAATGCTGGGGAAATTTAGGGGATTCAACTTCGTGAAAGCCCTGTCCGCTGTGTCTGTAGAAGACGCCGGCTGGAATTCTGTAGATGTCTAAGACCCCCACCCGATGAATACTCCTGCAGGCTACCGATGAACTACATCCGCCAGCAAAGCGTCTGGTCAGGAGATTGAAAGTTTTGAGTAGCGTTGAATAACGTATTTTTTGCTGATGTTCTCAAGTCTCCTTGACACGTGGTGGTAGCACCTATTAGGGTCCTAGATATCGACAGATAGTGACCTTTCAAACAAAACTTAAAACATTAGGAAAGAATAAAACATATTTTTGTAGTAAAATAGCAAGTATTACGTCTTTATATTAAAATTGAAGATATGCATACATTGTCAAAAAATAAATAAACAAAAGATTTGTCATGAACTAATTTTTTGCAAGCGTAGAATTTTTTTTTTTACTCCTAGATTTATGCGTAAGGATTTTTTTTTAAATTCAGCTTAAATTTAATTTAATCAAGGAATATCTTTCACTTGACATCATCATTCGACATTATTTACATTATTCGGACTATTGCCCTCATCTTTGTCGCCATATTAAATGTTTCGTTGTACGCCCAGGACTTCTACAGGTGGTTGGAATGTCGAATTGAACCCTTTTTTTTTTTTGCTCGCTGGGTTAGACTGTTCTAGTTACACCTGCCATATTTAATGTCAGTTATCAGTTATCTCCTGTTAATTTCCCTCCGAAAGTTCTCCGCTGCCTTAACCGGGTATTGAACTCACACACTTTGGTTCCTGTCACGGGATCTAACCAACGTCATTATCCATAGCACAGTTAATAAAGGCATTGGTTAGAAACGTTTAATTTTTGGGTATTATAAACCTAATGACTTCTCCCCCATTGTTTTACCAGTGCTCATATTGTAATTTTTACTGTTATCAATACTTTTTTTAACAGAGCTCATATTGCAATTTTTTTGTTATTATCGCTTTTCTCTGGCACTCCTTATTACTGGTTCCCATATTGTATTCATTTCTATGCTTGGTCGACTCAGGAGATTTTTGTGGCCTAGCATATGTGCTGATTCCTTAAGTTTACGAATAATATAAATAATGTATATAACACCTCATCTTCGAAATATAGACAGGTCATAATTTGAGTTTTCATATGTCGATTTCTTCATTAAATCAGCCAAAAGGATTAACATACCGAATAATAAAAAAAAAAGCTTATATCTGCGCAGGTTTTTTTTTTCTAATGAGAGTTTGGTAGCTGTTCTCGTCTAAGTCTCCACGCCACCGATATTGTCCAGACGCCAATATAGGGACTCCGTCACAGAACTTAAATTCAGAGTTGTCATTATACAATTCTGGTTGCCAATCATAGCAATAGAGGCTAGAATGCCCCAAGTTTATCCATATTTGAAGGTTTTGAATACACAATGTTTGCTTCTCTACACTGTTTGCCACCCAAGGTTAAAGAACCCATTCTGTTGTGTCTAATTACGTATAGCTGCGAATAGAAGAGATGGACTCATACTAATTATATATATATATATATATATATATATATATATATATATATATATATATATATATTACAACCCCGTTACAACCAAAAACATTTTCGTTCGGTCCACTCGTCATGGGTTTTCAACAATCTTGCCGATTTTCACATTTTCGTTATTTCTTAAACTTTTCAAAGTTAAAAATGATATATGGACTATTTATTGGTGTCAGTGTTTGTTTTTTTTTTGTTATTTTTTGCGTAAGCGAGTACACGTGCGTGTGTGCCTGTGTATGCGTGTGTTTGTGTCACCAAATGTGCGTATGTGTGAAATATTGTGGTTATTTCCCTTTTTCATCGTTTTCATTTACTCTGGAAAAAAAAATATATTGTATATATTATATAGAGTAATATATATATATATATATATATATATATATATATATATATATATATATATATATATATATATATATATATATTGCAATATGCACTTTTCCTGAAACTTGTGTGTTGCCTTGATAATCATGTTATGCAGAAAGAAAATATTCTAAATTCAATAAAGAAGAAAGAAAAATTTGCACAAGGTGAAATACTGAAAATTGCCCCAAGTATCGGAAATAATCAGCTCTTTATTAGCAGATCCAATTCACATTGGGTCAGGAATAATAATTCCTATTTCGCTGGATAAAATGTTAAGCTGTAATTCATTGCGCCAAATAAGAAAAAAAATATACATTACTAAGAAAGAAAAAATACTTCTGCCTAGGAGAATTACCATTATGTTACGAGAATAAATTATTTTTTCTCCAGAAATAATTGATGTGAAATCCAGTTTTAGAGCAGGCACGTAACCACTAATTATCGTCAGCGGAGTTCCTGACATGACAATGCAGCATTGGCAAAGAAAGAAATATTAGATTGAGTCATAAATAATTTCCGTGTTTGCTTATCAACTTAAATCAAATTAAAGTACAATTATATATTTTCTTCAGTTATATTTTTGCTATCACTTGTAATGACATTTTGTCACTTCTCAGTTAAATATTCAGTACCTTTTCAGTCAAAAGCCGCAGGATTTAACCGAAAAAAAAATTAAGTCGATTTCTTGCATTCCGTTGTCATTGGAAAATATCTTCGGAGAAAAGCGTTTTGCAGCAATCGGAAAAGGTAAAAATAAGTGACCAACAATCTGATGTTAACTGGGGCAAGTTCTAAATTGTAAAATTATATTGAAGCCATCGCTAGGTCTGCCGTTACGAACGTTGCTTCAAGGTATTATGCTATAAAATCCTTCTCTCAACTAACTGGGGCAAGTTCTAAATTGTAACGTTTCCAAAACAGAACCGTTCTCTTTTAAACGGCTGAAATATCCCTTTGAGCGTCACAACAGCACAGCTTGGGCCAATCCTCAGGACTCGTTACACCTCGGACTAACGAAGAATCTGCAATGTCATTAGTCTGACGTGGCATCCCGGCTTCAGTCAAAACACCAACATCATAACATCCCTTCCCTTTTCCTTTCTTATCAAATGCGAAATGAATGTTACCTGAACGCCCACAATTTTTTGCATTAATGAAGGTGTCCCCGATGTCTCTATCCTTGTTCCTTCATTTTTTCATAATTTTCATACATGATCTTCCTGATGCCTTTAGCTCTCAACTCGATATCTGTGCTGACGGCACAACTATTTACTCCTGATATGAGGTGAGAAAATTATATTGAAGTCATCGCTAGGTCTGTCGTTACGAACGTTGCTTCAAGGTATTGTGCTATAAACTCCTTCTCTCAAGTATCTACCTTGCATATATATAAATCTACGATCCTTCCATACTTCGAATACTGCTGTTTATATCTGGTGGCCCTTTCATTTAGAGATTTCTGATAGAATCTAAAGAAGAATCTGTAACGTTATTGATACTGACCTGGCATTTCTTCTTCAGTCAATTTTCCTAAGCCTTTCTACAAATACCTTCATTGTAATTGTTCTGATTACTTTTCTTCTATGCTACATACATTTTATGAATTCAAACGCAGTACCTTTCACCATCGAAATTAGTGCCACTTTTACGTAAAAATACCAATAGGTATTATAACTAGAATTTCTACTACTTATGTAAGTGTAATCTATAAGATCCAGGGTAGCAACGTTTAAAAAAAATATCTACCATAATTTTATAGAGAATCCATTTTAAATAATGCAAAACCGAGAGGGATAAAAATATACCTACACGTACACATGCGTGTATGTATGTGCCAGAAAGTATTATTCCGTTAAAAAAATAAACAAACGATCTGAAAGATGAGAGGAACTCCCCGGTCTGACCCTTGTTGATGGAACTTCGCAACACAATTTCAACACCGAAAACAACCACAGTTGCCTATGTATACGTACTCGGAAACATGGATATACACACTGTTCATATATGTATATGTTTGTGTGAACTGCAATACGTACACCTGCATATATGTATGTCTGCGTACGTATGAGTGACGTCACGAAACGGGCAGAGAGGAGACATTTTCCTTCCACTATCACCAGGCATAACTAAACTAACATAAATAAATCCCAAATTTAAAAAAAAAAATCAGTTTGTCTGATGTTTGGTGAAATCCAGGGTGACAAACTCACATCAGTACAACCAAGTATATATATATATATATATATATATATATATATATATATATATATATATATATATATATATATATTAAGACGGATAATAGTCAGCAGAAAAAATCAGTATTATTTGTAAAAACTTATTTATTTCTCTATTGGATCATGTTATTCAAGTCATGGCGATTATGTATGAAAAATAATATCACCCAAATGTCTGCCAAGGATTCAACGTCACACTTCCACTCGATGGTCAAAATTTTTGATGACGTCTCGATCACACCAATATGCCTTATTATATCATCCTTCAGTTATTGAATGGTTTTTAGCTTGTTGGCATAGACCTTACCTTAGAGATGACCCTGAAGGAAGAAATCGAAAGGTGTCAAGTCGCACGATCGTGAGGGCCGTTTGACTTCGCTGTTTCGATATATGATGCAACCTGGGAACTTCTCATTCAAATTATGTTTGAACGACCATTTTCGTAAAAGGCTTCGATAACTTTAGCACGTTGTTTGATTGCTAAACTTTCCATGATTTAAATTGCCTAAGACTTAATTTGAAAAATCTTAAAGAAATAAATCTGTAGACGCTTAAAATTAATTCATATTTAAAATTAGTCTCGGTTATGGGAAAACCCGTTATGTGTATATTAGTTTGATGCAAAAATAATGTCGTTTTGTCACATATGTTACTATGTGAGAAAACGAAATTTTTTTGCATATATATATGCATACGTGATTCGTTAAAGGTGACTGACAAGATAAGCTTTTTATTTAGTCGTTTACGGCTATTTTTATTCATTTTGTTTTTAGTTAAATATATTTTGTATCTTGCCAGTCGTCTTTATAAGACATGTAAAAAAGAGGGCTTGCTGCCAATTTACACAATTATATATATATATATATATATATATATATATATATATATATATATATATATATATATATATATATATCTTTTTTGTGTGTATCCCTTTGTGTATATATATGCATATCATACACACAGGTATCTATGCACAGAGAGCGAGAGAGAGAAAGAGGAAAATAGAGAAAGAGATAACGACAGATTTATTAGTATGAAAAAATTAGAAAATTCGTTTTGCTCTGTTTGCCCAATGAATCAGTCATGATAAAATGATTTTATTTAAACATACCTACATTAGAAAGATAATACATCATTGACATGATGCTTATTAAACGTGATAAACATGATTCCTATAAAGGCCTATAAAACGGGATTGACATGATTCCTATAAATACTTGATGTTTTAATTTAGCTGCGTCATTTCGTTTCAGACATTCGATTTTAAACCACTTTTATTTTTGTCTAATTATTTAAAAATATACGCTTCCCAAATATGTGTTTCTACTAATACATAAACTGATCCTAATCTGAAATAAATATAGAAAATGCTGCAACCGTTTAAATTGGGTCCTGTCTACTTTTACCTGCCGTTTGAGTCTTGGTCGTGTTCATATAGTCAACATATTCAGGAAGTTGAGATGAGTAACAAAATTAACCCACGAGAGATTGTGGTGCAAATATGTCCAACGAAAATACTGAATTAATTCTTCATGTGTTATTTATCATATACATAATCGACTCTCGCGTCGATTTCGAAGTATCAGGGTCCTACAACACAGTTCCCAGAATCCAACAGCCAAACTACCCACAAACCTGATTAGATTATAATCGTAATCTTGTGAAGACCAAAGCTTTTCGGAAGGACCGAATATTTATAAATATTTATAAATTTAACATCAGGTATATATTGTCGAATCATACATATGTATATAAAGAAATACATCAATACTATTTATATTATTCGGACTATTGTCCTCATCTTTGTTGCCATATTTGTCACAACTTTTCGGCCGTTATACGCACCGGACTTCTTCAGATGCTTGGAATGTCGACATTCCAACCACTTGAAGAAGGTCGGAGCGTACAACGGCCTAAACGTTGTGATAAATATGGCAACATTCCAACGACCTGAAGAAGGACCGGAGCGTGAAACGGCCGACACATTGTGATAAATATGGCAACAAAGATGAGGACAATAGTCCGAATAATGTAAATAGTGTACATAATACCTCATCTCAGAAATATAGACAGATAATGAAAGGCCGAAACGTTGTAATGAATATGGCGACAAAGATGAGGCCAATAGTCCGAATAATGTAAATAGTGTACATAATACCTCATCTCAGAAATATAGACAGATACTTAAATATACCAATGCTCCAGTTACAGAAGAAGAGGTTTAGAAGCGTTTATAGTTAGATAGATACACTATGGACATAAGCATCAACACGGTATGGTGATTGCGTGGAGGAAAAGTTGGGTTTATAACTGAACAGAAATAAAACAAGGGTTATTTTCAATTGTGACTAAATTTTCCAAGTATGTAGGATGATGTCGGTGAATGTTAGGATGGAAAGTGTTTAATAAATCTAACGATAGAAATAAAAGCAAGGCGACCATGCCACTAAGAGGCAAGAGGCTATGGGGAGTGAAATACATTGAGATAAAAATCTTAGAAGGAAAACCCAATCCTAATCAGGAAACAAGTCATAAAGCTCTACTCATGTTAAAATAAAAAGGAAGTAGTGAGAACCGGACGATAAGGGAAGCTATCTTTTGAAATTTATAATTAACGTATGATGGAAGACATGAGCGAACGCGGATTAATAAAGTTACTAAAAAATGGGCTTGCAAAGAAATTTCCAAAAATTGTCATTGGAAAGAGAATTGGGAATTTTAAGCGACAGTATGAGGTTGACATTAATCCGAGGAAAGATGACGATATGCAATTGTTTAATCTATGAGTTGGACACATAATTAGAAGGCAAAATGTCACATGGGTTAACAAGTTACTGCATTGGTGTCCTATAAAGTGTCCAAGTAGAAATCACAATAGGAAATGATCTGACATTATGCTGATAAGATGATATGCATGATATATTTGTAACACCACAGTGTTTATGTCTGCAAACAATACTGTGCCTACTCCCTTAAAATATAGTAAATTATATATATATATATATATATATATATATGAAATTCCATCTGGTCTGGTACTGTTCTTATACAGTCCCAAGAAGCTCCTATATTGCTGGTCTTGTTCTGGCATCTCGGCTTCAGTATCTTTCCCATTGTCGTAATGTAGTTGTCTGTACCTTTTCCGTGAATTCATTCATTTATATTATTTTAATGAACTCTGTTTTCTAGCAACTAGACGTAATGTATTTAAGCGCAGTACTAGATTTGCAACAAGGTAACATCATTTTACAGTTTAATTTTCTAGATGTAAGCGTAAGTTCCTTAAATATTTTTTTCTTTTCTTTTCTCGCATTTTTCACTTCTCCTCCGAATTCTTGCTTTCTAGCAAACAATAATTTTCAAAACTTTAATTGCAAAGTCAATCCTTATCTTCAGTCTTCGGTATTTCTCTTATTCTAATCTTCTCTCACATAAATACTATTTTTCTTGTTCTTTATTTTCACCCTCAGTAAACACCGCTTATATTTGTGGCTTCATTGCATTGCATGGGATGAAATGAATATATATATATATATATATATATATATATATATATATATATATATATATGCATTGCATGGGATCAAATGAATATATATATATATATATATATATATTATTTGCATTATTTACAGTATTCGGACTGTTATCCTCATCTTCATTGCCATATTCACAAAGTTTCGACCGTTGTGCGCTACGGTCTTCTTCAAGTGATTTGAATTTCGAACGGAACCCTTTATTTCATCCACCGGGTTAGATTGTTCTAGTTCCACGTTTCATGCCGCTTCCGGATGCCTACGTTATTTCCCTTTGACTCAACCCTCCACGTATTTTGGTATTGAACTGACAACGAACGTCTAGTCACTGGATCTAAACAGCATGTTTATTCACTGGGTCATGTGAATATGTCATTGAACATGAGGATAACTCACATAATAACCCATCTCAGATATATATATATATATATATATATATATATATATATATATATATATATATATATATATATATATATGCGTATATTTCGGCAGCATGTTTTCATTAAGAGATGTTTTGTTGTATAGTTTAGATATATTCTGTCTACTGATTTTCGTTAAGATCGTTTCATACTCACCGATAGGTTTTTGGGTGTGATAACGAGAGAGAATCATAGTGTTTCTACATATTTCTTTTATTACCAAGTACTTTCGACATATTCATGTCGTCATCGGGTTTTTTTTATAATAAAATGAATATTAAAGCATTCATTATTTTCAGAGACATATTGTTGTATATCTTAAAATTATTATTTTTTTTACAAATGGAGTGAGGAACCCTACCTCTGTGCCTGAGCATTAAAAACCTTCTGACTCGATGAATGAATGAATTAATTATGATTATCTCAAATTCTCCTAACAATTTCTAACAATTGCATATACTTGCTTAAACAGCTTCTAATGCTCTCGATGGAGAGGCTTGGGGATAACAATCGTGGCTCATGGGAGAAGGTCCAATGGGTAAAGGAAACTCCAATGAGTTGCACTACGGACTTTATGAAAAGCGGCGCTATATCAAGTCTAATTCGTTGCCTGCGCGTCTCTGAGTGTCGTTGGTACAGTTAGTATGACGCTTGCGTTTTATCGTGACGGTCCGGGTTCAATTCTCGGTAATATATTCTCACTGACTCAAATATTGGGTCCGGTTCTTTCTGCATTTTGTTGAGTTTTCTTCTAGACTCGATGAATTACTTAATTATGAATATCTCAAATCCTCCTAATAATTTCTATCAGACACACATACTCACATATGTATATATGTATTTATGTGTGTTTGGTCAGTGGTAATTGGGTCGAGCGGATTATTTTCTCCATTACCCGTAAATACACAGTGTGTCCGAGAAATCAAATATCTTTTTTAAAAATTTAATTTTATTTCTCTTCACTATGTCTACTGTGTTATGAGTTTATTAATTTCTCATTTGTTTTAAAACTTTATAATTTTCATTTTATAATTTTATTTTCATCTCCTTCCAGATTTCCTCTTAATAATGAAACCACAAAAACGCGTCTTTCGTGAATTTCATTGAATATGTTTTCATGAAAATCAATTGATAATTTAGCTGCGCTTAAAGAACATATTCAGTAGACAGTGCAAGTGATGACCCCTGAAATGCTTAATAATGTCTTTCACAAAGTTAAAGATGGATTTGATAATTTGCAGGGATACAGACTGAGCACATGTTTAAAATCTCCAATGAAATTCTAAATTCATAAATATATCTGCTTGTATTATAATCAAGTAATAAACTTAAAATATGCCCGATTTTATTGAAATCGATAGTTAATTGTTGGATACGTTGTATCGCATTTAGACATGAGTCCTAGACTATTTAAGAAAAGAATACTTATAAATAAGAAATATGAAGCTATATTCCTAAAAGGTCAATATCGATGATTTTGCAAACAGAAGAGAACACTTGAATCATTAATGTAAAAAAAATTGCGAGCTTTTCATTTTGGTTGAACCCGTTTTATTGCGATTAAATGTACTATGTAACGGCTAGAGTCTCTGGTGACATGCGCAAAACATCTCATTCCCAAAACAAACATTGAAACAACCTAAGGTAAAAAGGAAGGAAGGTAATCAACTCATTGTAATCTCTTGAGTATGATATTTGCACATGCGCATCTGAGATATATTATTGGAGTTTTACATGGTTTCATAATACAAAATATGCTGGTTTTGTGTTCGATGCAATTACATAAAGGATCATTCTTTGCTTATGAGACGTGCAGGTATCTATGCGGATGGTTATATAATATCAACTATATAACAGATACACACGCAAACACACACTCACACACATACAAACACACACAGACATATATATATATATATATATATATATATATATATATATATATATATATATATGCATATACATATACATATTTGCATTCATCATGTGTCTGTAGCTAACATAGGAATGTATTTTCCTGTTTGATTTCTGAAATGATCTGTTTTTTTGCTGATGAGTTGTTTATATAGCAAGATATATATGTAACACCATAATGTTGATATCTACAAAAGATACTGTACCAACTCTCTTCAAAAATATAGTAAATTATATATGTCTTATAATAATTGTCGGATTTTGTCACTTTCATAACGTGTGATGTCATTTGTTTACATTTAGATACGCATCAAGAAGATATGAATGTTCGAGAGAAAATCATAGACAATTATAATTTAAAAACAGTAAAATTGACCTTGCTAACCGAAACGCTCCTCTGTGGCTAAATCGGCAAAACACGTCAGGCTATATGACGGTTCCATATAGGATACAAGTTCGATTCCTGTTAGAGGACGCATATTTTCTATGAAAATTTCTCGGACATTCAATCCGGTAAATGTCGTTAATACTGTTTATTATCAACAGAGCAATTACTTAAGTAATTGTATCTAAAAAAAAAAAAAAAAGAATGTATAGACATAAGCATGACTTAAAATTATTGTCGGACTTTCTACATTTCATAATATATATATATATATATATATATATATATATATATATATATATATATGTATATATATGTGTGAGTGTGTGTGTATATATATATGTGTGTATATATATATATATATGTATATATATATATATATATATATATATATATAAATACATACATATACATACATATATATATATATACATACATATATATACATACAGATATATATGCATGCATATATACATACATATATATATGCATCCATACATATATGCATACATACATATATATACATATATATATATATACATACATATATTTAAATGTGTATATATATATATATATATATATATATATATATATATATATATATATATATATATATGTATGTATGTATGTATACATACGTACATATGTATATATACATCCATCCATACATAGATGCGTAGATCTGAGCTCTCTCTGGAGACATACTTTAATAGACAATATATATTTGCTTTAATTTTATAAACAATCTTTTAAAAATCTCTAATGACTTCTATGCCCTGTTTCTCGAAGTAAACATTTTTATTTCAATTTATTGTTTCTAAATGTTCATTTTCAATAATTTATTCTGCACAGTATGTTTATACTTTTTTTTTTAGCAGAATATATTCTTTTAGATAGGGCAAATTAAATTTAACCCGATGTAAATTCGTCGAAAATCAAAGACAATGACACCCTTTACTTCAATGGGGCGTTGGGGATGATGATTGTGACTGTAGTATTATATACATGAAATAACGATATATATTATCATAGTGTGGGATATCTATCAACAAAAGTGATGGAAAGAAAAACTCCAAATATAATCGGCTAGACTTTAAAAAAAAATTAAATATTCGCAGCATCCGTTTCTCATGAGCTGCTGTAGTCACAACATCAAAAATTTGGAATATATTCTGGGTGACTGAAAATAATGTCTATATTATGTATGGTGGATTCTCCTAACTATAACATATGCATGACAGAATAGTCCATCATATATAAAACAGTTAGTCATTTTTCAATTAACCTTTACACACAATTTCATAACACACACACAGACACACAGACACACACACGCACATATATATTTGTGTGCGTGAGTGTGTGTTTGTCTGTTTGTCGGTGTGTGTCTAATTATGTCTATATAGACTCGTTTTCAAAAGATAACCTATTCTTTCAGAGATCTCCAAGAATGCTGTTCGAAGAACTCAATAAAATAACAGTCAAATTAAAAATATATTTTGTCGAGAATTCTTTCCGCTTGGAACATATAGACCCCGTATAGCGATCATATAAGAAACCTTGGATCGATTTCACCAGCGTTCTTTGAGGGGCGGTCAAAAATTAATCGCAATTCTTCTGCAATTATAACGTCTTAACCACCGAAGCACACAAACCATACGCCAGTGGGGAAAAAAAACCTCGGAGAAGATTCGTGGCTTATTCGATTGCGATGTGCAAGCTGCCTTCGACTCAGCTGTTTACATATGTGAACACCATATTAGTTTATTTCATGCCACTCTACGAGTGTTGCGTCCTGGGCAAGTCGATAAACTACGTCCAGCAGCAAGACCTATGATCAGGAGGTTTTGAGGAGCGCGGAAACACCTCTTAATTGCTGGTGTTCCCAGGTCCACTTTGACCCGGGGTGGTTGCACCTGTTAGGGTCCCAGCTATGGGTACATAGTTAACCCCGAAACTGGGGTCAAAACACTATGAAAGTGTAAAAATAGGTTTTAATACTAGAAATACTTTGTAAAAACTTATTATCAGCAATACATTTTTGAAAAAAAAAAAGATTTCCAACAATAAATTTTGGAAAAAAAAATATTACCATCAATACATTTTTGAAAAAATAAATATTATCATCAATACATTTTTGGAAAAAAAATATTACCAGCATTACAGTTTTGAAGGAAAAAATTTTTACCAGAAAAAAGATTGACAATACAAAATATTACCAGCAATAAAAATTTTGTGGACATTTAATAACCTGTTGAGGTTGATATGTCGTAAAACAAACCAAACCAAAAAACTACTTGTTCCATGTAATCCAATATTGCCTGGCGCATGTTCGTATCGTCGGTGACTAAACTGATTTCCCCATCAGGATATTCTAGGGAGGAAGTTACTTAGACACCTTTAGGATTACATCAAATCCTGTGCGGATGAGACTTATAGCAGAGTCACAATGCGGTAGGCTGTGCTACATAACTTTGTCTAAAGCCTGTGTGGTGGTAAAACATCTTTGCTGTGCAGAAGGCTTCCTATTCAACGGCGGGAGGCATCCGCCGAAGGTAGCATCTTTATGATCAAAGAGAGAGTTGAAGTTGGACTACATCTGGATAAGAAACTTTTTTAATCAGTTTCAATATATTCAGGGCAGAAAAAGAAACAAAGGATTACTGAATTGGAAGAGTTAGAAAACAGAAACACTACTAAAAAGACGGAACAAAAGAAGAGCATTCAGAAAGACAATATATATCTATTGACATTGCGTTTAAGTTTTCAAAGATCAATGTTAGCTGAAAAGCATGGAACACAAGAGAGAGAAAAGAAACTGTAGCATAGAATTTATGAATATATCCAGCCAACTCAACAGTAAATTGCTGACTCCTCGACATCAGTATAATATTGTCATGAAAGGATTTTATATTAGAAAGTCACAGGGTGGCAATTTATGGGGGTTGGAAAGTGATCGGAGTCTGCTCAGGATCAATAATATTAGTGATTTTTGTTTGGATTTTTATCAACGATCTCTAGAAATATAACAATAGCAACACACCATGCATGGCAGCAATATTCTAAGCATGGACCAATGGTAGACTTGCAAATAAGCAAGATAGATGCGGCGGAGAAAGTTAGTCTAGAACGATCTTGAGATGGAATGGTTTCGTCAGTTTAACGAAAACACGCTACAGAGCAGTGAATGACATCGGCATTCAGACCAGATAAATGGAGAGAACTAGTTAGTTGGTCAGATGCACGGCAAAACTAAGACCACACCCAATAATAGGATTGATGCGTACGATAATGATATTCGTGCCATAGAATTCCAGGATATTTTGGAAAACAACCACTTCTATAAAAGCGGTATTACTGCCCGTATACACAATTAGTAAATAAATGGAGGTCAGATTTTATTGACGAATAGCCATAATACTAACAGAGGATTATACTTAGGATTATAGTGGTGATTGACTGCTCGGACTAACCACACCTTTCGAATGAATCGAATATGGAGAACTATTGGAAATATTATGGCACTGGGTCATCAATCGACCTTTGAATACAGATTTGTCATTCTGCAATTTTGGTTGCCAACCAAGGCTGAATAGTCTAGTGCTGTTTTACTTGAAGGAATCAACATAACTTGGCACAGGAAAAGAGATTACACTAATGTGGAGGGACAAACATGGCCACAAAAAGAATTTTCAATAATATCAGTTTTAAACAACTAAATTATAACGAGAAAATCAGGTTGTTTCCCATGGTATTTCTTCAGTGTTGCAACATCGGGGAATGCCATGAAGATCAGTTTCTTTTCAGATTTTCATTAAATCAACATACAGTGCATACATCAAGTGCAGCCTTGCCAAAATAATTCTATGAGATGTGAATATCAGAAGAATTAAATTGACTGCATTCTCAGATTGACAGCTGATTTAAAATAAAAAAAAAGAGAAAGAAAAGAAAATAATAACTATCTATCGTGCATCTGATTACTTATTTTTCATTCTATCCACTCTTAATGTTTCTATTAATAATTCTCCCACAACCTGTAACCTGCGTTTTAGTGTATTGGTGTAAAATTAAAAAAAAAAACATGCATCTTTTATTGGCCGACATGCGTATA
>OZ010578.1:128340382-128507882 GCA_963932145.1 Acanthosepion lycidas
GATTCCTTCAAACGGCATTTTCTGAGCTGGTTCCAATGGCGTTTGTGAGTGTTTTTCGGTCCTTGGACAATATAGACCAGTTCGCCAATTCTTTGTTTTATGGTGCCTACTTCCCAGTATGTTATGTTGTTTTTGTAAGCCCTGAAAAAGACTTTATCGCCAGGATTGAAATATTTCTTATGAGGAGATACCTCATTTTTTTAACTTTGCTTGCCGTGGAATAAGTTTGTCGAAGACTTGATTTTCCATGCGAAACTTTCGGCCAGGACATTCGACCTAGGGTGGTACTGAGGCGTTGTAATGTGGTCCACCTGATATGACTTGCAGAAATCTCTAAATTCACTTGATGTGAATTGAGTGCCATTATCTGTAACTACACAATCTACCACGCCAAAACGCGTGAGTAGCTCATGTAAATCCGATCGTGCAGTTTGTGGTTGTCCTTTGCATTGTAGGACCTCAGGCCATTTTGAGTGGCTATCCACAACAGTGAGGTAGTACATGTTGTCTATAGGCCCTGGAAAATCGACAAGAATTCTTTGCCATGGATGGTCTGTTTTGGCCATGGTTTGCACGTTGTGGTTGGAGCTTTTGCTGCAACCGCGTATCCTTTGCATGATTCTATCATGTCTGCTATGTCCTTGTCCATGTTTGGCGAATAAACATAGCAGCACATGAGGCTTTTCGTACGGTTCTTCACCGGATGTCCCATGTGAAAATCCCTGAGGATTTTTGTTTTTGTAGGCTGTTTGGAATCACTACGCGGTCATTGTATAGTAGGACATCATTGCAGAGGGAGAAAACTTCAGGCACATTGGGGTCTTTAATGCGCATTTTGCTTTTTATGGATTGAATGAATTCATCCTCTCGAGACTCCCTTTTTATGTCGGCTAAAATAACTGGGAGCTCTCTTATGGTACTCGCGATCATGTTTTAGATTTCACAATTTGTCCTTAGAGTAGCAAGGATGGAGTCTTCAAAGACATTTGTATTTTTTGGAATGAGTCTAACTCTTTGTTGATTTGCTCTAGAGCAGCGAAAGGGACATTCCGTTTCTTTTTGAATACCGGTTGTGCACCGTCCTTCACCTTGAACTTAGCTTTCATTTTAGTTAATTTACCAAGGCTGCCAGAAAAAAACCTGGGAAAAATGTTGTTTGGGTTCCTTTTTGAGATTACCAAATTGGACGTTGTACTTTGTATCTTGGTACTCATTGGGCAATCCCAAAGATTGAATTTTTCTATCCAATCTGTTCCAAATAAGTTATCTGAAGTTTTCAATACGTAGGTTTTGACCTTTCTGGTAACTCAATTTAGTGTTACTGTAAGTATTACCTCGCCTAAAATGTTAATCTTTTCGCCAGTTACGGATTTTGCTGTTTTATCTGTTTTTAATAAGGTCGGCTTGTTTAATTTTCGCCAAGTACGCCAATTAATGGTTGAAAGATCGGAACCTGAGTCAAGCTGGAATTTAATGGAGTTATTAAAAATATCCACAGTTACATATTACCTTAAATTCCTATCGACAGTATTTTCAGATTGAGCTTGCCTAATTTTATTTTTGGGTTTTCTCGTTCTGTTGGCGTACCAGCACCGAGTTAAAGTATGCCCTCTTTTATTGCAATCTTTGGAATAATTTTTGTTCTTAAAGGGATAGAATTTCATCCAGTGCCACTTACCACAATGGTAACATGGTCCAGGCGGTTTCTTTAACCTATTTGGGTTTTGGTTACTGCGGAATTTAGGACATGAGATTTGCCTTTTGTCTTTTTGAGGGGAATATTAGGTAGAATTGCTTCTGATTTTATTAATCTGAGCCACACCTGATTCCTCGATAGTGTTTGAGTCACACTTTACAGATATTACTCTTTGACAATCCTCTGCCAGTTTTTGGAGAGTCAATCCTTGTTCGTTCTCAAGCTTGGTCAGTACCCGTCGTCTGACTTTGGCGTCTTCTGCAGATACTAGACCTTGTGCGAAAATTAAGCACTTGAAATCGTCGGCAGTCAGTTCGGCTAGTTTAAAATCATTACATAGCTTGTTCACCAATGCTGCAAACGTTAGAAATTCTTGCTGGTTGTCTTTGACTGTGTTCAGACATCTCCAACGTTTGTGGAATAAGGTTGTGTTAGGCCCGAATAGCTTAATCGTCTCTGAAAAATCCACGTCAGTGGTTTTCTTGGTTAGTATGAAGTCTACGAACCTACTATGTTCTGTAGTTCCCTGTTTTCCCAACAATAGACGTACTTTTTTTTACTGGGCCATTACTGGGTTCACAGTCTACGTTGAAAATATCTTCGTAGCGCCTGTAAAAACCTCGAACGTTTTATCGTGCTCTGGTACGTATTCAAAGGTTTCCATTGAATTGTAGATTGTGCTCTGGGAGAATAGTGTATCTTTTTCAGAGTTTGAGCCTTTTAATGCATTTACGAGTAATTCTTTAAGTTGTTTCTGTTTTAGTTCAGCATTCTGAAGCGTTAATTTGTTGGAATTCCATTTGTTGTTTATGTACAGTGTAACCCGGATATAAGAGACCCGTGTTACAAATTCATGACGGTCGTCTTCGAGTATAGAATCCATAGGTTGGCATTGCATATTTCGGAGTCAGTGGGAAAGCGTACTTCAGGTTCGCAGTAGATATCGTAGCAAAGTAGCCGAGCGTAGTTCTTCCTTCTATCATCTTTGCCTGTCAAGTTGGCACTGGTTCTTCCGTAGGGTAAACAAAGATGGCCGCCTTTATACACGACGGATACAATGTTCTGCGGCTTCTGATTGGTTAACCTTGTATTGGTAGACTATAACGGAAGTTAAGTCATTTGGATTGGCTCACTAGTCATATGCATATACCCAAAAAACCGTAACAAGCCGGATATAAGAGAAACCCAGATATAAGAGAGATTTTCTCTGGTCCTAAATTAGAGCCATACTTACCTAAACAAAATAGACCAAACCCAGATATAAGAGAAAGCCGGATATAAGATACTTCTTCTCCGGTCCCGACAACTCTCTTATATCCGCGTTACACTGTAATTCCAAAAATAGTTATTGTTGTCTTTCTTCTGATTTTTTTTGCTGATCCAAATGTACTTTTAGCATTTGGACGATTACTTTTTGAAAATCTTCCATATTTAGACAAACAAAAATGATAGCGATTTTTTGTTGCTTAGAAACCCGTGTACCAAGGGGAGGTACACAAAAAAATCTTAATAGATTTTTTTTTTTTTTTTTACCAAAAAAATATGACAGACAATTATAGAAACTAAACTAATTATGTGTTTAGCTTTTTTGCGATTCCGTGGTTCCCTTAATTTTAACGTATTTGTATAAATTTTCACCACACTTATTATGTATTTTTTTATAGAGGTACAAAAAAGAGAAAACGTGCCTCAGTGAATTTGTGGGGAGAAAATTTTATGCACGAGATTCAACTCAGTTATATAAAAAAAAATTAGATAGTTTTTTTCGAAAACTTGAGTCGTAAGTAGTACTTCGGCTCGTGTGTTGTCAGTTTGTTTTATGAACAAACTGTTTTTTTCTCTGTGTGTGGATGTGTAAGGAATCGTTCTCGTAATGTTATTCGGACAGACTTTAATATTCCGTAGATGTGGAATCGCTAGTTCGTCACTGCTGTTTGGTATCGGAATATTTCTTTTTTATATGTAGACGCTGGGTGTTGCGTTTAAATCGCTAATGTAGTAATACCAGCTTAATTTCTCGTTCAACACTGCTGTGGGAACGCGTGGAGTTTCTGTGGTTTTTCGAGTACTCTGTCGCTATTGATATGGTGAGAACGAAATTCTCGAATCTTTCTGTCGCCACTGATGTGGGACGTGAATGCGTTTCTCGAATTCTTCGTCGCCACTGATGTGGGACTGGTAAGGTATTGAGGTTTCGGCGTGAGTGCGTTTCTCAAATTCTACGTCGCCACTGCTGTGGGCCCAAAGTCGGGACCACGAAAGGAAAACACGGAACACGGATTAGACGTAAGAAAGATATATTAAACAAAAAGGTTACAAAGATAGCGTAAGTGTAAGCCGAGCTTACTCTGCGCTAGTGTTTAATATTGGTAGTCGTACGCGGCTGTTACTACGGTATTAGAATACTCTCTCTCTCTCTCTCTCTTTCCTCCTCTTCTCCTAGAGTGTTATATCGCATACTTTATATAGTCCTGGAAGAGTCCATGTTGTAGGTATGTTACGGTCTCACAATAATATATATATATATATATATATATATATATATATATATATATATATATATATATATATATGTATGTGTGTGTGTGTGTGTGTGTGTGTGTGTGTTGATACGTTGCAACTTCTGCTTTCTTGATAAAGAGACCAGGAGACCAGATGTCATATTTTGCCTAGAAGAAAAGGAAATATTCAGTAAATACAAGAGTTTTGTCATTAACAACCAAGTCTCTCCTGCAATTATGTGACATCTTATCACCTTATACATTTTATTTACCTGTTATTAGATTTTCTCTTATCCACTGTCATATAGTGGGACTGATATTTCATAATAGTACATTACTTCTTTCTTTACGGATATGGGCATGATAGTAATGTATATAATAAAGTTAATTCATCTAAAAAAGATTCAAATTAAAAGAGGTTTCGTGTGTAGAAAAATTATTCCACTGCAGTTAAACAATGAGAAGGAAGTCGATATAATGCGCATATATTACCAAGAATAATCAGTGGATTAAAATAAAATAATCAGGAAATCATAAAATAGGTCATTAAAAATGATAACTGCGAAAATGTTTCCAGATTTTGCTGTGAAATCGACAAAGGAAATTACCACGTAAAAGTTATAATCTTCAGGTTAATAATTCAGAAATTTCTCGAAACATACCAAAAAGTTTTCATGGCACGCAATAAATAAATACCTTTCTGCCATAATGACAGATATGGGTTTTTTATTGATAATTAACCGGACTTTGCACGCTTAACGTTTGCGGTATATAAAAAGCCCATCGCTTATATTAATATGAATGGAAGAAAATATTCATTTCTAGATTAAGGTGGGAAGACTATTCACTTGAGACTTTCGAGAAAATGACTGAGATAGGAAAGTACACGTTTAGTTCAGCGATAAATTATCAATTACCACACATTAAAACAAAACGACACACGAGAATAAGTACTTATACTAACACGCACAGTGTAAATCTATATTTCCTTAAGCGAATATACACAAATTCAATATAGTGAATATATAAATATATATCCAAACAAGGTTGTTAAAGTCAGCTGACATGGTGAGTCTTTTGAAATTCTTACAGCATTTTCAAGCTTTCGAATAAAATATTTTAATTTCGGAAAGAAAGAACTTCTAAATTTCATTATTCGCATTATTTGTTGTCATATTTATCACAACGTTTCGGCCGTTGTACGCTCAGTCCTTCTCCACGTGTTTGGAATGTCGAACTGAGCCCTTTATTTCGCTCGCTGGGTTAGACTGTTGTAGTTCCACGTTCGCTGTATAATGGATATCAGTTATCAGTTATCTCCTGTTAATTCACCTCTCCACGTACTCCACTGCCTAAACCAGGTATTGAACTCACACTGCCACTGGCTCTAACCAACACCTTTGTTCACTGTGCAATGTGTCCTTAAGTGGATGAAGGTGGAGAGGTCAATTAATAGGAGATAATTGATAACTGACAATTAACCGGAGTTAACTGATAACTGATATCTATTAGACATAGCACGTGGAACTAGAACAGTCTACCCCAGCGAGCGAAATAAAGGATTTAGTTCGACATTTCAAACCACTTGAAGAAGGAGGCAGCGCACAATAGCCGAGATTTTGTGATAATTATGGCAACAAAGATGAGGATAATAATCCGAATAATGTAAATAGTGTACATAATACCTCATATCAGAAATATAAACAGATTCTAAATTTCATATTTTCTAATTTTATTCAAGTACATTCGATAATCTGTCATTATCAAGAACTTGGTATTGCCAGTGTGGGAAATTAAAACACTATATTTCACCCGTATCTTTAAGTGTATATAAATTATTTAATATGCGTACAGAGTAAGAATACAAATAAATGTTTAGTACCTACATTTACATTAGATTAACTGTTACACAGGCCTTTTTTTAAACTGGTTCAAATGCACCGTAGAAATCCTGCATATGTCCAACAAAGATCTGACTACCAAAATGGCCGTACCTGGTTCTTGATAATAACGGAGGTGGCCGGAAATATAGGAGCTAATCAGAATAAAATATGAACTTCAGGCAGTTGATCTCAATTTTTTTATCTCGATGTCTTCCGATTCGAAAATTTGAAAAAAGCAATAACAATTTAAACAGACCTTGTCGTTTGAATTTAGCACAAATAGTTTGATCGATTTCTGCTTGCATCAGTAAAGTTCATATTAGATGAATAAACCCTGGTCAAAAAGAAAAGTTTAATTTAAAAAAAAATCACTATTTGTTGTGGCCACGTGCCGGGCCTTTTCTGCATATCTCAGTTTAAGCTATTTACATTTAGTAACTTGACTCTCCAATATTTTGTTCATCCCTGCTGTGGCTAAGTATTGAACTCACAACTCTTTCGGCTAAGTCACTGGATTACTTCAATTAACGCTTTAACACCAATGACACATATCTCAGTGAGCAAAAACGTTGGTTGACTTAATCCCAAAGCGTATTGACTCAAAGGGTTGTGTGTTCAATATCAGTCGAGGTCAACAAATACTTGGAGAGTCTAGTTATTAAATGGTGATAACTGAAACTGAGATATGTAGAAAAGGCATGGCACATGAATCGAGAACAAGCTTCCCCTAAATAAAGGGTTCGTTTCGAAATCCCACCGTATATCACCTGAAGAATCCGAAGCGTAGAACGTCCGAAAAGCCGTGAATATGACAATAAAGATGAGGATAACAGTTCAAACAACATAAATAGTGTAAATAATTACAAAATCCTATCTCTCAAATATAGACAGATACTGAAGAAGGCAGTAGCTTACAAGGGTCGAAACGTCGTGAATATGACAATAAAAATGAGGATAACAGTCGGAACAATGTAAATATTGTAAATAGTCACAATAGCTTATCTTATATAGACATATCTTGAAGAAGTCCGGAACGCATACGGCCGGAACATCGTGAATATGACAATAAAGATGGGGACAACATTCCGAACAATGTAAATAGGCAAATAGTTACTAAACCCTATCTCAGAAATATACACAGATACTGAAAAGACAGGAGCGTACAAGGTTCGAAACGTCGTGAATATGACAATAAAATGAGGATAACAGTCGGAACAATGTAAATATTGTAAATAGACACAATACCTTAGAAATATAGACATATCCTGAAGAAGGCCGGAACGCATACGGACGAAACATCGTGAATATGACAATAAAGATGAGGATAACAGTTGGAACAATGTAAATATTGTAAATAGACACAATACCTTATCTTAGAAATGAAATATAGACATATCCTGAAGAAGGCCGGAGCGTATAACGGCCGAAACACCGTGAATATGACAATAAAGATGAGGACAACATTACAAACAATGTAAATAGTTTAAATAGTTGCAAAACCCTATCTCAGAAATATAGAGAGATACTGAAGAATTCAGGTGCGTACACGAGTCGAAACGTCGTGAATATGACAATAAAGATGAGGGCAACAATACCTCATCTAGAAATATAGAGACGTGTTTAGGGTCATTTTCATGCTGAGACAATACTTTTCTTCCCAAAGTGAATGCATACAGGCAATATGTTTTCCTTAGAGATAAATCGCTAATTTTCAGTATTCATTGTTCCCTAGATGAAACCCAGTTCATCAGTAAGATTAATGCCCATACAATCCCAGACCCTTTCTTTCCTTACCATGCTTTAATGTTGATATGAAAAACACTTCTTCTGGTCTTCACAATGACTACATCAACACGCTGGATCCCTGTACCTTAATTTTATATCTTATAGAGGACACACTCCCAGAACATTGAAATATTATTCAAATTTTCCTGAGCATGCTTTAAACGAGATATTTTGGCGCCTTGGTTTCCGTAATGGGTCCCTAATTTGTCGTTTGTCCCGTAAACTTTTGCTATTTTGGATGCAGTTTATTTCTGCGTTTTTCGCATCCTGTTTGCAATATTCAGAAATGTTTTCTTCAGATTTTTCTTAACAGCAACAACAAAAAATACATCAGTAACGGTCTACTCCAGTGAGCGAAATAAAGGGTTCAGTCTGACATTCCCACCACGTGAAGAAGTACAGAGTGTACTACGGCTGAAACGCTGTAATAAATATGGCGACAAAGATGAGGGAAATAGTCCGAATAATGTAAAAAATACAGCGATGTCATTTTGCTTTTTCAACTTTGTCGCTCGCGTACATGTTCGATATTTGGATTTTCAATTTTTTTTTTCTCAGCTTCTCATTTATAGCCATTCTTCTGTTTGTTTATGTACAAAATATGCTAGATTTTGAGAAGACTTAAGAAACTTAGAAATGATCACGAGCCTGAGGTTTACAATAAAAAAAGAGACAGCTAGGTTTTCTGGAAAACAAATGTGAAAATTTTACCTTGAAAATTTAAAATGCTCATGGTAGGGCAGGAAAACAGTGAATAGCCGACCCAATGCATTTGCATAAACCGAGGACAAGGCAAGATCGAAGGTATCTTCTCACGAATGTTACTTGAAGAAACTAAAACAGGAATTTGTGGAGAGCCATGAACGTCCACGTCCTGAAATAACATAACTCTTTAACCTCAGAATAGTATATTTTCTAATGTGTCTTCATTATCGAATTATACATCTGTAAGCTGAAAACCATGAATTAATGAGAAGGATTTTATCATATTAAATTGTTATAGATATACTATTATCATATATTGCTCCTGCTTGTTCTTTCATTCCTTAATTAATTGGTGTCTTAATTAGTTAGTTAAATAATGTTTTAGATTATTTGGTCGTTAGTTAATTAGTTTAGGTTACGTCCTGCCAAAATGGCATATCAACAATGATCAATTCCTTTTTTGTTGTTAGGAGAGATTCAAGAAAAATATAATCAAGGCTGATGTTTGGGTCCAGAAAAAAGAAAGAAAGAAAGAAAGAAAGAAAGAAAGAAAAAGAAAAAAGAAAAGAAAGAAAAAAGAAAGAAAGAAAAAGAAAAAAAGAATGAAAAAGAAAGAAAGAGAAAGAAAGAGAATGAAAGAAACAAACAAAAAGAAGCAAAAAAGAAAAAAGAAAAGAAAGAAAAAGAAAAAAGAATGAAAAAGAAAAAAAGAATGAAAAAGAAAGAAAGAAAGAGTAAAAGAAAGAAAGAAAGAAAGATAGAAAAAGAAACAAAGAAAAAAGAAAAGAAAGAAAGAACGAAAAAGAAATAAGAAAAGAAAGAAAGAAAAAGCAAAAGAAACAAAAAAGGACAGAAATAAAAAGAAAGAAACAAACAAACAAAGAAAAAGAAAGAAAAAGAAAAAAGAAAAAGAAAGAAAAAGATATACAGAAAAGAAATTAGAAGAGGCCAGGACTCTCATGTTTCAAACCTGCTTAAATGAAAAGGAACATTTTGCCAATGTTGAATATTTCTATTTTTACCCTCTTACTTCTTTATATTAACATTTATGCTCATATTTATGATTGTTATAATATTTTGTTAAACTTAAAATATTTCACAAGACAATAGAGGGAATTCTTTAGATATTTTATAGTCGTATAATTTGTAAGGAGTTTATGTAGCCATTAATTTGAGAATTAAGATTCCTGAGAAAATTAAACTAAGCTAATAAATTTATAAAGATATTTCTGTTTATCATTACTGTGGTTGTTGTGGTTATTTCCTTTGATGTCTGTCGTGTATTTCATTTCCTTCTGGGTCTCAAGGTAACATCAGAAATGGCATTATGGCATTTTCACGGAGTACTTTGGTAAAAACAGAAATGTATGCGACTTAAAAGCACACACATTTTACATAGATTAAACCCTTCGAAAGGTGTGAGCTTTACTTGTAAGAACACATTTCTTGTATTTTTTAAGACACGAGCCAACAGAGATACCATCAATATAGTTATATAATATCTCGTAGGTGGCTTTCATTGATGGATAATATATTCACAAGCAAATGAGCAACAGATGTGTTGTTCTCCGATCGTACGCTAAGAATAACATCGACAAAGCATGTAAAAAACCCCAAGAGTTGGGACTTCTTGGTTTCACGTTCTCACTACCATTAATAGAAATATTTGTAGCCACGCTACCATATATAGTTTGGTCCTTTTAAGATTCTCGACAAAATCAAAAGAAGGGTCTGTAATGATATCGGTCCTAAACTTGCATCTCAACTTCAAGCACTTTCCCAATGACCGGATGTGTCTTTCCTGTTCTCTCTCTCTCTCTCTCTCTCTCTATATATATATATATATATATATATATATATATATATATTCGTGGTGGTTGTTGTAGGGAATTTAAGCATAGAATTAGATTGGCTTTAATCTTAGATATGAAGGACGAATACATGTTTGGTGTACGCTCGGGGAATAGAATACTCCACTCACTACCAATGGCGGTATTAAACACGATAAAAAATCAATGTTTGGGGTGCATTCTCAGCAGCAGGAGGTCGTAATTTGTACAAAATCTAGGGAATCATACGACAGCATCAACACCGCAGCATTCTAGTGTTATGGTCTGTTTCCTTGTACCACGGTGATGGTCCAAGGTAGAACCAAATAAGAACTCGAACACGGATATGGAATAACACAGATATATTACAAACAGGAATATATACAGAGAAGTAGAAGTGTTAGTATAAACAATCAGGTTTAGTAGAGAGAACAATGTAGTCTCGAACAGTATCACTATTCCAATGTCTTGAAGTAATTGTCTGAACGCGACTCTGTTTCGCAGTGCCTCTGACACGACTGACTAACACGCTCGTTCTGACTGACTGACCGACTCCTGACGGACGTCACTCCAGACTTCAGACTGAACAGTATTTAGTCACACCCTACGAGGGCATCATGGAGCACAAGGCCGGTTTAACGGGAGATCTCCGAGCCCGTGGGCTCGGCCAAAATATATGCCCTTTGAACCCGTAAAAACGGGTTCAGGGTTGGTTTACCTCACCAAAAGAGACTCCGCACTTCGGCGTAGCCTCGTTGGGGTTCCTCCCAGCCCGAAGGCAGAGAGTTCAACCGATCAGACGGTGAGCCGGTCGCCCGACTTCGCACTCAGCGGTATTTACTCACTCCCCCCACGAGGGCATCATGTGGCACAAAGCCGGTTTAACGTGGTATCTCCGAGCCCGTGGGCTCGGCCAAAAATATGTCCTTTGAAACCGTATAAACGGGTTTCAGTGTCGGCTTACCTCCCCGAAAAAGACTCCGCCATTCGGCGTAGCCTCGTTCGGGTTCCTCCGCGCCCGAAGGCAGAGAGTTCAACCGATCAGCCATTCAGCCCGTCGCCTGACTTTGGGCTGAACGGTATTTAGTCGCCCCCCCCCACGAGGGCATCATGTAGCACAAGGCCGGTTTAACGTAGGCAGAGAGTTCAACCGATCAGCCGGTCGCCCGAATTCGGACTGAACTCTCTGCTTCCTCTTGAGGCGCAGTATTTATTACGTATGGAATAGTCCATTATGTTATTATGGGTAAGGTCCCATAACAACTAGTTAATCAAATGTGGCTTTCTGCTAAAAAACCTTTTGCCCAGAGTCAGCGATTCACGTCCCACTACGGGAACGATCCTAATCATGATCTTAACAAATTAAAATAAAACAAAATAAACAAACAAATATGTGTGGTAATGGACAAGCGTGACCAGAATAGGCAAGTTAACACAGAAGGTGAGAGAATTAAAGAAATGCTGGAAAAATCTGGTGAGGGACGTTGATTTACTAAAGAATTTGGTCTATAGCATTCCACGATGAATTAAGGCCATTATTAAAGCAAAAGCCTACCCAACAAAATAATAAATCATTTTTTGACATGTATAATGTAAATAGGTACACCTATGTTAATATCCTGAATTAATAAATGGATTCTATTACTCACTTGTTTTGGTAAAAATAAAAAGTGACTTTCTATTGAGGTGTCCATTTTCTTGCCTCGCAATGTATGAGTGAAATGTAGAATTTTTTTCATTTGAGTAGTCCTTCAGAATGTACGTTTATTCTGTAAATTACTTTGATGTATCAGCCCCCAGTTATATGTATTATCATTAGTAGGGTGGTTCAAAGTTTTATATTTTATTCATCATCATTTCTATGTGTGCATCCATTTTTTTTTCCGCAACGATGGTAAATTGAAACTCTGTCAGTGTCCTAGTCAGAGACCTGATCTTAACCTAGTTTAAAACCTTTGGGAGAAAATGAACAAAATATTATTTTTGATATTTATAATTTAAAGAGAATGGAAACTAAAAAGAACGGCAGCTAACAATGTGAAACACTGAGATTTAATTTTCGGGTAACGACAACAAAGAAAAGAGGAATCGAATAATTTAGAGAGTCTATTGGAAGTAAGCCTAGCGAGTAGAATTAAGGTGTAAACAACACGACATATTTGTTTAAGTAGTGATGCAAAGACAAAAGACAGGTGATAAAGGCACAATAGAAAAGGTCATGGAAGTTGTGAAAGCCATACTCGCCCACATCCTGAAAAGGAAGGCATTCTTCTACGATGCTTTACCATTACAGAGCTAAACGTTTGTGTTATGAAATGTATGATCTTATAAGAAATGATTTTAATATTTCTCACTCCATTTATATTAAACTGATAGAAGATTAATGGCTGAAAAAAAAACGAATTAAAATTTTATTCCACACCGTGAAGAAATATATGGCAGTCACATATATATTTGGTAACAGAGATGAATGGTCTCATGTTTGCTCATAAATAAGACCAGATAATATCCGTTTTGATGGTAATGGTCTCCTGCAAATAGTAAAAAAAAATATCTAAAGAAAAAGTAGTTTAAGAATATATATATATATATATATATATATATATATATATATATATATAATATTATTTGATAATTAGTAGGGATTATTCCAAAGGCCATATAAATCCAAAGAAAGCTCCATGTAAGAACAGAGCATATATATATATATATATATATATATATATATATATATATATATATATATATATATATATATATGCCAGGAAAGCATAACGGCAGTAGCAGCGGAAATCGACCTGCTTGCCGAGCAAAAAAAGAAAAAAAACAGACACGGAGGAGTACACTAACATAAAAAATGTCATAAAAGCTCACACAGACCAAAAGATGAGGGAACTACAAAAAACAAAAACTGAAAAACAAAGAAAATTAAAATGCAACAGAAGAAAAAAAGGGAAATGAAGCCAAACTCTGATAAAAAGAAAACAACAAAACACCGCAACTACACTGACCACCACGCAACCAATGCAAACACAAAACAATCCAAATAAATACACAAACAACCAACCAACAATAACAACATCACCACCATCAACGATAGATAGAACCTCAAAACACAAACACACATACAAAACAAACCACTAACTTACGCGGACATCCTTAGGGTGCCGTACAAACATACACAAACCAAAACACGGCAGCCCTTCTACAGAACGCATAACCCCATTAGACATCCCAGACCACCTAGATTAGCCCCTAGTAGACAATCAACAACAAACACACTCAACCTTAAAAAAAACGGAATAAGCCCCCAACCAGGACACCTGAATGGGGATAGAGCATCCCTAATAGGGGATATGATGCAAGCTTTCGAGCTTTTACGAAAGAACTCCATGCTTGCGAATTCAAACTTGACCCATACGGGCGAGTTATAAATTTAAGTAACAATAAATTTTCACTCAATACATTCAGGGTATTAAATAAAGGACTAAGCTTTTGCCCTAGTCCCCCAAGGTTTGATAAAGACACCTTGGCAAAGGACCTGAAATCCTTCTTCAGAAGAATACGGTTAAAATCCCATTGCGGGGAGAATGATCACACACCTTCCATACTTGATACATTAAAAGAGAAGGATACTATCTGCACCCCACAAAACAGACTTTAATATACAGACATTTGAAATAGCCGTAGCAAATGACATAAAGAAAACAATAGCCTGTAAGTTGCCATGTAACATTATTACTGAAAGGGAAGGTATAGCCTTTGACACGCTGACACATAGAAATGACTTAATCATAACACAGGATGACAAAGAGGGGGCCACAGTGATCTGGGGTATCAAAAAATGCATTAAAGAGGCCAACACTCAGCTAGCCGACAAAGAAACCTACAAAAGCTTACCTACAGATCCCCCTTCCCGAAGACCAAAAAAAATTAACTAGCTCACTAAACATAATACTTTGCAACAATCTAATCGACAAAGAAACATGCACAACGCTTACACCCGCAAACATCACACCTGCTCGCTTCTATCTCCTTCCTAAAATATACAAAAGCAACAACCAAGGAAGGTCGGTCTTTTCATCATTCAACTGCCACACGACCAAAATTTCCAAATATGTAGACCATTACATACAATCCTTAGCTAAGAAAGTAAAATCCTACATCAGAAACACAACAGATCTACTAAACAAAATTAATCACATACAAAAAGTTCCAGAGAATGCTATTCTAGTGACTATGGACGTAAAGTCACTCTATTCAAACATTAAACACATCGAAGGGCTAACCGCACTTCAGGAAGCACTTACTAAAAGAAGAAAACAAGACACCCCACAGAAATTATCGTAAAGCTCATGGAACATATTCTTACATTGAATACTTTCAACTTCAATGGAAAACACTACCTTCAAGTAAGAGCTTGTGGCATCGGCACCATTGCAGGTCCGTCATATGCTACAATATTCATGGGAAAATTTGAGGAGACCCATATCTATCCAATAATTGGTTGCGACTGCGTATTCTATGCAAGATATATCGATGATATATTCTTTGTATACACGGGTAGTGATGACAAACTTACCCAATTCCTTATGACCCTAAACACAGTGCACGACTCAATTAAGTTTGACTATGAAAAATCCACAACATCGGTAATATTTTTAGACACCCACATTTACATAGATGAAAACAGAAAACGACAAACGACACTACACACTAAAATCACCCATCCACCCTAAACACCTCAAAGAGAACCTTCCCTATTCACAACCGCTTACACTCAGAAGGATATGTTCCAACAATGAATAATTAAATAAACACATTGAAAATCTGGAGCATCAATTCACAACACGTGGCTATAAACAACACCTAATCGGGGAACAAATGAATAAAGCAATTTCCACACCTAGAGAAGACACTGTAATGTACAAGATTAAAAATAAATCTAGCTGCATCCCTCTTGTTACCACTTTCAACCCCACTCTGCCTCCACTACCCCAAATAATCCAAAGTCGCTGGGAAGTACTACATCTCAAACAGGCCTAAAATAATTGTTTAAGGAATCCGGCCTTCTAGCATATCGTAGACCTAAGAACCTAAAAGAAATCATAGGTAGTAACCACATTTCAGGGGACAAGGTAATCTGTAATAAACTAAGAACAAAATCAACAGGATTTTCCCAACCATGTAACAGCAAAAGAAGTTTATGCTGCAACCACATTAGATACACGAATTCATTCATTAGCTCAGTCACCAAATCTACTTTCAAAATGTACCACTACTCTAAATGTAGAAGTCATAACATAATTTACCTCCTAGAATGCACAATATGCCAGAAACAATATGTAGGAAAATCTGAATGGCCCTTTCACTACAGAATTAATAATTATCGCAATCGAATCGCAATCGAATTAAGTCGACACCCCAGGAAAGATTATTACCTGTAGAACATCATTTCCGCCTAGAAAAACACGATTTTAAAACTCATGCCAAATTCACGATAATTTGAAAAGTTCAGAGCAGATAACATTAGAAAGATTTTAGAGTTCCGTGAAAATAAGTGTATACAACGTTTAAAACACACAATCCAGCCAGGCTAAATCAAAAATTAAACAATGTAGATAGTATTAATATATAACCCTACAAATCAAAACCTACCCAAATTTCTCGCCCACACAAGACAGACATGCTTACGGAGGTGTTGAGGCCACACATTTACACAGACACCCAGACGAATATACACACTTACACACATCATACTAACTGACTCCCTAATTAGCCAAATGATAACACACACCACAGTACTATACACGTTTACACATATCATACTCACTCACTCCCTAAGAACTAAAAAACGCGCGTGCACACACACACACATACTTAGCAGAGTCACATCCCCTCTTCAGGAACCAATAAAACTGTCAAACTGACTAGAGGAATTCAGAGCAGCATGGATCCATCCAGCTCTTATCTCAAATAACATCCTAAAAGAGATTGGTTGACCAACACAAGGAATGTTAAAAAATTCATGTTAAAAACAAAAAACAAATGAAAACTACAGACAAAAGTTCATTTTCTCCATCAAGACATTCATTTCTGTATCCCACTGCAAGCATAATCTTTTTTCTCCTGATGATGGCCATGTTGGCCGAAACTAATCGAGGAATCTCAATGAAATAATAATAATAATAACTAAATAATATTAATCTACAACCCAGTGTGTCTTAAGATTTTATTTTATATATATATATATATATATATATATATGTATATATATATATATATATATATATATATAAATTCATGGATTGTTGAAAATCTTTTGTTCTGAAGCGAGGGGGTTTGTCTGAAATTATTACTATGTATTTCTAAAGTCACCGCTTTAATCATTATATATATATATATATATATATATATATATATATATATATTGCTACCTTGGCGTCTTCCGGTTGGAATCAATGAATGAGACTGTACATGCATACTCTTTCTTTCCCTCACACCACATCTCTCTCGATATATATATATATATATATATATATATATATATATATATATATATATATATATATATATATATATATATTGTTATGACCAAGTAAATGGTTGAGAAATAACAAGACAAGAGGTTGAAGATGAATCATGTATCGAACAGTAAATACAACAGAAGACTATGACAGGATTTGGGAGTGTGTGTCGGTTGACCAACGTTCAATCTCTACTATTGTTCCTCCCAAGTTTATTTTCCTACTAATTTTAAAATAAGTGGAAGAGTTCACAATAGACTCATTCGAGGTAAGAAACCACAGGATACATACATACATATATATATATATATATATATATATATATATTTATACATGCGCGGTACTTATTGAAAAGTGCTCAACATCAGTCACACAGTTAACATACTTTGTTGTATTGATGTGAGTTTATCGCTCAAACTCAGATCAATTCAACTAAATATATATATATATATATATATATATATATATATATATATATCAGTATCACCCCATGCAAGACATTAAAACAGTGTGCCGAAGAATTAGGAACAGAAACATTAAAAAAGTGTGGAAAGACGATATAGTAATCAGAAACACAGTAGACAGCGATTCATATTGCATTTAAGTTTTTGAAGATTAGAGTTAGCTGAAATACATTTTTTAAAGCATTTCACCCCAACCAAGGTGGGAAGCCACTAGAACGCAAAGGGTTACAGAAAATTTAGAGCAAGATTAGATAGGAGTGATACAAGAAAGGATGAGGTTAGTGGATCGATCAAGGCAACTGGAGATGTCGATTGACATTACACTTGAATAGCTGGAGACTATAGCTCACAGGGAAACAGGAATAGGGAAGGGGGGTCCACAGGCGAGAGGCGCGAGACAGGAAGCTACTAGAGTAGAAGAGACGGCTACATTTAGAAGTTTCGACAGTGAAGGGATGAGAGCGCGATGCCAGCCTCGTATGGCGTTTTAACTCATGACGTCTGGGAACCAGCGAATGCAGCTCCTCGCAGCAATTTCCATGAAAGTATTTGTAGAACAGACAGAGGGAGGCGACGGCGCGTCTGTGAGAAAGTGACTGTAGACGAGACGCCAAAGCAGGGCCAACTACATTACATATCCACCTCTGGAGCCTATCAAGAACCCCGAGGCAAACAGAAGGGGCACCAGACCATATAAGGCAGCAATACTCCATGCAAGGGCGAATTGTTGATTTGTAGATTTGGAGGATCGACTACGGGGAGAAAAACTTCCTGGCGCGGCTCAGGGAGCCAACTTTCCTTGCAGTGGACGAAGCAATTGACTCAATGTATTTATTCCATCTCAGGTCGGTAGTCAACTTGAGAACGAGAAGCCGCAGAGAGTTGCTCTCGAGAAGTTGAGCATCAGACATTCTAATGGAGGGAAGGGAAGGATCTCTGTGGTGATTGATAGCAGTTTTGTCTTAGAAGCGTTGAAGTTGACCAGCCAATTCTTGCCCCAGTTCACAATCGATTGGAGGTCCTTTTCGAGACGCACGGCCAGGTGAGTTTTGTCAGTGAGATTAGATTTGTTTTTGAGGAAGGAATAAATTGTGGCGTAGATGCCAACTTTGGAAGTTATGGCGTCAAGAATGTCATTTATGTAGATAAGGAATAGAGTGGGGCCTAGGGTGCAGCCTTGAGGAACACCTGCGTTCGTGGGATAGGAACTGGAGGATAATCCGTTCAAAACGACCTTCAATTCACGGTTTGACAGGAATGATTGTATTAGGTTATATAATCTACCCGTAATGCCATAACCCTGGAGCTTGCGAAGAAGGCCGGCATGCTAAATCCTATCAAATGCTTTAGAGATGTCTAGTGCCACGGCACGGGCTTCCCCGTTATTTTGAAGAGCTCGGTAGATAGTTTCAGTGATGGCCGTAAGCACATCAGCTGTAGATCGTGTAAAGCGGAAACTACGTTGCTTGTCTGAGAGCAGATTATGAGATGTGAGGTGGTTAACCACCTCGGTATTGATTAGTGCTTCGAAGACTTTGCCGAAGAGGGGAAGGAGACTGATAGGACGGTAGTTTAAAGGGTCGGAGGGGTACCCGGAGATCTTGAAGACAGGAACGATCGAAGACGACTTCCAGCAGTCAGGAAAACAAGAATCCTTGAGTCAGTAGTTGTATAATTTAGAAAGGGCGGGCGCCAGTTCAGGCGCGCATTTCTTCAAGACAATGGCTGGTATCCCGTCTCCACCACTAGCCTTGATGAGTTCCATAGGTGAGAACTGTTAGCATAGAACGTACGATTACATCTAGCCAGCAAATGTAGCACTGCGCTTAAATAAAAAAAAAAGTCTAGGTAATATAGTGAATTGGTCATCCGAAGGATTACCATGAATGTATTTACAGAAAAAGACACAGAGTAAAAGGTTTACGGCGGTTAGAAAGAGACTGAAGCCCAGCCGTCACATCAGGACAAATGCTACTGCTTCTTTTGATTTTATCAAGAATCTCAATATAAATAGAATAGGCAATGGATAATATGTGACAGCAATATTCTAACAATGGACGAATTGATATGCAAGATATATTCTACAGAGAAAAATTGCCTCGCTCGAAAACAGTGAACCAAATCTCTTTGCATATCTAGTACTATATATATATATATATATATATATATATATATATATATATCTATATATATATATATACATATATATAGAGACATATTCATATATATATATATGCACATGCGTATATATATATATAACACACACATACATACACATATATATATACACATACACAAATATGCATATATAAACAAATATACACACATGCATATATATATACACATACATATATATATACACATACATATATATACACATACATATCTATATACAAACATGCTTATATATATATGTATATATATATATATATATATATATATATATATATATATATATATATATATACACACATACATATATATAAACACACATAAATATATATATATATATATATATTAACACACACACACACACACACATATATATATATATATATATATATATATATATATATAGGTACGCCTCTCGATCCTTTATTTTCAGACATATATTGCCAAATCAGTAAGCAAAATATTAAATAAAATTAATAAAAATAGACTTAAATTTCACATTCACCATAAAAGCTAAATTTTCCCATATCTTTATACAAAAAGTCTACTAATTCTAAATCGTGATTTCTAAACTACAACAGTGAATGACCTGAAAAATATAAAACTGTTTTCATGAATAACCAAAAGCAAAAAGTCAATCTTCGACTTCGTTCATGAAGACTGTCTCGTTAAATCAATTACGACTGTGTAGTTTGTTCGATCATCACTGGTTGCTCCATACTTTCAACCTTGTGCCACATCTGTTACGTTTCAACCTTGTGCCACATCTGTTACGTTTAGTTAAACACAATATAAAATCATTGCTGATTTTGTTCAGGATAGTTCCGTTAATTTTGTCAGTAATTTCACTTGGGGCCTTTTTTCCATTTTGCAAAATAATATCCAATCAAATATCCTTTCACCAAAAATAATTTTTAAATCATAATTTTCATTGCCCAATTTCATTAAAATAAGACATTATTTTCTTTTTCATTCATCTGCCTGCATTCTGGTTTCTAAAATTTTCAGCTCAATTGCCGTAAATATTTCGAGAAATGTTTAAATAAACATTTTTCTCTGAAAATGCATTTTGTTTGATGGCCTCACGGGGCTTCTCAATTTTTATGATTATATCAGGTCTTGCTGAATTTACAGTCTTTATTTGAAAATAATTTCGATAATATTTTACAAAAACCGAAGGTCATGCTCAAGAAAACTTAATTTGAATAGTGCTTCCTTCTTATTCAAGAAAAAAAGTCAATTTCTTAATCCCTCTAAGTTAAGAAATGCTATTTTTAATGATGAAGTCTTTAAGGTACGTGTCTGAAACATTATAATGAAATAACTCCAGCAATTCTGAAGTAATTAGTGTATTTTAATAAGACTCTTCGTTGAATTGTTCAGATGAGAAATATGTAAACAAACATAATGTATTTATTTTTATTCCGGTATTTAGAAATCATATTATAAAATGGTTGTGAGAGTATTTTGTTTACTGGGAATTCTAGAATGAGCAAGCCGATCGGCAGAATTCAAACATTTTAATAAATTGAAATGGGCCGTCTATTTAAAATAAAAAGTACTTACTGCAATAACATTTGAATATATATATATATATATATATATATATATATATATATATATATATATAATATTATAAATTAACTAATTTAAAAATTTGGTTCATTCGCGACACGTTTCAAAAACCGAATATAAAAACTTCAAATTTAATTATATAATTAAATTAAAATCAATTGTTTCATGTTCAAGCTTGAAGATGAAACAGAACTAACGCTTCTAATTTCATTATATAATTAAATTTGAAGTTTTTAGCTTCGGATTTCGAAACATGGTAATTCCTGTTTAGCGAAGGAACCATATTTTTAAATCAATTAATTTATAATATTTATGGTCTGTAAATTTACAGTGAGCACTGTTTTGTAAAATCAAAAGCATCAATAAGAAGACCGGATTATATATCTTAGTGTTCTTTCTTTTTAGTATTATATATATATATATATATATATATATATATATATATATATATATATATATAATATTTGATAAGTATAACTTGAAGGAAGCACAGTGAGAATCCAGTGATTATCGAACTCACTCACTACTTAGTTTTAATTAATCTAACGAGGGAATATTTTTAACCGTTACATCAAGTTGAAGTACTTTCCCTATATATATATATATATATATATATATATATATATATATATATATATATATGATATTGCTACATGCCTTACTTCTTGCTTTATCTCACACTGCGAATATTTTCTAAGCCCTATGCTAAACATTAAATCTGTTACAAAAAAAGAACTAAACACAAACGATCAGCTTTAAAAAAGGACTCGTAACTGGAGAAACCGAATGAAAAAAAGAATATTAACAACAAATACTTTTTCAAACACAACCCAATTCTGCAGAATCAGAATCAACGTTGAGTTTAAGCAAGCGAATGAGCCAATTGGAATAAAGTGCCATGCAGATTTGAATTTTTCCAACTTGTGACGAATGCAGCTATCGAGTTTTTTTGCATGCTTGCACGCTAGTTAACATTCGTGTCAGTCAGCTGTTGGCTCTCACGCTAGCCAATAGAATCTTCCTGTCTATTCATGGCAGCCAGCTAAAGGCTCTCACTCTGGTCAGTAGAAAATGGCCGCAAACTCCATGAAGACGGCCGTAGAATCATGAAAAAATCGATTATTTCCACTATCGATGGGAATTGGGAAATCTAATATCGGTCTTGGCCTTCCCGCTAACTTGGAGCATATGCAGGTAAATTTTTCGTGCAAATCCGTCGAAAATTGCGGCCGTGCATTCGTCGGACAAACACACACTCATCCTGCCTTTTATATATATATAATTTTTACAATAAAATTGAAAATAAAAATTGCCAATTTTAAATTTAACCTGTATCAAGTTTAATATATTATAAAATTATTTAAAGAAGGAACTGAGGAAAAATACATATATTTTATTTATTTTCTTTTAATCGATAAGCCAAAATCTTGGTTAGAGCAAACGCTAATTTAAGAAGATACAAATATTGAAATAATTTATATACATTTGAAGTGATGATATGTGCTGGGGAAAAATGACAATGCATACACAATCATATTACTGTATAGAAACCCATAGACATATCTGGATATATAAAAACGTAAAAACATGGACATATATACATAAAATATGGTCATACAATTTTATGACCGGCACGAAGAGACGAAATTTATTTTATTATCACTCATGATGATAACAGATATAAACTAAACCTGACAAACGGCCTACCTAACCGGTTTCGAAGCTCGCTGAATAGAGCTAAATCGATGTTAGTAAATTAAATACAATTATTACTAAAAAGAGATGAACAATATATATTGGTGGGGGGAGAAAAAACATTGCTTCGAGCACCTAATAAATAGACATAATTGTGCTACTAGTTTCAGTGTGCAGTCATTTATCATTCTTAGCAAGTCCCACTCGAATTACCACTTGAAAGTGTTGGGCATCATTTATATTTTATCGTTGAAGCCCTCTCTGTGTAAACAGGAGGACTTTGTACTGGCTTTCCAACTTATTTCCATCTAAGCCATATTTTTTACCGACCTATTATATATTGTTCTTCTCTTTTTAGTGATAATTCTATTTAATTTAATAACCTCGATTTAGTTCAGTTGATCGAGGTTCGAAACCGGTTAGCTAGTCCGTTTTTTAGTTTTTCTTTTTATCTGTTATCATCATGAGGGGTAATAAAAATAAATTTTGTCTTTTCATGACGGTCATATATATATATATATATATATATATATATATATATATATATATATATATATATATATATATATATATATATATATATATATATATGACCGTCATGATATATATATATAAAAAGTAAATTTAAAAATATATAATATAAGAAAAACGCGTTGTAAATGCAACGGGAGTCATTAAGAATATTTATTTAGAGGATCTTTACAGTTTTCACATTTCAATAAATTTCACAAGTGAAATTGAGATAGAGAGTTGCTATGCCATTATACGTTTCGTATCAAACATGAGTAGGATAACTCTTCCCATTTTATTTAAAACAGTGGCTCAAATTTTGTCTGTTCAAATTTCAATCCCTTTTGTTGATTATGATCACATGATCAGGTATAAAAAATTTACGACATTTTATTTTAATAATACAAATTAAATAAGGCCACAAATACTTTCTAGACAACTGGAAATGTTACTTAAATGACAGCATCATTATATGGACGCATACATCGACCAACTCAATCAATTCGAAATCCCAATTATTAGCTGCTACAATACTATCCAATTCACAATGGAATACAGTGAATATCAACTTCCATTCCAGGACATTCTGATCATAAATAAAACATTGAAATTGCTATCAACCAAAAACCAAGAGATTCTAAACAATAAATGTATTCACTCAAGCCATCAAAAAAGACACAATGAAGGATATTCAGTTTAATCTAACGAGAATAATTTGCACAACTGTCTCAAATTAAGAAACAGGGAATAATAGACTCCAAGAATTAAAATAAACTCTACTCCAAAGACAGTACCGATCGTTATTAACGTATAACAGAAGAGAACGTGCGAAATTTATAAACATTCAAATATTGCAAATAACAAAAAAACGAGCTCGAGGTACGTTCAATATCCTATCGTCTGTCTCAACACACAACTTAAGAAATTCAGAAACATAAAACATTATCCACAAGGAAATCCTTCTATTGAGACAAGACCCAGAATGAAAAAAAAGTATTCAAAGGCACATAAAATAATCTAAACAAAACACAACCAACATCCCTCAAAAAACTACTAAGCAAATTACCCACCACAAAATCAAAGTTAACTGCGAAAAACTGTGGCCGCTCTAATTGCAGGGACTTACATCAACTTCATTAAAGACACAATCTATCAATTTAAATAAAAAACAACAAAAATGAATTATCATAATTATTAAGGTGTTAAACCGCTGTCCCTACTGACAAGCGCGCTCTCACAATTAAAAATGATTTTACACCTGGCTATTTTACTGAAACTTATCACATTTATTGACACTTATAAACAATTTTGGTTTGTTTTGCCATCGTCATAAGCATTAACTCATTTTTACTTGACTTCACATTATTCTGCACATTACACCATAGTAGGAAACATTAAATATATTACTACAGAAACAAAAAAGTTTAATCTTTGTACATCGAACGTTATCGGATCTTCCAGTAAGATCGAATAAATTAGAATTCCTGACACTTGAACTACGTAACACTTTGTTGTTATAGACGACTTAACACTTTGTTAAAGTTAACTACCTAACAATTTGTTGTTATGAAATATGTAACACTTTATTGTCATTAGCCACGCTTAATAGACTAAGGCGCTCCAAAAATTTGACAGCAAAATTTCATGATCGTCAATTTCTGGGCCAAAAATTACTGTCTGATCATGTGATCATAATCAACCAACACAACTGTTGCTTAAACAGATAGCAATCTGAGCCTATTTTTTTGCATAAAATGGAAAGAAATCTTCATCATGTCAAAGCCATACGTCCCTTTATCTCAATTTAAATTCTGAAAATCATAGAACTCTGAAACCGGTAAAATTAGGAGTTTCATTCTCAACTTCTTTTTCTAATATATATATATATATATATGTGTGTGTGTGTGTGTATGTGTGTGTATATATATATATATATATATATATATATATAAATATATATATATATATTAGGTAGACTCTCCAGTCGTTTTCGACGTATGAGCGTCCAGCAGTTCAATTCTTAAGAACCTACAGCCTAGATGAATTTATTGTGAATGCTCTGTTCAGAACCAACTACACTTTTTTAACGACCACAAGTTCCCCAAACGAATCTACGCAGGTTTTGAATTCAGAGTTGTCCAACTGGTAGATCAGTTGACATCGCAGACTATAGAACCCACACTGGGCTGTTATTTAGCCATAGCTGAACGGAGAAAAACAGGATTAATAACTTTCCCAAGGATATTAGCACATAAGTGAATATAAAGGATTCGGCTGGAATTCGAATTCGTCAAACCGAACCGCTATCGCCTCACTCACGGTGCCTCCTCATATATATATATATATATATATATATATATATATATATATATATATATATATATATATATATATATATAATGAATGTATTGTTTATTTATTAATTGATTAATATTTGATTTTGTTGTTTAAACGTTATTTGCATTGGATACCTATATTTGAATAGATGCTCTGTTTATTTATTCAATAGTTTCCAAGCATTTTTTATGTTTATACGTTGTTTTTATAGATACAAATATTTAAGTAAATGCTATGTTTATAATAAATTGTATTAAACAGCATTTACCGGCCTGAATGTCCGAGAAAGTTTCATAGAAAATATGCGTCCTCCGAGAGGAATCAAAACTGTATCCTATAATGAACTGTTATATAGCCTTACGTGCTTTTACCGATTGAGCCACAGAATAGCGTTTCGGCTAGCAAGGTCGATTTAACTGTTTTTAAACTAAAATTTTCCATGATTTTCTCGCGAACATTCATATCTGCTCAATGCGTAACCGAATGATGTCACACATGATGAAAAAAGTCCGACAATTATTTTAAGTCATTTTTTTATGTTTATACGTTCTTTTTATAGATAAATATAAAAAATGTTTTAAAATAATTGTCGGACTTTTTTCATTATTAAACAGTATATTTATTTCCCTCTACAAGTCTGAATATTCAATAAATCCTATTAGATAAAATATGACGCATATTTTTAAGATTTCTTGCACGGGTTATTGAGATGTTGTCATGAAGAGGAGACAACTTAGCTTTCGTTATGTTTACTTGGAGTATTAATTTATGCAAGTTCTATTTTCATTGATTCATCGAATAGTAGAGAAGATAATCATCACATCCAAATGAAGATTCATTTTGTGAGATTAACATAACTTTTTACCATGTCAGAGTAATCTATTTTATGAGTAGACTAATGTATGACTACAGCGGATGTTTATTTCAAAATTGTCAAACTAAAAATTCAATTGCGTCTCAGGAAGTGTAGTAGCAGGAAATCGTTGCCACGTCGCGAGCAGATGCGAGACAGACAAGTAAACAAAGTCTTTAGCGAAGATGTAAATATTAAAATGCCACAAACTTCATTGAAAATTGACATCACTGGAAGTACACTATATCGGGGTCGCAGAAATAATTCAGACAAATCAACTCTTTCATCTCATTTATAAAATACGCTTGACTTTTTTTTTATTTGTAAGGCATGGACCCAATCGAACCTGTACTTTTTACTCTCATTTTCTCAGCAGGCATGATTTTGTAAAGGAAATATTGAAAATGTCCTGTATAAAACGGACCCGCCATCTTACTTTTTTGTTTAAATGCGATTTTCAAAGTTTTTAAATAGAACAACAATCGTCATCTTCTTTCTTCTTAAATTTCGTTCTTTTATTTTCCTATGTGCTCAATACGTGTCTATATCTCTGAGATGACGTATTATAATTATTTGCATTATTTGGAGTGTTATCCTTATCTTCATTGAGAGGCTCTTGAGTATTGTATAAGGTGAACAATTAGTAAAAAAAAAGAAGATTCTTGCACTGTCAAACACATTTTAAAAACGTTACATCATTCGTTATTTTTGTGAACATGATCTTCACAGGGGCCTTGTGACAGACTATCTTCACTTGGTAAATATCCTCCTTAATAGCTTTACTGAATTTCAGTCTCATATTCTTCTTCTTCCTTGTCCCAAACAAAACTACGTTTATTCAATATATCGCTGAGTATCGAAGGTCAGAAAGTCACACTAGATCTTTCATTATTCTAGGTTGCTCGATCTTTAATGGGTAATAGTTTCTTGTAGCCTTATACCAGACTATACTTACTTCAGGATCATGGTTATGCAAAACTCTTGTTGTACAGACTATAACATTTACAAATTTATAAAGAAAAATTATGATTCTTATACAAAATGTTACCCAGTACGAATTTCAGGTACCACGCAATGTAGATGTTTAATGTCGAAAGTGTAATGTGCAATGGGGTGTAATAAAGATAGACAAGGTGGATGGGAGTGGGAATTAATGTGGGTAAGGGTTGAAGAGAATGATTTTCCCTTGATATGAAGAGGTTATATTCGAGGAAAAATATGAAAATTATTGAAAAAATAAATATTATTTGTGCGTGTCACGCTATTAGAAAAAAAATAACAATATCTATCAATAAAACACTGAAATTGACTCTTGTCATGAAGAGGTTAAGATTGTAGTGTTTAGGGACTCACCAACGTGGGCGGTAATTCTTAGTAAAAAAAAAAAAAAATTACTAAAATGATTCCTGGCAATGAATGAGACAACTAATTCGTTTTAGATTTAGTTCTGCAAGCTAGAAATATGAAAATAAAAAGTCAAGCGTTAGAGTATTTTTATGACTAAGAATTCGAGCAAAAAACTAAAATTATTAAGTCCATGAATATTTTTTCGTGTCAGACTCTTAAAATTAAAATATTTCTCTACAAAACTGAAAGATTTAACAGAAATATATAAACATGATAATGCACTCTAAAATGTATAACTCTTAACTTTTTTTTCTGTGATTTGAATTAAATTTTAGAGCAGGTCTACAAATAATACAGCATGTGTCCCGCGAGAGATAAAAAAAAAATAAATAAATATATGTTCAGCAGAAATTCGGCAACTGATTACGTAGTAATTTTAGTTAACGCATAATTTTTTTAAACCAGTATTTCACAGACGTTTTATATAATTATTTTTTTAACTCTCCCTATTGGATGAGCGTTGAGGTGTAATTGATAACAGTAAGGAATGAGAAAACGCGGAACCGAGTTCCAATTTCAGTCAGAGTCGTTACTTTCACATTCGCGAAAATACTCTTCGGAAACTTATTAATCAATCTCTCCTCCTCCAGTTATAAGTTGAATAGCAAGAGAGATCGGGATCCTATAGCCTCGGATGGCAATAAGTCCATCGCAGAAATCAACGGCAAAAGATTCTACCTAATCAGACAATTATCGAAAGAGTGTATCGCGTTTTGCACTTAATGAATATAGAAAATGAATATTTTTCACCATCTTTCTACAAAAATATCGAGATTTCTTAAGCATAACTTGAATAAAACACAAGGGGAATCCGGTGAGGATCGAACTCACTCACTACTTAGTTTTAATTAATCTAACGAGACAAGATTTTTACAGAACATAAATTAATATTTAAAATCAGGGAGAAACAGTTGACATTTCTGTTGCCTATATTGAAGAAAGGAGGGCTTGGAAAATCTGATATTCACGGGACAGATAGTAACAACAAGAGGGGTATAGGCCGACAAAGCATGACAATCTGAATGAACTTGAGTAAATAGATGGCTTAGGGGAAAAAACCGAAAGAGAACATTTATTTAGAGCTCCATGAAACAGGGAGTTATCGAAAGCCATGATCGCCTACATGTGGAGGGGACACAGCACATAAACAAATAATAATAATAATTCAGAAATATGCTGGCGTCAAACCGTATAGAAAAGGACTCATATACAAAAATATAAAGCAATATAAGACAAGGATATGTCTTCTCACCGGACTTAATCGGCCTAAAAAATGCTGCGTTTCTGAGAGAATTAGGTGTCATAACATGATTAAATTATTACTGGCGACAATCTTAACCACATAAGATATTCAGATGACACAGTTTTGAGACCAAACGCAGAAAGGAATCTTCAAGAAATCGTACAGAAGGCACTAAAGGAAAGTGAGAAGAAAGGACTAACTATCAATTGTAAGACAATATTGTTGCTTTTTGCAAATTGAACAGTTCAACTTGCAGATTACGAATTATAGTTACCGAAATCAAACAAGTACAAAAATTTGAATATTTGGCAAGTGTTTTAAGAGTGGAAGAAGAGAGGGATATGGAAATCCGACGACAGATTAGGGTCCACAAAGGTGTCTTCCAAAATCTATGCACGGTATTAAGAAACAGAAACATTTCGTTAGAAACAAAGGAAAACATGTACTGAAATGTTATATAAATCTTCCTATATGGCAAAGAATTCTAGACGATCTCTATACAGATGAAGAAGAGACTTGACGACTAATCAATGAAGTTCTAATGAAGGACGCTGAGAATATCATGGACTGAACATATAAATAATGTTGAAGTTCTAGCGACAATGGAAGAAAAAGGGTCACTTAAACATAACATCAGAAATAGGGATTTGAAATAACTAGGGCACATAATGAGGAAAGAAGGCTTGGAATATTTGACACTCACAAGAGTGAGGGACAGAGGAAAACAACACATAACCTTCCTGGTGAGCTTGATGAATGGATGGTGGAACAGTGTTTGGGAAAGATAGACAAAAGAAAACAAATATTAAGACTATTAAGGAAGTTGTGGAGAGCCATAATCGCTCACGATCTATATCGGCTCTTCGTATATAGGAAAAAGTTATTTTTCCCATCTCTGAATATTTGGGGATTTAATTACTCTAAATTTATTTATTTATTCTTCTTGACAGTTCGCAATGCACAATGAAATTGGACAGCAGTCCCTTGGTGTAGTAACACGTACAAACAAATACAAAAATAAACCCAGCAAACACGCACACACACACACAAACACACACACACAAAGAGAAGAAGAAAAAAAACAAGACGCATACATCCCCGATGTAAACAAACACACGCAGAACATCAAATAGAAAAAGTAAAAACATTAAAAATATATAGTCTCTTCCAAAAGAATTGCAAAGGCAGGACCAATTCCTTTGTTTTTCTTGTTCACTGAAGACATTTTGGTTTAATATGAAATATTAATGGGACAAAAGTTCAGGATTTCAGCTTTTTTCTGTTATTTAAATGTGTTAAACACCTTAGAAGATACCATATACCCGCATTTTTCGTAAGCAAAACTATTTAAATGTGTTAAACACATAAGAAGATACCATATGCCCGCATTTTTCGTAAGCAAAACTATTTAAATGTGTTAAACACCTTAGAAGATACCATATACCCGCATTTTTCGTAAGCAAAACTATTTAAATGTGTTAAACACATAAGAAGATACCATATACCCGCATTTTTCGTAAGCAAATCTATTTAAATGTGTTAAACACCTTAGAAGATACCATGTGCCCGCATCTTTCGTAGGCAAAACTATTTAAATGTGTTAAACACCTTAGAAGATACCATATGCCCGCATTTTTCGTAAGCAAAACTATTTAAATGTGTTAAACACCTGAGAAGATACCATATACCCGCATTTTTCGTAAGCAAAACTATTTAAATGTGTTAAACACCTTAGAAGATACCATATACCCACATTTTTCGTAAGCAAAACAATTTAAATGTGTTAAACACCTTAGAAGATACCATATACCCGCATTTTTCGTAGGCAAAACAATTTAAATGTGTTAAACACATTAGAAGATACGATATACCCGCATTTTTCGTAAGCAAATCTATTTAAATGTGTTAAACACCTTACAAGATACCATATACCCGCATTTTTCGTACGCAAAACTATTTAAATGTGTTAAACACCATAGAAGATACCATATACCCGCATTTTTCGTAAGCAAAACTATTTAAATGTGTTAAACACCTTAGAAGATACCATATACCCGCATCTTTCGTAGGCAAAACTATTTAAATGTATTAAACACCTTAGAAGATACCATGTGCCCGCATTTTTCGCTGGCAAAACTATTTAAATGTGTTAAACACCTTAGAAGATACCATATACCCGCATTTTTCGTAAGCAAAACTAAAGGAACAGATAGTTTCAAAAGTAAATAATTTTAATATTTGATTGCCTCAACCTTGCTTTCAATAACTGCATAAAAGCTGCAACCCACTGACTTCACCAAATTGTTATTTTCTTCATTTGTGATGCTTTTCGTAAATTTTAAGTTCTTTGTTTTAGATGGTATCCTCCTTCACTCTCCATTTCAGGAAATGAAATCCATGCTCAATTGGGTTACGGTATAGTGATTAATTTAATTTTCTCCCCACTTGTTGGCAGTATGTTCTGGTTTATTGTCCTGTTGCATGATAATCTTCCTCGCCGATTCCGATACATTTCACTGCAAATTGACAGACAAAATGTTTCTGTAGACTTCTGAATTCATTTTGATTTCATCATCATGAATCACATCGTCAATAAATATGAATGAACCTGTTCCAGAAATAGACATGCAGCCTCGCAGCCCCCCACCCCAATGTGTCCACCATGATTCACAGATGAGTTTATATACTTTGGCTCATAAGCAGATCCTTTCTTTCGTTACGTGGATTTTCCATCACTTTTGTAGAGATTAATATTCGTTTCATCAGCCCATAAATTATTCTTCGAAAACTTATGTTACTTATCTCCTTACTTCTTTGCAAATTCCAATCTGGTCCTACGATTCTTCCTGCTGATGAGTGGTTTGCATTTTGCGGTACAGACTCTGCTCTCGAAGACTTCTTCAAACGTTGGATTGCCAAACATTCAACCGTGCACTATACGAGTTGTTAGTGATATCACTGACAGGTATTAATGGAGTTTACTTCACAACTCTCATAATGATTCTTACATGAACCGCTGTTGTTTTCATTGGACAATCTCATCCTTTGTTTATATTTTTATGTTTATCTATATAAAAACAGAATGTATAAACATAAAAATGTTTTAAAATAATTGTCGGACTTTGTCCATTTCGTAATGTGTGACGTCATTTGTTTACATTTAGATACGCAACGAGCAGATATGAATGTACGTGAGAAAATTATGAAAAATTGTAGTTTAAAAACAGTAAAATCGACCTTGCTAACCGAAGCGCTCTTATGGGGCGAAATCGGTAAAAGCACGTCAGTCTATATGACGGTTCCGTATAGGATAGAGGTTCAATTCCTGTCGAAGGACGCATATTTTCTATGACAATTTCTCGGACATTCCGGACGGTAAATGTTGTTAATACTGTTTATTATAAACATAGCATTTACTTAAATATTTGTATCTATAAAAAAGAATGTATAAACATTAAAATATCTTCTTTTGTCTTCGCATTTTATTTCTAATGTTTAGAAAATAAATCTTAACATTCTGTAAATCGAATAAAACATTTGTTATTTGTAGATAATCAGCTCTACAATTCGGATTATAGTCAGAAGAAATATGGTTGAAGGAAAATCTTTATCATCTTATCCAATCAAGACAGCTTGGATAGGCAAGCGGGTAAAGTGGTGAAGACGCAAGGGGCTACTGAAAAGGAAGTATAATGAAATTAAAATGAGAGAACGTAACCGAGAAGATTAAAAACAGCGGGCGTTTTAAGTTGTTCACAAAATGCAACTATGTGAGGTATAGGATCTGATGTCCGTGCCTATATCTTTAAACACGAATTTCTGTGGTTTATTATTAGTAGTAGTAAGAGTAGTCTTAGTAGTACTATTAGTAGTATTAGTGACTGTAGTCTACTTATAGGTACCTCCACGAATTCACTAAAAAAAGAGCATAGCTTGATGAAAAAGACGCCAACCTTGCTGAAAACAAAGTTTTATCGTATAAATGCTTATGTTATTATTAAGAAGAAAGACCAAAGTTTTTTTTTTTTAATTATTTTTTAAAACTTTTCCTTCTTTTTAGAACATTCTAAATTTTGATTAAAAAAACCTTGTTTCTCTTTGTATCACCGGAAAAAGTGAAATAACAAAATTTTTAGCACGTTTTTTTTTTTGGTATGACACATTAATTTGGAAAATCTTGCAAAAATATAAATATTGTCGGATGTTAATGAAACTTTCAGGAATTTTTCACAGATGATCGAAATTATCATAAATATGTCTTTTTTTTTAAAGTCATGGCAGAAATATTTTTTCTATATTTATTACACCTCGTCAATAATTAATTTTATGAAAACGCTAGAAATTCGATCGCATCGGCTTTAGTGATTACAACACAAGGCTTTGAGGAATGTAAATCATGTTTTTTTTTGTTTTTAATTGAACAACCCTACCTGAAAATCAGCTCTGAATTGTAACATACAAAACTCAATAAAACAAAAATATTTTTTTTATTTCCAATGCTTTTATTTAAGTTTAGTTATTTTTTATTAATATGGACAATATTTTCTGAAAGCAAATAACTTTTCGATGAAAAATGAATTTTTAATACAATTATTTGTTATTTCTTAATTATAATAGATTTTTACATTTAAGTTGTTAAAATATTATAAATTTAGTTAAAAGCCGCATCGGGTTTCTTAAGTCTCCTTATGAGATAGATCATTTTTAGCGCGTTGTAAATTGTATCATTTTGACTAATCAGACGATCCGCAGTAATTAAAAAATGTAATTTTGTGTTTATAATCGGGCTGTAATTATAAAGTATGGAAGACCAACCAGAATACAATAAAGTTGCGTTATTTGAGTTAAGCATTGCTCTCCGCTATTAAGACCTTTACTTTTCCGAAACACGTGTGGAGAAGTTAATTTGATTTTTCAATTTCAACTGAGAAGGGTACCTACAAGTATCAGTATCATCTTATGAAATTTATATGATCTTATTTTTATATTAATATCAGTTATGGCATTTTTTCAATAAATGAAATATCAAAATTAATAATAAAATGAATAGAAATACAAATAACACATTAAAATGTAATAAATGTACATAAAATTATAGTATTTTATGTACACTTCTGATAAAATTTCATAAGAAAAGTTAAATTAAATAAATTAATTAGATACCTTTCTCATGAAAAACCAAAGAACAATCTGTAATGTTATTAGTTCTGACCTGGCATCTCAGAAGGTCACTTTCAGACACATATCCCACTGCCGTAACCTACCGGCCCTAGACTTTTTCTATAAGTATGTTAGTTGTATGCCATACATATCAACACTAATGTGCATGTCCAAATCCTCATGAATACGTGGGACACAATTTGAAGTGGGGTAATATGGTGTCTAAGTAGTCCACAACTAGCAGTGGTTTACCTACTTCACACCGCTGGCGAGTATTTCATTTCGTTGATGTTATAAAGGTTACCATTTCATTTCCAACCTACGTTTTTGGTTATTCCTCATTCATTAATCTTTTTTTATGTTAAAACTTTCTTTCTGGTGATCTTTCCTGTTTGGTACTATTTTATCGGAAGCACCCCAAGGAAATCAGTAATGACCCTAAAACAAAAGGGGTTACTGGATGTGGAAGAATTAGAAACAGAAACATTAGTGCTGAGTAAAAAGGGAAGTCAATAGATAGCTACTGACATTGCATTTAAGTTTTTGAATATTAACGTTGGATGGAAATCATGGAACTGGAAGGGATTTCCACAAACGAAAAGTGCGAGAGGAGAAATTGTTAGCATAGAACTTACGGCTACATCTAATCAGATGACTCTAAACTAATGAGATCTCGACTGCACTTAAATTCAAAAAGTCTACGTACCATATGGTGGGAGCTCATTCAAACAATTACCATGAAAGTATGTCTAGTAAAGACAGTCGTAGCATTACGGCGGTAGGAAAGTGATTGGACCTGAGCCGCCAGATCAGGACCAATAATACTGCAGATTCTTAATTGGATCTTATCTTATTGAAGCTGAAGTTAAATAGAGTTACCGGGCCATATGTGGCACTTAGACTTAACGCATTTAAGAGGAATGCTATATTAGCGGCAAGTTCTCATCATTTTACAGTTGAAATGGCTAGATGTAACCGAAAGTTCTATCCTAATAGTTTCATCTATTGCACTTTTCTCTTGTGGGAATTTGATCATCAAAAATTTAAAAGCAGTGTCAATCGTTATTTTAAACTTCTTAATTCGTCTTCTCTCTCTCTCCTAAATAGCTTTTCTCATATTATCTAACACGCATTAACTCAGTGCCACATAATCGTTTTATTGCCTTCTTTGCAGTGAAATGATAAAAAGTATCTGATAAATGCCATACTTATTGAAATGATATTTGAGTGGTTTCACGCCCATGCCTTTGAATCTAGACTGATTGCCATCCAAATATAGATATCCCAGTCTATCCGAATATCTAACTCATAGCTGAGGCTCTACTGAATAAGGCTTCATGAACTCAACGGCATTGGCGGAACTTCAATTAGCTTGTCGAGTTCTCTTTTCGCAAATCTCAACCAGTCAATGCATGTTGCATTACGGCACCAATCGTGTAAGTCATAGCGACAGTCGTGTATCTATGTTGAGATGGCCTGGCGAAATCTGTCAATCTTTAGGCTGTTTTTTTAATTTTCTCCTAGACTGATTAGAATCAAGGTTAGAGAGTGCAGTATGTCTATACCTACTCACTGCACAATCTGGTAAGTAGAGGTTTTTAAATAAAGATAAAAACTGTAAGAAAACGAACTTTTATTTCAGCAAACAGCATAATTTAAGTTTTCCTGTTTTAACATTTTTTCCGCCTTGTGAATGGTGAAAAAATTAAACGAGATTACTATTTTTTTTAATGAGAAATATAATTTTGAATTATAAATATTTAATAAAAACAGCTAAATATTGACGCCAATAAGTAAGTAGATATATATCTGTTACCATAAACGACAAAGTTACTACAGTATATGAGAAGCCAGAAGTTTATTTCGCATTGAACAAATAGATCTAAATAGCGCAGCCACTCGTATCCGTGGATTTCCGTATATTAAAGAGGGTAGCTAACTCCCGCTGTAGACGATTTTGTGTTTGTTCAACACCCGCAATGCCTACCTGAGGTTTATATTCGTTACAGTTTCTGGAAGACTGTATGTGAGCTAGTGTGATCAACAATCTGAACAAGACCAGAATGCTATTGTTCGGACTATCATCTGTGTTGCCATATTGATCACAACGTTTCGGCCGTCGTAAGCTTCAGCCTTCTTCAGGTGGTTGGAATGTCGAACTGAACTTTTTATTTCGCTCGCTGGGGTAGATTGTTCTAGATCCACGTACCATGTCTTATGGATGTCAGTTCTCAGTTAACTCCTGTTATTTCCCTCTCTAAGTTTTCCACCGCTTTAACGAGGTATTGAACTCACACTCTTTGCGTCCTGCCACTGGATCTAACTAACGCCATTATCCACTTAAGGAACCAAAGAGTGTAAGTTCAATACCTGGTTAAGGCGGTTGAGAACATGGAGAGGGGAATTAATAGGAGATAAATGATAATTGACACCCATTAGACATGGTACGTGGAACGAGAACAGTCTAGCGAATTAAATGGTCCATTTCAACATTCCAACCACCCGAAGAAGGACGGAGCGTACATCGACTGAAACGTTGAGATAAATATGGCAACAAAGATGAGGATGATAGTTCGAACAATTTAAATATTGTACATAATACCTCATCTCAGAAATATACACAATAGTCTGAATAATGTAAGTAGTGTACATAATACCTCATCCCAGAAATATAGACATACACTGAAAGGACAACACGTTGTAATAAATATGGAGAAAAAGGTGAGGACAATAGTCCTAACAATGTAAATAATTCCTCATCTCAGAAATATAGACAGATACTGAAAGGCCGAAACGTTGTAATAAATGTGGCAACAAAGATGAGGACAATAGTCCGAATAATGTAAATAGTTTACATTATTCTTCATCTCAGTAATATAGACATATACTGAAGGGCTGGAACATTGTAATAAATATGGCGACAAAGATGAGGAGAATAGTCCGAATAATGTTAATAGTGTACATAATACCTGGTGTCAGAAATACAGACAGATACTGAAGACCAGAACGCTTAAACACTCGTTAGCACAACATTCAATGTCTCCCAAGTGTTCCGTCTACCCAGTTTTACTCACTTCTATTGAGATATTTTTTAAAGATGTCGCACTTCTGGGATCCTGACAAATCGACCATGATGAGATTCGAACACGTGTCAGATTGAGAACGGTCTAACCCCTGGACAACGTGCCCATGTAAGAATATACTGGCTATTTATATTAATCTTGAAAATACTTCGCAGTGCCATTTTTCTGAAAACTTTGTTTAGACATTTACACTTCTCAGCGACTGAAGTCCATCGAGAATAGACACTTTCTGGAAAGTGTGTTGGACAAATTAGGTGTGAGTTTTTGAAAGATTTGTGATGAGGATGACAAGAAAAAAATCTTCTTTCTGATGTAGATATTCCCATGAGAAAGAAAGAATTACAAAAGTTTATTTAGTTTCTGACCAAGCTTACAAACAGGATTCACCTGGTGAGAATCAAATTTAGTAATAATTACCTCTCGATGGAGTTCGTGTTTCTTAAATAAAAGGAAACCTTGTTAGAGTTTATAAATACATTATTCATTGACCGATATAGTGATAATCACACTAAGAACAGCAAATGAAAGTCAAATAAGATATAAACATTGATTAACGAAACAATAATAAAATAAATGTTTACTAATAGAAATGTAAATGCCACTTTAGCCTTTATCTCTTGTCACCTTCATTATTATGTGACCATGCTGTTCTATACTACAGGCCTGCTTATGAGGCAACTAAAGCTCAGAAAGGAAGGCTTATTTTTTAAATTGAATTTAAGAACTTTCGAAGGTAAAGTTAAACGTTAAACAACATTCTTAATAAAGGACTTTTCATTGATTTTCTAATAAGAAACATTATATTTTCTTATACTTCACGTTTTCTCTAATACCTTAAACTAAAATTTAATATACTATGGTAATTCTATATACAATGACAACTTAAACTAAAATTCAATTTATATTTAAAAAATGTGCATAAAAATTAAATTTCATTATCAATATACTGTTGTTATGAATAATATTACAGGAAAAATATTAAATTAACTATATGCTGCAAATAATGGCATTTCTAAATAAATTTGGCATTTTCAAAACAAAATCCAGGAAACGTACCTTCCGAAGAAACGTAATTACATTATGGAATAAGATAAGACTTGTAGGAAAATTCACCATACTCGACCTGATAGAAAGAAAGATACAGATTACATAAGTTTCTCGTTAATATATTTCATTAGAATCCCATGTTAAAGAATATTGAATTAACATCTTTAAATGAAACATTAAATCAACTTTAAATTGAAAAATGTTAAATAAATTCCAAGTGAGGAGACCAAGATTTCTAAAGTAGTATTGTTTGTGAATATCACACAAGTTTATTTTACAAACGAAGAAAAATAATGAAGAGCATCCAAAGGAAATAAAATAAATATTTTACTTACTTTTATCAAATAAGTTTAAAATTATTCCCAGTAGAAAAGAAGAAAAAATATTTGGATTTCTGTTTGCCCTCAAGGACACATGGCACAGTGGATAAAGGCGTTGGTTAGATCCAGTGACAGGACCCAAAGTGTGTGAGTTCAATACCCTGTAAAGGCAGTGGAGAACTTTCAGTGGGAAAATTAACAGGAGATAACTGATAACTGACATCCATCAAACATGGCACGTGGAACTAGAACAGTCTACTCGAGTGAGCGAAATAAAGGGTTCAGTTCGACATTCCAACCCGCTGAAGAAGGCCGGAGCGTACAACGGCCGAGACGTTGTAATAAATATCGCGACAAAGATGAGAAATACATCCGAATAATGTAAGTAATGTACATAATACCTCATCTCAGAAATATAGACATACTTTGGATTTCTAAATACGATATTTTTTTTTATATGCCGTGTCCTTTCAGGGCGTATGCTTTCACGGATCTCCACAACTTCCTTACTGTAGCGCTTAATAAACTTTGCTTTTGTGTGATTACTCCTAATCTCTGTTCCGCCATCCATTAACTCCAGCTTAGTAATTATGTTACGCATTATCTTCCTCGGTCCCTCTTGCCCTTTATCTGTACTGTGGGTATCAAATTTCCGAAGCCCTCCTTCCTCGTTATATCCCCCAGCAACCTCAAGTGTCTCCACCTGATGTTAACCATTAGGTTCTTTTTTTGTTTCCAATTTTTCAATAACCTCGTCGTTGATTACATTTTCGGTCCCTGGTATCCACAACATCCTTCTGTAGAACCACATTTCTGATGCTTCAAAACCACTCTTCATCTTTGAGGAGATCGTCCAATATTCACTGTCATACAGGAGAACAAATATCACATAGCAGCTTCAAAACAAAGCTAAAATACATAGCTCAAAATAGAACATTTCTTGTCTTTAAGTGCGTCATGAGCTGGTCTGTAGTTTGGAATGTGATGTATAGAAGTAAAGCAATAATATCTAGAGATCGAGAGTAACTTTCTGCCATAATCTGTGAACCTGTTCGCGTAGTTTAATAATTTGGTAATTTTCTCCCGGGTAATTATCAAACGACACCTGAGTAATGTGCATGATTACAGTCTTGGTGAAAAATCCTTCCTTAAAAATGCTAGTGGTGGATAAAACAATGTCGTAAACTTTTTCTGATAATATATCCATCCAGCCACTTAACATGCGGCTGGCGTAAATTTTATCAATTCTTTTCCTAGGTGATTTACTGACTCGAAATTAATTTTCCTTGCTATTTGATTTGATAATAATTTAAAAAAAATAATATTCCTGTCTCATTTTGTTTTGTTATTTTTTATTTCAGTTTTACCAGTTATCTTTTTTTACAAACTGTTTTAAAATTTATGGTAAAATGATTGTAAAAAATAATAAGAAAAATTATTACTTTCTTTTATCTGTAACCATGTCACAACAATCGAGGTAAAAAGCCACTAAGATGCAAGAGTGTTGAAGATTATGAGAAAAATAAAGATATTATTAAGAAGAGAGTACAATAAAATAATAGGATAATAACGATTTCATTTAAAGTTGTCTGGAAAGCAAGAAGTCGCAAGAGAGTTCGGCAAGAGAAAAATGTGAGGGAAGAAACTGATAGCATAGAAATGCCGTCTGCTTCTAGCCATTTCAGCTGTAAAATGATGAGACCTTGCCGCCAATCTACTTAAATTAAATATGCCTAGGTACCATAGAAGAAAGTTCATCAAAGTAATTAGTATGAATTTATTTATAAAAAAATACACGTGGAAACAACTTTAGAGCAGTGAGAGATTGACTCAAGCTGAGATGAAATGTTAGGACCAATAACATTACACATTGTTCTTTGTATTTTTCTGGCGCGACCGCGAATCATGTAACCGATCAGGATCGTAGGGGCACAACATGTACTGTAGCCTAGTAGATGTGATCTTTCTTAGATAAGATATCCGGACCAAGCCCAACCTTCTCCACACTGATTTTTACTAAAGAATTACCTCCTTCAAGACCGGTTGTCATCAAAGGCTATTTACGCATAGTTGGAGAGAGAAGAGTATTAGCATGTAAGTGGAATTCGAACTGGGCTCTCTGATTCTTAAATCCAATTCTTAGTAAGAGACTTACAATTTGCTGGTCTGCCAGCAGATATCGGAGCATTCTCGATTTGAAGACAAACTGCAGATCAATTATTTCTCAACTTCAGCAACTTAGTAAATAATTCTTATCATTCCTCTCCAAGTCACCTTGTACTGTGTTAATTGTCGAAAGTGCTGCAGGTCTTCCTAGATCTTGAAAGTTTTTATGGGGACAGAGGGAATTTTATTGGCAGTATTCTTAATGTGGTTAAGTTCGTATACAAAGTTTGTTACCTCGCTCTACTTGAAACAAAACGCCATAAATTTATGAGGAGATTAAACGTCTAATTACAGCACACGTCCAAATAAGTTCCGTCGAAATTGGAGAATCGTCAGATATAGGCTTCGAATTACGCCAAAATATGATTGTGAGTATTTATTTGTTCTAGGGGGGGAGACTATATTTAATGCTAGCATTATGTTGGGTATTGATCTTTTAATTTTGTTATAAAGTTGCATTTAAATTCTTGAATAATAAAGATGGCAAGGAAACAATAAAGGATTTCCACAGACGAGAACGATTTTTTTTTACAATATTCACCCTACACAAAGCCCAAGACCCAAACGCGGTAGAGGGTTACAGGGTAAATGACAGTGTTTATGTGGATATATGGCGATCGTAACAGTTGATTCTTAACCGGTTAATATTGTAGTGATCGGGGAAGCATTTTCTTAGGACTCGGTTCCTCAAAGTAATGGTTCGGTGGAAGGAGCTACTCGAGTGGACATTACATCTCACTAATGGGATGCGAAGGGAATGAAGGTGATTCGTTTCTTTGAGCCTAACATGGTGGGACTTAGTCATGAAGGTGAGAGAAAAGAAGCTATTAGAATATAACATACAGTTAGATCTAACTAGTTCAATAGTAAAACGATGAGACCTAATTGCTAACCTATCGTCAGCTTAAATTCATGGGTATGACGAATCCTTTAATATTATTCATGTATGCCTGGATAGTTTTGCTGTCATAAATGTTTTTGTTTGGTTAATTAATACCGTTTATCTACGAAATGTTCATTACTGACACATTATCTTTAGATAACGAGTAGGGATGTTCTATTCGTTTACAACTACTTACTAAGGTTAGCTTTGTTCAAGGCCAAATAGTGAAAAATCCTCTAGAAAATAGTTTGTGACCATCTTCAAATTACAAGTCTTAGATATTGAGCATAAAATGTCTAGATTTTCATTTGTGCGTTCACACTGGAGGGAATAATATCTTTATTATTAAATATTGTATTTATTTCATATTCTGGTATTCTTCAAAAGTTGAAAGAGCGTCCTGTGTATGACAATAAGCTACATCCGCGTCCTGGTTAAGACGATAAATTACGTTCAACAGCAAGGCCTCTGATAATACGTTTTTGAAAAAATAATGTTGCTTGCTGTACGTTTTTGAAAAAATAATATTACCAGCTATACGTTTTTTGATAAAATAATATAACTAGCTATACGTTTTTTGGATAAATAATATTACCAGCTATACGTTTTTGAAAAAAAAATATTATTACCAGCTATACGTTCATGAGGAAAAAAATATTAACAGAAATATATTTTTGACAAAAACAAAAATATTACCATCAATAAAAAATCTTGTCGGCATTAAATGACCCATTGAGGTTGATATGCCGTAAAATAAACCAAACCAAACCAAGTTGATAGGTTATGATATGTCTACACGGATTTTTGAACTGATTCAGTCGAATCGCAAAAAGAAATATGTCTTGAATGGCCACAGACACCCTCTCTGGGGTTTCTATAATTGGAATTGCGTTGTTCGTACATTTCATCAACTCCCTTCCTGATGTATCAATTCTCAATTCGTTATCCATACTGATGACACAACTATTTACTCCTGTCTCAACAGTAAATTTCAATAAACTAATGTTGGCAGATGATCTCGAAAATAACCTGCATTCTGTTGTTAACTGCCACAAGGAATGGCTTCTGGTTTTTAACACTCCAACCACGAATTTGTTCTCTATTAATCGGTTGAAAGAACTCTTCCATTACCATGGCTGATGCTAATCTCCAGAGAGTGACTTGTTGCGCTTTCTCGGCATAAGGCTTTCCTCTTACATGTAGGAGAAAGATTATATTGAAACAATATAGATAGATAGATAGAGAGAGAGATATGAAGACAATGCACTGAGATAGATAGATAGATAGATAGATATGAGAGACAATACACTGAGATATATAGATAGATAGATATGAAGGGCATACACTTACATATATATATATATGTATGTATATGTATATATAGATATGTATATATGTATATGTGTGTATATATATATATATATAGCACATCTTAAGACTATATTTCTTCACACACACACACACACACACATATATATATATATATATATATATATATATATATATATATATATATATATATAAAGAAATATAGTCTTAAGGTGTGCTATATTTATGGGATAAAGTGCTCAATATCAGAGATAGAGCGTGTGTAAATATAAAAGTGAACATAGAAGTCACCACTTAGATGCGACAGTCTGTTTCATGCTAGATGCAATCGTCAGTCTCTCTCTCTCTATATATATATACGTATATATATATATATACGTATATATATATATATATATATATATATATATATATATATATATATATATGTATACAGCGTGCCAAATTATTAATGAGATAATTATTTTTATAATATTTCAAAAACCGTCCATTCAATTAACACAAAATTTTCAGACAATGTTGTCTATACTGACCTACCCAAGCTCTGCAATTTCGTACTGATCTGTGCAATGTAAACAAACTGGCGCCATATTTGTCATCAGCACGGTGATTTGAGCGTGCCACATTATTAGAAAAGTGTAAGAATTTAGTGAAAATATGGGCCGTAAAAGCAGTTTAAGTGATGCTGAAAAGAAAACTATCACCCCAGAACTCTCAAAAGGTAAATCTACCCTAGAAATTTCTAAAATGTTAGGGAGGTGTCATCAAACAGTGAAAAAGTTCACCGCCGACCCTATACAAGTACACAAAAGGGCGGATAAAGGCAAGCCGAGGGTTATTTCACGCCGTCTCATGTCACGGCTTAAACGAGAGGCCACAAAGAACCCTGGACTTACCAGCCAAGAGCTTTTTAGACGCATTGGGTATCCTACTGTGTCTAAAAGTACTCGGTGTCGGTATATGAGGGAAATAGCAACATCAGTCAAACCTTTACCGAAGCCTCCGTTGACGAGAAATCACATTCAAAATCGATTGAAATGGCCCGAGGCCAGTATGAAGACTGACTTCTCTAAAGTTTTGTTCACAGACGAAACTTGAGCAACACTTGATGGGCCAGATAGATGGTGCAAAAGGTTGGATAATGAACGGACAGAATCGCTATCAGCGTTTGAGACGCCAACAAGACGGTGGAGGCATAACGATATGGAGTGGTATTATTGGAAAAAACATTAATGGGTCATGGAGAGTACAATATGGCGTCAAAATGACTGCTGATGCATACATAGCGTTTATGAAGGAGAATCTTGAACCGTGGATAAAAAAGGCAAACATTTGCCTTCAGAAGGGCCATTGATTTTATGCAAGATAATGCTCCATCACATGCTGCTCACAAGACTACTGAACATTTGAAACAGTTAGGCTTCGATGGACCTCGAAAAATGAAGTGGCCAGCAAATTCTCGGGATTTGAACCCAATCGAAAACCTTTGGAGCATCATGACTGTATGCCAACGGACGAAAATTCAGGAGCAACAGTGAGTTGTAGGAAGCAATTCATGACATATCTCGCGGCATTACAGCAGATGACATCCTACAATTAACAAATTCTATGGATCGTTGACTTATTCAAGTAATTTCAAAACAAGGAAAGCACATTCCCTATTAATTTATTTAAAACTGTGACTTTGTTTGTATCTGTTATTATTTGTTTGATTATCATATTTATTAGCTTCTTTTGATCATAAACATTCACGTGCAACATTAATAAACGTTTTGTTTGCTCAATTCTCGGAATTTTACTAAACCTTTCTAATAATTTGACACGCTCAAATCACCGTGCTGATAACAAATATGGCGGCAGTTTGTTTACATTGTGCAGATCAGTACGAAAATTTCAGTGATTATGCAGATCAGTGTCTCCAACATTGTGTGACATATTTGTGTGAATTGTTTGGACGGTTTTTGAAATATTAGAAAAAAATTGTCTTAATAATAATTTGGCACGCAGTATATATATATATATATATATATATATATATATATATATATATATATATATATATATATATGTACATATATGTAGATATGTGTGTGTGTCTTCTGCTAGGAAAGGTTTTTTCACGTCCGAATCTATCGAACATATTTATAAATCTACAATTCATTCTTGCTTTTTATATTGTACACACATATGTTATGTGATCCTGCCATATATAGACATCGTTCATAAAGTCTAAAGAAAAAAGTATAATGTTATTGGTCCTTACCTGGCACATATAGATCCTGCTATATATAGACATCGTTGATAAAGAAGGAACTATAATGTTATTGGTCCTTCCCTGGCATATATTTATCCTGCTATATATGCAGATATCGTTGAAAACGTCTAATGAAGAAACTCTAATATTATTGGTCCTTACCTTGCATCTTGGCTTCAGTCGCTTTCTCACCGCCGTAACGTAGCGTCCCTGTGCCTTTTCTATAAATACTTTTATGGTAATTGTTCTGATGGACTATCCTCTATTGTACGAAAATTCTATGACATTTACATATATTACTAGATTGGCGGCATGTCTCCATCATTTTGCAGTTGCAATGTCTAGATGTATCACCAAGTTATATGCTAAAAGTTTCATTTCTTGGGTGTATCGCTTGTGGAACTCTCTCTTCCCGTTTCTGGCTTTCCAGTTAAGTATCAAATATTTAATTCTATCTACCCAGTTTCTCTTCTTTTATTGTTCTCGATGCATAATAAAGATTTTTTTTTGCTTTATCTGATATTCTTTCTTTCGTTACACCCTGCATCTTGCAAGTTTAGTTGATTGGTTTTTTTTCGGCGTGAAATGAATTTTTTTAAAAAAATAAGGAGAATCCAGTAAACATATTTTAACATTGTGTTGAACAGGAGCAAAAGGTCTGATTAAACTTGAGAACGCAAGTTGTAGAAAGTGAGAGTAATGCAAGCGAACTATCATTCAACATCAGGTTACCATTCCAAAGCTTCGTCTTATTATTTATTTGTCTGAACGTATTTTACATGAAGAATACTATATTGTTACTCAACACCTTTTGAAACTATGTCATATAAGTACTGTAACTTCAAGACTCAAATAATATCAGGTCGGATTACAAAATCAATAAAAATTGAGCAGGAAGATCGAGATCCTTCTTAACCAGTATTAATGATCCGATTTTTGTATCTCTGTGTGCTTATTAAAGGAACCTGAAAATTCTATTATATCAACGTTGGAAAAGAGGAAAATAAAAGTTAATCATACCAGTGAATAATAGCACCTATAATATGAGGGAATATTTTAAAAAATATTTCATATAAGAATAATTTTTTTTCAGATTTTACTTTTTTTTTTAGTTTTAATTGCAGAAAACTCTTCTTTTTCTTTCTTATTTGAAAATAACTATAAAGAAAATCATAATCAGGAAGAGATTTACAACAAATTTCATGGACTCCATTCAGTATTTCCATAAAGATATTCTTACTTAAAAATTTTACGAGCAAGTTTTTAAGTGAATGTTTTAATTTTTATCTTCTGTATTATTTGATCAGATATTATTCTTCAGATTAGCTTCTTTTCGTAATTTGATTTACACAAGTATTAGGTTTGTACAAAAAAAATGTCGTTTTCTCACATATGTTACTTTTATATATGATTTCTGAATTACTTCATTGGTATATATAGCCATGTTATATATCATTTTGGAGCGCGTTTATCGCTCTATCGAATCGTGTTATTTGTTACCGTTCTCAATCTCTCCATTCATTTTTTTGCAGGCTTTTCGACAGCATGGACACAATTCAAATCCGCACGATTTTCTTGTTCCAGTTCAAACTAGGCCGAAAAGATACCGAGACAGCTCGTGATATCAACGAGGCGTTTGGCCCAGGAACCACTAACGAACGTGTGTCACAACGGTGGTTCAAGAAATTTCGCAATGATGACGAGAGCCTCGAAGATGAAGTCGGTCGCGCCCGGCCGACTGCGATTGATAACGTACATTTGTAAGCCTTAATTGAAGCCGATCCTCGCAAAACCACACGAGAAGTTGCTGTTGAAGTCGAGGTCGACCACTCAACAGTCGTTCGCCATTTAAAGCAAATAGGGAAGTCAAAAAAGTTGGATAAATGGGTGCCGCATGAATTGAACGATAATCAAAAAAATCGTCGTTTTGAGGTGTCTTCTACGCTCTTTCTGCGCAACAAAAACGACCCATTTCTCGAGCGGATTGTGACGTGTGATGAGAAGTGGATCCTCTACGACAACCGGCGACGTTCGGCACTGTGGTTGGATGCCGGAGAAGCTCCACAATACTTCCCGAAGCCGAACATGCACCAAAAAAAAGGTTATGGTGACTGTTTGGTGTTCTGCGGCCGGTCTCATCCATCACAGCTTCTTGAATCCAGGCGAAACGATTACAGCGGAGAAGTACTGCCGACAAATTGACGAAATGCACCAGAAGCTCCAACGTATGTGCCCGAGATTGGTCAATATGAAGGGACCAATTCTCCTCCATGACAACGCTCGCCCGAATGTTGCTCAACTGACCCTGCAGAAGCTGAACGAATTGGGCTACGAGACTCTGCCTTATCCGCCATATTCACCGGACCTCTCGTCCACCGATTATCACTTTTTCAAGCATCTCGACAACTTCCTGCGCGAAAAATGCTTCAAAAGCCGAGATGATGCCGAATCGTCTTACAATGACTTTATCGCTTCCAGAACCCCGGATTTCTATGCTAATGGGATAAATAAACTTGTTCCTCGTTGGCAAAAATGTGTCGATTCTAATGGTTCTTATTTCGATTAATAAAGTTTATTATGAAAGGAGTTATGATCTTTTGAAGTTGAACGTCAAAAACGACATTATTTTTGCACCAACCTAATAAATGAACATTGATTTTACCACATTCGAATAATGAAAATAATCTCCGATAATTGTCTTTTATTGACAAAATTCATTTACTATTATTTACCAAACTTAGTCAAGTAGGAGACAAGGAATTAATACGGAGAAGTAGACGAACGAAGATTTATTGCGTCAAATTAACACTAAAGATCGCCGTCTCTGAAAACAGCCTAGAAAACCAATATTTTTTCTGGACTCATGATGTTTATACAATTGTTTCATTCACTAATCTCATTTTGAATAACCGAAAAAGTCGATTTAAAATTTAACATACATTACTTTAAAGTAAATTAACGCGTTTTTAAAGTGATAAAAAGTTTACATATTTTTATAGAGAAAATTATATCAATGTAACTGTTTAAATATACGTAATTACTTCAGTGAAACCCGATTAATTTCATATTTGTTTTTTTTTAATTCTTTAATTCTTTTTATTTCTTTGCTTTTTTTTGTTTTCTCTTATTTTATTTATTTATTTATTTATTTTTCGCTGTATGCGTTGGTTAATGGGTAGCGTCAGGGGACGAGAAATCTAAGGAACGTGCTAGAATTCCAGTTTAAGTTCGTTGCACTGGGTTACCAGGACTTGATTTTACTTGATAAAGATATATAAATAACTCTTCTTTACCCAGCTATAGGTCAAATAACAGGATATACTGGGCTTTTTAATCGTGGTTGGCAATCAGTTTAGGTTGATTTTTTTACAGCTTATCAACACTGCTATTTAAAGCCACCACAGGTTGGATTACTGTGAACACACCGGCTGCAGGATGTTCGACGTGGTCAGTGGAAGAATCTGGCATTGAACTACAATGGAAACTTAGCTAAAGGAGTACTGAGATATAATCTTGAAACGTGAAACTCACAGCCCTCATCAACCTGGGATTAAACTCAGTATATCTCCGATAATGTCTACTTTAGAAATAGAAAATGGTAGAGTATATATATATTAAAACAACTGCCATTAATAATGACTTTCTTAATTACATTGTTGATGAACAAATTAGACGAGCTATTGATATTAATATAAACAATAAGGAACATAATAGTTCCTCAAATAACCTTAAACATATAAATCTACTATACAGAAAACAAATAGATCTAACTACAAACAAAATGTAAAAATCCTAAAAATAACTCATACATATTAATATATCCCGTACTAATCCCAGGAACAAAAATAAAACAAATTATATACTAAATTTAATACAACCAAAATGTCAGATTCAAGTTCTATTGCACAAAATTTAGAAGAACATTTCTGTCCACATTCACGTTTTAGAGAAATATTAATCGACATTACAAGTATACTCCACCATGAAAATAGAAAACGAAAACTTCATATTTTTCTCGAAGGGATTTAGATAAAAAATGAAACCAACACTAAATATAATTATTTATGAGTATAGCAACAATGTTTTAAATATCTATAAAGATCAAATGTTTGAGATGCTCAAATTATAAATAAGAAAGTATTTTTTTCGAAATTGCAGTTTGAATATTTTAAACCATTGACATTAATCCATTAGTTGCATCAATTAGATGTCCTTAAAGTAATTTAAAGATATCTCATGGGAGCCAAAACCTTTGCTCAAGGACCATATTAATAAAAAAATATTTAAATGTTGGACAATTTGTCCGAAATTTAAGCAAACATATAAAATTTAGAACGGCTCATGATTAAACATAATAGACATTCATTATATGTTATATTTAACTATATATATATATATATATATATATATATATATATATATATATCATCGATCATTAAAATGTTAACCTGTTCAAGTCTAGAGTTTGCCGTTATCTCGCCCCATATAGTGTGATTTCAGGGCCTTGTATAAGCTGAATATCACTTCAAAAAATGCATATAGGATTATCAAATAATCTTACCAAGAAGCTTCCATATTGAAATAATATTCGCTCAAGACATGGGTTCGTCTTCAAAACGTGTCTGAAAATTTCGGTCCCATAACATGTGGAGAAGCGGTCACAGAAATTCTAGAGCTTACGTTGCACAACCTATTTTTGTAATTACGCACGCAAACACACACACGTATATATATATATATATATATATATATATATATATATATATATATATAGTTAAGTTATGAAGAACTTGATAATCCGTATGGGTAATCTCAAGGAGGATGAAATCCTGAGAGCTCAATGTAAATCCAGAGCTAATATTTAAAAGAAAAACAGACCACTTTAAGCTACCATTACGATAATTTATTTCACCAGAACCCTTTTAAAGGACGCCGGATCATCAGATAGCACTTCCAAAAAAGAAATGAAACGAAGAATGAAATTAAAATTGATGGGTAGTGTAAGTTTTTGTAATTTAACAGAGAGTGTAAAAAGAGTGGTTAAAGAGACATGGTAGAGTATAGGGAGGGAATAATTTCATATCTCTCTCAGGTATACTTTGTATTGGGGGAGGAGGAGTGACCAGACCTAGATCTATTTAGACGGTTAACTTAACGGAAGTGATCTATTGAAATGGGAGGGGAGAAGAGAGAAAAGAAAAAGGAAAAAAGAAAGAAGAGGGAGAGGGAAGTAAAGAAAAAGAGGCTATAATTGGGTTTTAGCAATTTATGTAAAGAATAGATTTTAATGCTTGATAGTAATTTAGATGTCTAAAAAAAACTCCGAAGAAATTAATTTGATGTTTGCTATCAATTTAAATATTTAATTTTTTTTAAAACAAATAGTTTAGGGATTTAATATAAGTTAAATACTATATTTATTGACACATTTATAGAGAACATATTATTTTATTTACCCGACCGATCGTACTTTTTTAATATTGTAAAAAATAGTTACGGCGACATTTTACACACACACACACGCACACACACACACACACACACACACACACACATATATATATATATATATATATATATATATATATATATATATATATATATATATAAAAGAACATTTCCCTTTTTATAATTAAGATATAATATTCACACCACACATGTCCGAGAAATTTCTTAGAAAATATGTGACCTCCGACATTCAGGCCGGTAAATGTTAATGTTGTTTATTATAATAAGAGCACTTAAATATTTGTATCCATAAAAATAACCTATAGGTAAAAAATATATATTAAAATAATTGTCCATTTCATAATATAGCACACATTTAAAATTTCTTAACGCATTGAACTGACAATTGTTGACTTAAAATCCGTTGCATCAAAAATGAAACATATGTAAAAAATGCGAGATTAAGGACTTAAAAAGTAACGAATTTATAATTTCTCTTCATAGATTATATATAAGTCAATAAATGCGCATTTTTATTAAGCACATAACCTGCCAACCAGTAACAGTTATATTCTCACAAAATTGTTCATATTATCAGTATATATGTAAGTATTATATTAAATATACATTGAATATTAAATACATAATATTAATATATAACAAATTAAATACGTTTTATTAAATATACATTAAATTCAAATTATCAGTATATACATAAATTTACGAAAAGCTGATTTACAGTGCTTTAAGCTCACAGCAAAATCACGTTGAAACACCGGTTCGCGTACAACCACCGAAGTTAAATAACGTTGAGCCTGTTCAGTACCTAAATATATGACTCCTCGTGAAAACCTGTGGTAGTAAATTTGGATGTGTGGGGTATAATGGATAACGGCTAGGAATTGATGGAGCTGTGTTCCAATTCCAGTCCGGTTTGTTATCTTCACATAAGCTCAAATAGCCTTGGAAAAGCTATGAATCCACCTCCTCTCGCCTTTTGTGCCAAATCTGTAGAGGGTAACTGTAAATAAGTATTTAAAAAAAAAAAATCTTACTATATAAAAAATATTTTTCTGGATAAAAAAAAAATGATAAGCTGTAAGAAATATAAATAATTCGAATGCTTTGTTTTTTTACATCATTTTCAGACACAGAATTCCCAACCATTGTACAATCGTTTGTGGTCAACAACGTAAAGTTTCATATTTAATTATTAAATATTTGTTTTTTTACTGTTTGAAAAGACAATTACAGATAATTTGATAAATTTATTTAAATCGATAAAACAATTCGTATTCTTTTCTTTGTCATCGCCCACTTTCTTCAGCAAGGTGTCCAAGATTTCTTTTATTTGGTTTCCGAGTTTAGATATTGGACGCCATGTTGTTCTTAAGATATTGCATGGAAATTGCGTCGTGATGTTTGGGTTGGCGGATCGTTTGTTTGTTTTGATTTTGTCCAACTTGTTTTTTTGTTTTTTTTTTGTTTTTTTTTTTGTTTTCACTTCTTCATCTTATCTTTATTTAGTTTCAAACCACTTCATTACACCATACACAAGTGGAACATAAAATTGTTGGGAGGCACTCTTGAGCTGATTCATGAATAATCTTTTTATTTTTTTGCCTCTCTGTCTTTCTTCGATTTCTGTGCCCGGTTTTCAAGATTTGCGTTTCTCCGTTGTTCATTTAGAAACCATGCCCTGTCCATAGAAGACGGTTATATTTGATTGTAGATTCAATACCCATTTGATTGGTACGTTTATTCGAACGGCACGCTACTCTGTTATTGAGGAACGACGACAGCTTTGATTGATTGAATCTGTCAAGGTTTTGAAGATACCATTATACCGATAGCATGTTTTACATCAAGAGAACGGATATCTCTTGCCTGATATATCATGGCTATTAATTCCTTTCAGATGTTTCTATGAAGGAAGATTCTTCTGACGCGACTGAGCAGCATCCAATCTATTGCAGATATAATCCTCTTTCGTATCGTTACGGTTCACAACATAAATATCTCAACATTTCTTACACGTATCCTCATTTACTGCATAAGATTTAATGATATCATGCTAATGTATAAACGTTCTAACATATAATTGTAATAAAAAACTTATCTTTAATATCATTTATCACTTACAAATGATACAGATCTACTATCTCACGCCTCTTTCTCTCACCAAACACACACACACACACACACACACAAACACACACACACACACACACATATATATATATATATATATATATATATATATATATATATATATATATATAATTATTTATTTAAAAATATGATTCCATCGCTACATAAGTGTTCACATGTTTCAAAACAAGAGCCGAAAACTTCAACATAATTATTTGAATTAAATTGAATTAAAGTACCAAGCTTTGTTCCATGTTCAAGCGAAATTGTTTTGGAATAACTAATTCCTGAAATTTACGCGTTTTATAAGCATATTTATTATTAAAATTTAAATTACTAGTGTAACGACTAGAGAAATTATTTAAAGTAAGGGTAAATAATTTGTATCAATATCGCAGTTATATTCAAAGACGTCAAGTCACGGTAAGGATGGGGTGTCTATATTTAAAGCGGAAGATGACATCGCCTAGTCAGGTTAAGTGTCTATGGGGATTTATTTATTATTTTATTTTGTTTTTTATTTTTTCTGAAACGGTTTTTTGTATATAAAAAAACTGTCATAATTCGCTAAGATTTGTTTTTTCTGACGACTTCATAAAGGGTTATCTTTGTTTTGTATTGGGTAGGGCATTTAAACTATTTATTTAGTCTATGGAGTTTAAAATTTGTATTTATTATTTTATTGTTTGTTTATTATGCTAATTATTCAATGCGAAAAGGGCATGGGTCATCTCAAGTTTTACAAGTTCTAGTTTTGTTTATAATTTTCCATTTTACTTTTGGTGTTTTATTCATTTCCTTCAAATGCCATCGAGCAATATTTTTTTAAAAAATAATAATAAAAATGCTAAACAACTTTGGATTATTTACCTAACGAGTTCTTTCCTATTTTCTAATATATTTTACACACACACACACACACACACACACACACATATATATATATATATATATATATATATATATATATATATATATATATATATATATACTAAAGAGCCAGGAAAAGCTGCCTAAGTGTCACCTAAACTGATCTTCATGGTAAAATGTCTAAAAAGGAAATGACGAAACAGTGTTTATATTGATAAAACAATTAAAAACTAATAAGAATAAAACCACGTGACAGAGAAAAAAAAGTACTAAAAACACCCAAAACGTACAGCCATGATGACGGTTGACGATAACCGAAAGCGCTCGGCAAGACACCACGGACTAGGGTCGTATTTCAACAACTTAGAACCAAATGTTAAAAAAAAACAAAAAACTTAAATCAGTATATTTACTAGAAAGACAATGATATTTTTTCTGAAAATGACGAAAAGTATTATCTGTCCATTAAAAGGCCAATATATGACTGATAATATTGCATACCGGGCTAGCATACATTCCAGTAAAGATATAAAATTTTATTTTGTTTCCACTGAAAATCCTTTGAAATTTCGTTTCTGCCTTTGATCCTAATGAGGAAATGAAAAACATAAGCATCGCTTCTGTCTCTAAAAATTTCCGACAATTAAAGTATAATGCTAATACACCTGTTATCACCTGACCTATTATAGCAAGAGCGAAATCTTACAACGGAAAAGGCAATAGATATAATTTACGTCTTCTTGAAAAATTAGTTATCTTGAAACACTTAAATAACTGTAGCTTATTAAACAAGAGAAACGAATTGATGGTTGCATGTACTCATAAGAAAGTAACATCTGCTCAAATACGTTGCGCCAGATTAACTTTTAATGTAAATTTTGTAATTTTTTTAAGAACCAATAATCTCCCTTTATTTTTAATAAAAAAAAAACACACGCTAACGTATTTTTGACACTCAGACACAGACACACACAAACACATATATATGTGTGTGTGTGTATGTGTGTTTATGTGTGTGTTTCGTGTGTGTGTGTAAAAACCCGTTTATTTTAAATGGTAAATATAATTTGAAAATTAAAAAAAAATTCTTTTATCACAGTATAATGCATAACTGCGAAATCATTGCGATAACCAGATTTTCTGTTAAAAAATAAATTGCGTAACAGTATATACTCAGCACCTGAAGACTGCGTTGAGCATTATTTGATTATTTTAAAGAAAATTATCTGATTTGCTACGTCTTCGTTTGCATGATAACTTGTCCGGGTTTCAATTCTTGGTAGTGGATACGCACTGCTGATGAGTTCCAAATATAGGACGAAACGGCCGTCCAGTACTTTCTGCATTCTGTTGAGGTATCTTTCAGACTCGATTAATTACTTACACACACACACATACACACACATATATATATATATATATATATATATATATATATATATATATTTATAATGACAAACTTGTAAAGAGGTTTTTTGTCGTTCTTCAGATTGGATTTGTTACTTTTATACGACTATACTTGGGCATGTACAAGGGATGCTGGCAATTTTTAATTTAATATTAGTGTTTATGGGATGTGGGTAAATCTAGCTGATTTGCTTTAGATTATTTTGTTTTGTTTGGTTTTGTTTCCATCACTTTTGTTATTAGATGTCCCACACTGTGATAATAGAAGATCTCCTTGGAATGATGAAATTTATTGCGCATGATCCAGCGAACATAGCGCTCTCTAAAACTTTTCGTGCTAGTCAATTGTTTTCTTCATTTATAAGACTATCTTTTTATGTCATTATTGTAGTCAGTGTCATTATGTTGAGCAACTAATTCATTTAATGTATTGTTTTGTAAAATGTCTCTCTTGTGCTAATATTTATCTTTTATTTAGATTCCTTGATATTACTCCTATGTATTTTTTCAGTCAGTTATTACAGTAAATTCTTCAGGTTTTACTTGTTTAGTTTATTATTGACTAAGTCATTTCTTGTTATAGATATATTAGTAATAAATTTTACGTTGACTTTACATAACTTCAATTTCGATCTTATATGTGACACAGTTGGTAGGACAATGTATCTTTTTGATTCATTGAGTCTGTCTTTTCTATTTTGGAATATTTTATAAACCTTTTATTTCGCTTTGAATATAAAATAATTATGGTACTAAAGAAACGTGAAAGGTGCTTTCAATGTACTACTCTCTTCTCGATGTAAATAATGAAGGCTGCACATTATGATTGCGCTTAATTAGAATAAGATTATTATACCGGATTTTATTTCCTTGTTATGATGACAAGAGATAAATTTAGAATTTAAGAAACAGCAGATATTTTATATACGGTACTCAATATACAGCTGGGAAATGAAAGGCGTAAACAAAAGTAAAATTTCAAGAGCGTGCGCGTGTAAAGGAACGTGAAATTCTTGAGTACAAAAAGTTAAAAAGCGGATTGAAAAATATATATATATATATATATATATATATATATATATATATATATATATATATATATATATATATATATATATATATATATATATATATATATATATATATATATATATATATATATATATATATATATATATATATATATATATATAAAAAACAATTGACTAGCACGAAAAGTTTTAGAGAGCGCTATGTTCGCTGGATCATGCAGAATATATATATATATATATCTCAGAGAGAGAGAGAGAAGGCACGGTGGAGTAATGGATATCGGCTTGGATTGAGGAATCGGAGAGCCGAGTTCGAATTCCAGTCGAATCCATTACATTCACTTACGTGCTAATACCCTTGAGAAAGGTATGAATCCTCTTCTTCTCCCAGCTATGGATAAAATAGCAGGACGGACTGGGTTCTATAGCCTTGGATGGCAACTGGTCTAGGAGAAGGACAACTCTGAATTCAAAACCTGTCGTTTGGGAACCTTGTGGCATTCGGTGCACAAGGCCTCTGTATTCGTCCCTCCAAAAAGTGTGGATGGTCCTGCACGAGGCCTTCACCACTATAATAAAATCTCATGTTTCCTGGAAACTGATCTGCTTGACCCTCATACGTCGAATCTCGACGGGAGAGTCGATCATATATATATATATATATATATATATATATATATATACTTTAGTGTGAAGTCATTATGATGTATGGTGATAGAGCCGCTTACTTCTTAGAACTGAACAGCCTGACTTACTTGACGTAAGATTGGTTATCATGGTAAAGTACTGAAAACATTCAATCATACTCCTTTTCGTTAGTACCAAGAACTGGTGTACGTAGCGTAAGGCAAGGTAACCGACTCAGGTTTTGAATTAAAAATTTTCTTTCTAGAGAAAGAGCGAGTAGATGGGACTAAGAATAAACTACACGAAGACAGAATGCGTGGTCATGACGAAAAAATTTAGCTCAAAGTTGGAAGCAAAGAAAAGGTTACTGAACTGTTACGTGATATCTGTCTTCCTCTATGGCAGCGAATGCTGGACAATCTCCTCAAAGATGAAGAAGAGACTCGAAGGTTTTGGAGAGAATTGAAATAAAGATGAGTCTTATACATTACATCAGGAAAATAGGAAAATTTCATTGGAAACAAAGGAAAGAGTACTGAACGTGATATCTGTCTTCCTCTATGGCAGCGAATGCTGAACAATCTCTTTAAAGATGAAGAAGAGACTTGAAGCAACAGGAATGTGGTTCTAGAGAAGGATAGCAAGGATACCATTGGCCGAACATGGGAGCAACGACGATGTTTTGTCAACAATGAAAACAAATGTATAAACGTTCTAACATATAAAACTAATAAAAACTTATCCTTAATAACATTTATCACTTACAAATGATATAGATCTATAAACTCACCCTCTTTCTATCTCTCTCTCTCTCTCTCACACACACACACACACACACACACACACACACATATATATATATATATATATATATATATATATATATATATATATATATATATATATATATATATATGTAAGCAAATATATGGATATAGATCCGACAGTATGAAGAAAAATATACGGAAAAAACAAACAAAAATCCTTATATGCAATTATGCTGTTTTAATGTTAATATAATGTCAACGTCAGACGTTTCGGTCTAATAAACCATCTTCTGGACATATGCATAAAATATAATTAACATTATCAATTCAACATGACAAAGACGATGGACATATGAACAAGACTCATCCAAACAGATAACTGAAAGTTTTATATGATCAGCGTTCCGTTTAAACATCGTCACGTTGTCGTCACGTGGGCGACGCTGTAAAAACGTATATATACCGAACTCCAGGATGAGCTAACTGAAATTTCTGGGACACGTAATTAGGAAAGAGGGCTTTGAAAATCTGATACTCACTGATAGATTCAAAGAAGCAGAGGGAAAAGCAACGCGTGACATACTTAATGAGTTTGAGCAAGTGGATGCCAGAACAGGGTTAGAGAGAAATAAGAAAAACGGCTATAAAGGACAGGACGAGGTGGAAGACCATGTACACATAAGCCCTGGATGGATGGGGTAAAGAAGAAGGTATACGTTCGTGCTAACCCCGATAAACAAACCAAATTCACATTTTTTTCTTTCATTTTAAATTGTAAAAAAATTCTTATAAGTACCTTGAATATAAACATAATTTCTTGAAGTGAATTAATATTTGCGATAAGTAACTTTACATTATTTGGAGTGAATCAATAGAAATTATCCCCAATATTGTATTTTAAATGCAGCTGACTCGTGTTGGGTCTCCGATTGCGCTCACACCGATAAACAAGCGAAAAACATAATTTTCTTTTAAATTGTAAAAGATTCCTTGTAAGTACCTTGGATATCATCCGCATTTACGAATTGAGACGAACTTCCGGATTTTTGGTAATTTTTCATCTTGTGGGTTGGGGTTGTTGTGAGGCAACCTAAACAAATTTTCATTTAAAATTTATAATTTGAAAAGAGTTCAAAAAGGTTTAATAAAAACAATTTTTTATTTAAATTGTATAATTTCTTGGAATGAATTAATAATTGCGATAAGTAATATTTGGCGTGAATCACCAGAAAATATCCCAGCTGCACATAAGTGTTTGATCATCTGAAGATATATGGATCACATACTCTGTGTTTCTTGCAAAGATATGTTGTCTATTCCGTACCTCAAAGAGAGCGATGTTACCATACCAAATTTTTAACCTGTATTCAAAGTTCTAAAATTGAATGTTGATATGTTTTTTCTTTCTACATTTCCGAAAATGCCTTCTTGTCTGTTTGAAACAAGTAATACATTTATCGATCCCATCCTGGCTTTGCACTGAAGGTTGTGCTGTTTGGTAGTCATCACGATGAATAGTTGCATGAGACTGCATTCTTTGAACGTCTTTTGAGCCCAAGATTAACCCCAGGCCTTAGGTGGAACTCATGTATACGATCCATTGTTAAAGATGATTTCTTAGAATTTATTGTGATGAATTAATATTTGCGATGAGTAAGTTTAGATTATTTGTGGTGAATAAACAAAAAAGATCCAACATTTAGAAGATATATATACACTTAATTTAGAAATGAAAGATACTTTCTTGAAATCATGAAGAGCGAAAAGAGTTCCAAGAATCTGAAAGAAAAATGCGTTAAATCTTATCAATCCAGGGAAACGTACAAGAACATTTTCGATTATTTCACATAGCCCTGATCCTTTTATCCGATTTATCTGTGACAAATGAAAAATAACCAAAATCCGCTCTACCAGCAAAGATTTCAATACCTGGGTGACCAAAAAGTACAAAAAAACAAAATGTAGTGTTAATGGTAGATAGGATTATCTGGAAAAGAAACCGCCAAAAGTGATGTGCACGACACAACAGTCAGTTTGCAGAACATTAAGCCGACAAGCTTTTCACGGAGGAGTTGAACGACAAATGTCACTATTGAAGAAATTAAAAAGCTCGTTTCGCGATGAAGAAAATGTTCTTAGATCATTCTAATGAATGATCACTGAAATCTGGTTATTTGGTCAGACGAAAGAAAATCGAAATTTTCGGTCACGCGTCTCAGTGATTGGAAAGAAAAGAAACAGCACTCTATACAAATGACCAATCACAAAAATTAATCATTTTATGGCTTGTTTGTTTAGGGGCATATCAACATCATATGGATCATTTAATATAGAAATTTCATTTTCATGGATACATTAATCATTTCTTTACCTCTTGGTGTTACGGTTTTTAATATGAAAATATATCGCTGGTATTTCTAATATATAAATATTTATGTATAAAAGAAGACAATAGGAAAACTAGTTTTACCCAACGCGTTTCGTCCAATGTGTATTTTTCAAGGCGAAAAACCGAAATGAATTTATTGAAACACCGCATCTATAAACAACAAACAAAATGTCGTTAGCAACTACAAGTATTTAGAAATGCTATTGTATATTCATTTCGATTTTGATATAAAAATTCCATATTGGATAAAACGAATCGGCCAAAACTACAGTTTTCCTATTGTCTTTTTTTTTTCTTTTATAAAAATTGAGTTTTTCTACAGGTTACCTCTGAGAAATGTTTAGATAAATGTTTATACTTTGATAGTGTTTTGACCCTAGTTCGACTGTCTGTGAGCCTTAAAAGTGCTACTACCAAGGTTCAGGATGGACCTGGAAACAAAAGCAATTAAGTGTTGGTCCCACAATCTCAAAGCCATCGGAGTGGATGCTTAGCTGCCGGGTGTAGTTTATCGTCATACCTAGAATATAGGTCAGCAAAAGAAAAAAGCCAAAATAAAAACTATTAATCAGAGATGTCAAAATTAAACAAATAGAGCAATTTAAATATATGAGAAGTATTTTAACTGCGCGTGGAAAATTGGTAGCAAAAGCCGAATGCGCATGAGAATAGCAAACGATTTTATTCCAAAAGCTAAGCAGTTTGCTAAGAAAAGGAACATTTCTTAAGACACAGTGATTAACTGCTATGTAATAGACTTTCGATGTACTTCGGTGATGGTACGTGAACCAATGTTCAAATATGATATGACATCAGGCCAGTGAAAGAGAAGGCAAAAAGACACACGTTTACTAAGTGCTTTAATGAATGGGAAATTCTGACAGCCCATCTTCTGAATGGGACAGGCCACATAGACGAACAAATACTTTGTTTTGTTTCTGAAAATGTCTTTGGTATTTCATATGAACCCTTCGATTTCTATGTTACACTTCCGTCTGCTGTTATTGCACACAGTAGATGAGGGTGTTGTCAACCTACGGCAACCCTGCAACACGTGGTACGCCAAACAATTTCCAGTGGTACGCAGCCGCAAATGACATCACGAAGTCCGAACCAATAGCTACGCAAAGAAAATATTCAGTTGCTTCAATTTTAATATATACTATATAAAATATAATGAACTTGACTTGTATAAAAATACGTATGCTTTTGGTACACTGAATGATTTTAAATCTTTAAGTCGGCACATAGCAAAATGTTGCCAACCCCTGCAGTAGACAATTGAATTTACCGCAATTATTTCATCCTTACGCCCTCGATGTGTTATTGACATAATGGTCTGTACCTCTTGTTCGATACAATGATTCCGTTTTATTAGAATTAAATAATTAATACCTACCTTAAAATATGGTATCGATTCTAAAAATTAGAATAACTATACGGTGTTAATTACCGGTTTCTAAAAATCTGTATTAAATATAGATTAAGAAGCGTATAAATTTGGGTTTATAAGAAAACTGTAGCAAGTATAGTCTTATAAAAAAACTGTATCATATCTAGTTTTAACTAAAAACTATGTTAATATATGTTTAGCCATCTTTTCTTCTTTGCACTGTGTCCTTTCAGGACGTAAGCGGTCATAACTCTCCACAAATTCTTGCCATTTGTAACTGTAGTTCTTTTGTTCGCTTTCCTAAAACCTGTTCCGCCACTCATTTACTGAAGGTCGCTAAATTAATGATGTGTTGTTTACCGCTGTCTTACATGTCTTCAATCTGTCCTTTGTGTAACAGATTATTCAATCCATCGGTATGTGCCCTAGAAGTTTCAACGGCCTCTTAAATTACCATTTTGTTTATATTTTCTCTAGAATTTCGTCGTTGCTTAAATGTTCGGTCCATGGTATTCTCAGCATCTTTCTGTAGAACCATATTTCTGTTGCTTCAAGTGTGTTATCAGGAGATTACCCAGCATTGACTGCTATATATGAAGGACTGATATTACGTAACAGTTTAGTACTCTTGTCTTGTATTTTTCTATTTCTTAATATTTTTCTTAGTTTTTGGAAGGTATTTTTGTCTATCCCAATACGGATTAATCTACGATCTATAAATGGCCAACTTCCTAAAGATACGACGATGATTATTGATTGGTTAATTGACAATAATTTGTCTTGTATACTTTGATAATATTGTTTATTTACCCTTCAATTCAATTATTCCTCCATCAGCACTTGAGTTTTGTCTTCTTATGGTTACATCAACCAGAAGCAAATCCTCTTAAATCATCTAATATTAAACACAGCTAATATTTGATTTCTCAGCAAGCACGAAATTTGTATACGCGTAAAACTTATTCCAAAGTATGAAATTCAGTTCTTATCAGTATTTCGAAGACGCAGAATTTTTGCTATTACATCCATCGTGATTTTTCTTACCATTTCTGTCTTTGTCAATGTATTTCCCCTACCGTACGCACCTCAAGCTTCCTGATAATGCCAAATTCGGTTAGATTCCGGATATATCGAAAACAACCCGTTATTACATACATTTGCCTATATTTCTTATTCCTATAACTGTCATGTCTTGTAGCAAAATCAAAAAAAAAAAAAAAAAAGATGGAGAATCCATGCGGAAGAAAGACGCAATTTAAAATGGAAGACATTAATCATGAATATCTCACAAGCATTCATCCTCAAAATGGCACTTACTTATTGACCTACTTCTGCCCTGTCTTGGAAAGTGGCGAGAGTACTTTTAGCGAGTAGCCCTCCCACTCATTTTAATACATCATACATACATAATACACACACAATTTGCTACATTATTAGTATTTGTTTTACTAAAAGTGATTTATGTATTTCTTGCGTCTCTGTGAAGATTTTGAATCGAGCACATGTTTATGTCGTCGTCTTTTATCATACTAATTTCACTACGGAGTCTCCATATTACTTCGTTCAGCATAATAAGTAGATACATATCTTTTAAGATCGATTTAATTCACTGAAGGTTCGACTCAAAAAGAATAATGATCATCTTCATTGTCTTAATTACTCTCTAGAAATCTGAATCCAAAGGAATTACAGGCAAAATACAATTATTTATCAATATATATATATCTATTTTTTTAATGATGAGTCGGTTTAATGTCATCAAAATACCTTTTGACTTATTAAATACCAGATAATTATTATTTGGATTGGGCTCACTGAACAAACTTTACATCAATGTGTACAAAGTTCTCACCAACAAAACTTTGAAGAAAACCATCTTCATGCAAAATATCTGGAAAAACTCGTTCACTCTTCCTGGAAGGAAAGCACTGCACAATGTTAAGTGATACTTTAAAAAGAACTGTTCTGCGAATAAAAAACTCAAAAGAGATATTCCTGAGAAACTTGATTTGCCTGAAATATTCTCACATGATTTGACCTAAAAGCTTGTGCAACTTAATTCAAACTTCCGTTATTAAATTAAAAATTCCGTCATTATTTACTTATTTTTCATATTTTTCCAATGATACATAGACCGATGAACATGTTAGTACTTCTTAAGTCTTTTCCACGAAGTTTTTCCTTGCAGATTGACCACAGATTATCGATTAGATTTAAATAAGGAGTGTTTCCGAGACACTGGATAGTACTTTCATTTGCTCACTGGTACGGCTTGCCAGTGTGTTCGAGCATAGTTACAATTTTCGCAAGCCTCCCTGAAGTAACGTCCATCGCAGACAATGGCCGTAGGACAACTAATCGACAGTCGAGACAATATGGTCTGGGCGTGATGAAAGCCTGATGCAATCAGGGATGACGTAATATTTTTCAAGGCCAAACAAATTTCATCACACACCAGGAAAATAGATTCCTATTACTCCACGCTACTGCAAATGACCTAATCTGAGGAAAAATAAAAATCGATTATACACTGTCACTCCAGTGGGTTTGGTGTTTTATTCATTTCCTTCAAACGCCAAAAATATTTAGATAGAGATGTCTGATTTCTTTTATTAATATTGTTGAAGTAGCTTTTATGCTGTCTACACCAATGTATATCATATTAGTGTTAGGACCCTCAATGGATGAGATAGTACATTGGTATAACACAGATTTTACGAGGCATATTTTTTCAAATGGCAGTCTTCTGGTTTTCTACAATCACATAATCTTTCAATATTTTTGTCTAATTTAAGTGTAGTATTTTTTAATACTATTCTGGCATAGGGGTTTATTCAGGATTTTATTATTGTGTTTTTTTATTATACTTTCTAGATTTTCAGTGCAACTGTAACTTAATTTTAGGGTGTCTTTATTAAAGATTTTACTCAGTCTACTATATGTAGGAAAGTGTTTTTCAATTAAAGCTAGGAATTTATGTCCTAGCTTAATACTACCCATTTGGTTGAACGGAGGGGTATTCCAAATGATTTTTCTCTTCCTGTTTTTCTTCTGGTTAATACAGTTGTTTCTGTAATTGATGTTAGCAATTTTGTATTCACTATTTTTAGGGCTGCGTTATAAAAATTACTGTGTTGTTGGAATATTTCTTTATGAGCGGAGTTAATGCTGATTCTTTTCACTATTGATGAGGGTATATGCTTATTTATGGATGGACGGTCATTTGACTTAGTGTGCACATACAAGAGGTTAGTGTTAGGTTTTCTATAAGGTAGGTATGTGTTATTTATTAAATCTAGAGTCACGCCGAGGGAGTGTACCCTTTTTTATTATGTACAGACTATTGCTTTTAAATTTAGTTTTCTAAATTCACTATATATAATCTTTCTAATTTTCTCTATTTTAAAAATGTATATATATAAATTTATATATATATTTTTTCTATATTTTAAATATATATATATATATATCATTGCAGGCGCCTTCTCAGGTATATTCGTGTTTGATCAACACCCACAATAACCACCTTTGGTTTATACTCCAGATAGACTGAGTGGACCTTAGTTAGATTTTCTCGGAGCGGTCGCGTTATTCAGCACACTCAAACTCTCGGTCACGATGACTTGTGACTTGGTGTTAGCACACCCATCGATGGCTCCCAAGAGTTCCGGCTACACAATTACATTCACAAAGCTTGGATCAACCCGTGATATTCTGTTCAGGTACTTTCAAAATGTGACAAACGCTGGAATCACCCCTTCCAAAATGATAACTTCAACCATTAGAAGATTCGAATCCTGGTCTCATGGTCAGAAAATGAACGTTCTAACCACTCAGCAACGTGCCTATAACTCTTTATCTACATCTATATAATAATGAGAAAAGATTGTTCAAAATACAGAATTCTCTTTCATGTACCCCCTCAGATGTTATTTAATACTCAGTGGCGTGAGAGGAAGGTAGCAAATAAATGTAGTACAGCTTATATTTGGGGGGTTGTTCTTCAGGGGATGGTCGTGATTCACTCATAAAGCTGCCTCCTATCTCGGCCATTGATCGTCATTTGTTTTGTTCGAAAATAAAAGTGAACTTCAACAAAGGAGTTTTAACATTTTCCAGACACGAAAATCATACACGTCCATTTCCTTTGACGTGTAACAAGCTAATCTCGAAAGACACTTCGAGGAGGGAAGGGTGTTTGCATAAACACAAACTAACACATCTAGCTGGCCTGTCATCTGAACAGCAACTCACGAAAAACCTTAGTCTATAACTTATACTCATGTTTGGCTCTGCCAATAAAAATCGACATCCTTACTTTGTCTACCATCTGACCTTAAAGTTCAGCCTCAGAAGGTCTGAGTCAAAATACAATGAAATTAAAGAAGAAATATTCTCAAACCATTATTTAACAAAAAGTGTGTGTCTCATATTTAATCGGTTTATATATAACAATAACGATTATCGCTTCTAAACTGTATGGTGTACAACTACAATTTCTTTTATTATTATTATTATTATTATTATTATTATTATTATTATTATTATTATTATTATTATCTTTTATATAATTTTTTTCTATTTTCTTAGTATTTATTTACAGAAAAATTACCAGACAAATTTCGATTATATTATTATGTAATTACTTAAATAAATTATATCTATATCCAGGATCGGTGTCAAGGCAACAAATTATTCACTGACAAAAATAATGTAAAACAGAGATGTCACATTAGTAAAAGTGAAATAGCAAAAATGCTTATATTGTTGGAACGTTTCTAGCTTAGTGAACTGCTGTCACTATGTGTGGTATCATCTGTCGAACTCTGGAAAAGTTTGCATCATGTGCACGGATTGGCGATATTTGTAGGTGCAGGATATCGCATCCCAATAAATCTCCGCCCACATCCCATGCAGTCTCGATTGGGCTCATGTCCAGAGAACGTGTTAGCCATAACATTAGTCAGAAATCACGAGAATGTTACGCATATCTATTCCGGGTAACACTGGCTCGATGACAGGCTATATTATTCTGCTGGATTTTTTTTTCACTGGCTGCGTTCCAATGTGCTCCTCTATTTGAAGTGGAAACCATTGTCTGGTCAGGCGTACAGTCTAGAGACTGTACAGCCACAGAGAACATCAAAACCAATCCCTGTTCAAGTACCTCTTTAAAGACTTTTCTTCTTCTTTTTGTGCCGTTTCCCTTCAGGACGTGGCAGATCATGGCTCTCTACAATTTCTTCTCCTTTGTAGCTCTTTAATAATTTTCCTATTTTGCTATCTCTTCTAAGCTTTTTTCTTCCAACGATTTGCACAAGCATATTAGGCAGGTGTTATGTACTGCTTTGCTCTCTCCATCTTGTCTTTAATATGTCCTGTGAGTATCAAATTTTCCAAACACTCATTCCTCATTATGTGCTCTAGGAATTTCAACTGTCTCTTTCTGATGTTGAGTATAAGGGTCCTTTTTGGTTCAATTTCCTCTAAAAGATCATCGATGCTCAAATGTTCCCCCATGGCATTCTCAGCATCCTTCTGTAGAGTAACATATTTGTGGTCTCAAGTCTATTCTTCATCTGTGAGGAAATTGCCTGTTATACACTGCCATTATACATATATCCGTCCGAAAGCCATTTTCTACTGCTTTCTTATTTCGTGTCCAAATCACAAGAAAATAATGATATAACATTCAGAATCATCTGACTTAATGTCGGATTAAAAATTGAATGTTGTAATCTCCGTAGAACTAATGGCATGTACTTAAAACATAAAAAAAAACAAATAGTTACATACGTTGAAAATCTTTCTCAAGACAAAATTAATCTGTCCTGGGTATGACGATAAACTACATCCGCGTCCTGGGTATGACGATAAACTAGATCCGAGAGTAAGGCCTCTGATCAGTAGATTTTCAGAAGCATGGAACCACCTCTTAATTGCTGGTGTTCCCAGGTCGACCCTGAACGGGGTAGTAACAACTGTCTTGAGTCCCAGCTATAGGCAAATAGTTAACCGCCCCAAATCGGGCAAAACACTGTGAAAATATAAAAATAGGTTTTAATACCATCAACACATTTTTTTAAAAAAAATTACCAGATGATACCACACATAGTGACAGCAATTCACCAAGCTAGAAACGTTTCGACAATATAAGCATTTTTGCTATCTCACTTTTACTAATGAGACATCTCTATTTTACATTGTCAGTTTATAATTTGTTAATGACATTAATCATGTAAGCCCTGATTACCACTTTTGAAAAACTATTACCAACAATACATTTTTGTAAAAAAAATATTACCAGCAATAAAAATCATTGAGGTTGATATGCCGTAAAACAAAACAAAGCAAATCAAAGAAAAGTAATATAACGTTCTTGATCTTGTTTTGGAATCAAAATTTCCTTAACATCCGCGGAATACATTTCACTGTTAAATTATAGTATTTAGCGTTAAGAGTTCGAAGTCAGAAAGAATCATCGTATATGCTAAGCTATGAGGATCCCCTTAGTAGTCCTAACATAGAAATAAATAGAAAATTGGGGCCGCTAATAAAGATAGAAAGACAAAAGATAGAAGGTTTTCAACAACAGCAGTAGCAAGTGATGCAAAAGAGAAAAGCTTCAGCGAGTGTAGCCAAGCATGACAAGAAGCAGCTATACTCACCACAGGCGGATTAGATTTAAGGCTCCAAGACAATAATCTCCTGAATTAATACGACGGTTCGTGCATATAGTGGTATAGCAATTGTGAGTTCAATCACTGAGCCGGGTAGTGTACTTGGACTCTGGCCGAGCAATAACTGAGCCATACTAAAATTTAATTGCAGAATCTTTGCTGCAGTCACTCGAGCAAACAACGAACAAGGTATGCCCCTATTGCAATGAGATTAAGACATATATCCCAAAGTCTCTTGAACCATCCGTGTTGAAATCCCTCAATAATACATCCATCAAAAGAGTTGGGGACTTCGCTATCTTGCACATCACATAATAGATTCCCTAAAAGACTACAACATCCGTAAATCTCTTGCATGGAATACATGTAAAACACTTCCCAAAATTTGTCGCGAGGACCTTCCACCCTCCTTAAAAGACCAAACCTTTCGAACTTTGCTTAAACCAGCCCTACTGTATGGACCAGAAACTTGGACATTATCTGTTCTTGAAAGATCGCTGAATGGGACATATTCAAATCCACTTAGAAAAATCCAGAACATCAGTTTGAGATCCCAAGCAATGCTTAGCATAAATTACGGAGAAATGAGACCACACTCTCTTAAGCTCAAACGAAAACGATTACATTTTACCGGACACTTACACCAAACGGACAGGGAAATCGTCTCATCCTTACTCCTATGGCATCCTTCTGAAAGTGTCTCCTCACGAAAATTGACTTTCCCGGACACAATATCTCGGAACTTAGGTTTGGGGTTTTGGAGACAACAATACAGAGCCGAACAGTGTGCTAAATGATTGTCAATGGAGATCGAAACAAAAATAAGTAGGTCAAAGGATGACGATGATGCCGAGCTGATCTTATTTACAGATTCAGACAGACAGAAGATAACCTGTCTAGCTCAAGTAACTCCTTAATAATTTTAAGCGGATAGGGAAATCGTCTCATCCATTATTCCTATGGCATCCTTCTGGAAGAGTCTTCTTACAAAAATTGTCATTCGCAGGCACCTTAACTCAGGATTCTGGGTTGGACATTGGGTATCTAGGAACAGAAATGCAGGACCGAACAGTGTGTAAATGAATTTTCAATAGAGTTCCTACCAACGATAGGGAGGTTGAAGGATGATGATGATGATGATGATGATGATGATGATGATGATGATGATGATAAGTCTAGATTTCCCAAGGCATGGAACATCGAACCGGAACACTATATACCCGGGGTCCAATTTGGAAATTCCGAATTGACATACACCTTACGATGTAAGATTTGAGATAACAACAACAAAAACGAGGATAATAGAGAAAATAATGTAAATAAAGACATTTTTAAAACGTTTTTTCTGTTACGTGGTCAGTTTATGTCTGAGCTGCAAAGACGTGCTTAAACACAGGACTGCTTGCTAAAGTGTTCGTAACTGCTATTCGTAATAGCAGCCGTTTTCTCATGAAGAAAATATCAGCATACAATGATCAATCAAATAGTGCTCTCGATTGATATTTATTATATCTTTCTCTTAAAACACTTTTACAAGAAAATATGTTTGTCATGTTCACTAGCTATTATTGCTGTACTTTTTATTGCTTAAATTTTCCTTGAAGAATTTGTAATTATATTGGTTCTGAACTGGCATATCGACTTCAGTCCCTTTCCCACCACTGCAACGAAGATTAAATGTCCCTTTAATATAAATAGTTGTTCTGGTGAGATTTTCATTATGTTACTCGCCTTTATGAAGTGCAGTACTAGATTAACGGTAAGGTCTCATCATTTTAGAGTTTAAATGCCAACATGTAACTGTAAGTTACATGTAGCCTCTCGCTTGTGGAACACTTCTTTTTGCTTCCCAATGGACTTTGGTCTTCAAAAATTTAGCTAGAATCGGTATTTTATCTCTTCTTAATTCTTGTTAATTTTTTATTGTCTTCTCCGCTTTCTAGTGGGTTTTCTCATATTCTCTAGCATTTAGTGACTCGTTGCATCTTAGTGGCTTTATTGCCTTGATCGTGTATCACGATTATGTCATTACTATGTTTCCGAGTAAGATCCGATATCCGATGTCATTGCCCTAAACTCGTGTTATTTGGCACATTTCTTTGTGATTCTGTATCGTGATTTCGAAAAAGGATGATCCTGGCTTAGACATACACTCGCTCGATAGCAATTTTAACCATTGATCTGAGGTAAAGGTTGCACATAGCCGCCAATGTATATATTTCTGAACGGTTTTAGCGTCATGCAAGCCATCCATATAAAAGCGTCTTTCTAGCGAGGCTCTTTTTTTTAAAAAAAAAAAATGAGTTGTTGCGCCAAAGAACACGTAGCACATACTATCCTATTTTCAATTACCTTTTTTTCCTGAAATTCATTTTGTTATAACGGATCCAAAGTATTTTAAGTGTTTCAGTTATGTGCCCTGCTTGATACACGCTTAAGCGATCATGATTGACGAGATTTTTCCCGTCACAGGTTGCCATTTTTCTGCTGTAAACCAGTTACCATCCAAGGACCCAGTCTGTTCTGCTATTTATCCATGACTGGGGGGTGGAGTATTCATACCTTTCTCAAGGTTATTAGCACGTAAGTGAATGTAATGGATTCGACGGGAATTCGAACTCGTCTCTCCGATTCCGCAACCCGAGCCGCTATCATCGTGCTTCCCATTAATCTTGAATATTTTGAAGGATTTTGTGATGCGCACTGCATAGATTCCATTCCAGACCGACGTGGTGTAATGGTTAACGGGCGTGTCTCGCTAGATCAGTTACGACTCAAAAGTGAGTTATCTCTATTTACCAAACTCCTCACAAGGCAAGATGCGGCACAAGTCTAGTTTTTAACTTGGAGTGTTCCGAGACTGTTGGTTCGAGCGAAAATTGCCCGTAAACCCCTGGTTTGTCTACTTCCCCATACGAGACTCTGCCCTTCGGCAGACTCTCGTCTGGGTTCCTCTCCTCCCAGAAGTAGAGAGTTCGACAAGAGAGGAAGAGGGTTCTCTGAAATAAAGTGGGTTCGATCCTCACTGGGTATCTCATACTTTCGACCTTGTGCCATATCTTATCTACGCTTAGAAAATAGTTTCTGTTTTGGAAATGTTATACGTCTCGCAACTTTGAATGTCTATATCATCAGCATAAGATCACCTCTGTACACTGGATCAGAGAAAGGAGTCAGGAACACTAGTAGATTAATTTGGTACACGGAATTCACTGTTTCGAGTTCTCATTTTTTCCGTTGTTATACACCAGTCGAGGTATCGAATCCTTCGTTATTGGGGTACTCACCAGATATTCATGTCTTCGTGTGACGATATAGTTCAATTTGATCTACACATTCGGTGTATATGGGGCACATAAATTTTATATTAAAGGACTAATCAATTTGCTTGCGTTATCCGAGTGCAATCTAAAGCCCGTCCGATCAGATGTTGTTTACTCGTTTAAAGGGGTGCACAATTTTTAACCCTGTCAGCGAGCATTTCCTCTTTATTAATCCTTTTAAATACGCAGGTCGGTAGATGTAATTCACAATGTCCGAGTGACTTTCAAATTCAAGTCAATACCGTTTGACACACTTCGCTGCAATACCTTTGAAAAAGCTATGAATATGCTTCCAGCTATGGGTTAAGCAGTATAGCAGTTTAGGCTCACTTGCCTTGGCGGAGAGTACAACATTGCAGAGTTGAAATGTGTTCTAATGAAGACAATGAACAAAGCTCTTGATCCTGACAAGATTCTGGTCATCTTATGGAAGGACCCTGTTTTTCACCAATTACTTCTTGATCTGTGTAATTATGCAAACGCCAGCCACGTTTCACCAACCATCTGGCTACGATCGCAAATCATCCCCATCCCCAAAAAGGGCGATTTGACATTACCAACCAATTATCGCGGTATTTCGTTGCTTCCTATAGCTGCGAAAATCTATAACAAACTTCTTCTAAATAGAATTCGCGCTGAAGTTGAACCCATTCTACGCAAAAACCAAAATGATTTTCGCCTAGGTGGTTCCACTATGGACAAATCCTCACATTGCGTAGAATAATTGAGGAAATCACATTCTGCAATAAAACTGCAGCTCTTATCTTTGTAGACTTCAGCAAAGCTTTCGACTCAGTCAACCGCGAGATTATGTTTGAAATTCTTGAACTCTACAGCATACCTTAAAAATCATTGAAGCAATCAAAGTATTGTACACCAACACACAGGCCACTGTCCTGATCCCAGATGGAGAAACAGAACCTTTCGATATTCTGGCTGGCATTCTCCAAGGTGATACACTTGCATCTTTCCGTTTCATCATTGTAATAAACTACATCATTCGTATATCAGTGGATACACTCAAAGAAAATGGACCGATGTATCAGCCTAGAAGAAGCTCACGTCATCCTGCACTTTACATCACCGATGCTGATTTTGCCGCTGACATTGCACTGACAACCTCATTAGTGCCCAAGCACTCCTTTCTTCTCTTGAATCAGCAGCTAACTGTGCATGTCTACACCTAAATGAAACCAAAACTGAGTGTATGCCAATTAACATTCGCAACAATCACGAGATCAAAACACTCTCAGATAACATCCTCAAATGTGTCGAAGACTACAAGTATCTAGGATCACACATCAAGAACTCTGAGAAAGACTTCAACATTAGAAAAGGCATAGCATGGACAGCTTGTAACAAAATGGATAAGATCTGGAAATCCAATCTTGCTCGTCAATTCAAAATCCAAATCTTCCGCGTACTTATTGAGCCAATCTTACTCTATGGCTCTGAAACTTGGCTTCTCTCAGCAAAACAACAGCGCCGTTTAGATGGATGTTACACACGTTTTTTATAAAGAGTGCTTAATCTCTCATGGCGAAACCACCCAACTCTAGAAATGATATATGGTGACTTGCCGAGAGTATCAACTTTAGTTTGTAAGAGACGTGTCCAGTTCGCCGGGCATTGTGCACGTGCCACAGACGAACTTGTGTCATCATTTGTACTCTGCAGGCACCCATAATCTGACAATCGATCACGCAAGTTAATCTTTCCAGATAGGATAAGACAAGACACATTGATCTCTAAGGAAGATCTTTTAGGTGCTATGACAGATAGGGAATACAGGAGAGGTGTAGTGAGTTCAATCTCGGCTGAGGCCGCAAGATGATGAGATGATGATGATGGCGGTAACTAGTTTAGAAAAAAATAATTCTAGAGTGAGATGAAGATCGGTTTGGTTTATTTTACGGTATATCAACCTCAACTGATTATTTAATGCCGACAAGATTTTTTTTGCTGATATTATATTTTAAACATTTCTGGTAATATTTTTCCAAAACTGTATCGCTGGTAATATTTCTTTTTTCAAAAATGTATTACTGGTAATATTTCTCTTTTCAAAAATGTATTGCTGGTAATATTTTTTCCAAAACAAAATATAATGTATTGTTACTAATATTTTTTTTTGTTAATAATTTTTAACAAAAAATTATTTTAGGTATTAGGTTGGTGCAAAATAATGACGTAATAATGTCGTTTATTGAAGTTAAAAAATAGCTAAAAAAACGACATTATTACGTCATTATTTTTGCACCAACCTAATATTAAAACGTATTTTTACACGTTTTGATCCCAGTCTTGGAGTTACTATTTGCCCATAGTTGTAACCCTAACAGGTTCTACCATCCGGGGTCAGGGTAGGCCTAGAAACACCAGCAATTAAGAGGTGGTTCCACGCACCACAAAACCTCCTGATCAGAGGCGTTGCTGTCGGATGTAGTTTATCGCCATACCCAGAACAGTAGAAATGAAGAGGAATTGACTTGCCTTTATTATCTTGTCATAGACACACAAGAGGTACTACGGCCATGTGTCAGGTCTACTTCCTCTTAAGATGCAATAATTTCTAAAGAATAATTAAATTTCCACGATTTGTACTTATTTGTTACGTCATTGTTTACTGGAATTAAAATATATATTTACAATGTTAACATTTGAAATTCTTCCTCCATTAAAGAGCTTTTTTTTAACAAAATGTTCCCAACTTGTACCTGTAACATAGATTCGTCCATTTCTTCTTCCCCCCCCTTTCTCCCACTAAAAGCGAAAGCTTGAAACCATTCAGGAAACGCAGCAGAAAGCTGTACCTAATGGTGGAAATGATCTAGCATTTGGTCTACTTAATTTTCAATGTCCTTTTTTCTGGGCGTGACACTCGGAAGCAAATCTCGGAAAAGACTGCCAGTATCGACTGCCGACTAAGAAACATCTACATCAAAAGAGCTCTTTCAAAGAATTGCAGAAGTCGGATGCGCCTGAACGAGAATGTGATATGCAATCACGGATCTAAGGAGGCATAAGACCGATACAAAGATTTGGGTGAAAATCCGAAGAATAATAGAAAAGAAAATAGGAAAACAAAACACTGCTCGGCAATTGGCAGAATTAGAAGCATTGTAACAGTATTTGTAGTTTGAATAAAAGAAGAGAAGTATAAAAAAAGAGTAAAGATAAAAGATATTGGCAAATGCAGAAAGATTGATTGACTGTGATCCGGCCAGGAAATCTCCGAGAAGTGGACCCAGAAACACGTGAATAAAATTTCCTTCAGAAGGAATAGTTTGTTAAGAAAGACAAACAAAAGAAAAAAAAAGCAATACTAAAGGTCTTTCTCTTTATAGTCGATTTGTAAATTGATTTTATCATTCCAGGTTTTCCTATTCAGAATAAAAATCCCGCTTCCCATGTCAGAGGCGTTCATGGAGATTTCCTTTTTATTATTATGAATAGAAATACAATGATACAATTATTTTACGACACAACAATACCTACTTCTTTCTTTCTATGTGCCATGTTCTTTCAGGACGTGGGAGATCATGGCTCTCCACGTCGTTATAACCCTTACATCTCTGAACAAGTTCCTTCGCTCTGCTTCCTTCCTCAGACCATGTTCTGCCATCTACCTGACCAAGTCCGCTAGGTATATCACTCACTGTTTTCTCTTGTCTCTCCCTCTATTCGACCCGTGAGTATCAGATTTTCCAGGCCCTCTTTCTTCATCATATATCACAGAAACTTCAGCTGCCTGTACCTGAATATTAAGTAGAAGCCTCCACCTTTTTTGCGACCTAAGATCATTGCTCACACGTTCGGTCCATGATATATTAGCATGTAGCTGTTGAACCACATATCTGACGCCTCTTTGAGGAAATCGTTCAACATTGGCTGTCGTAAAGAAAGAAAAGATGTCATGTAACAGTTCTGTTTTTTTGGGGTTTTTTTTGTTACCATAGATATCCTCCTGCCCAACTTTTGGAATGTGTCCTTGACCATCCCAATACTCCTACAGATCTCAGTGTCGCACTTACTTCCTCTGTCAAGACTCTTCCCAGGTATTTAAACTTCCACGTTTGCTTGATTCTAATGTTCCCGACCTTCAGATCGCATTTCGGCCTCACCCTCTTACTGACAACCATGCACTCCCTCTCCTTGTAAGTCTATGCTTAGTCCCTTCTTCACACTCTCCGTCGCTACCTTCTGTAGGAGATTTTGTAATTTTCTTTTCGTGTTCGCTATCAGTATTGTGTTAGCAGCGTATCTTATATTCTTAAGATTGTGACCGCCAATGCTAAATCCCGGTAAGGTTTCCAATTCTATCAAGATTTGCTCGCTGTATAGTTTGAACAGGTCAAGTGAGAAGACGCATTCTTGTTTTACGCCACTTTCTTTTTTTTGTGTATTCACTGAAAATACCTATATAACTAGAAAAGACGAAAACAAAATAATAACAAAACAGATATTTCATAGGGAGAGTAGACAACTAGTTAGTAATGAAAGCAAATCATGATATAAGAAAATATAAGTCTAGAATACACAAAATTTGTTGTCTATCTACGCCCCAAAAGCAGTCATACCAATGTGTCTAAGCACCTCATTAGAGGAATTAGTAGCGCCACCCCACCTCACAAATTAAGACATCATAGTGGGAAAATTAAGAGGAAAAAATGACAAGAAAATCCTGGGTTAGGGTCAGGCTTAAAGGTTAAATGCCTTTACACCGATGTTCCTGTTCAGAATTGTTCAAATCTTCTGAAAAGAAAATGTAAAAAATAAAAGATAAATCACTCCCTGCCAATATCTAAAATCATAAAAAACTGCAGACTAATCGTGAATCAAGGTTATTTTAACAGGATTATTTATCATTAGTTTTCCTAATATATATACATATATATATATATATATATATATATATATATATAATGACGTAAGAATGTCGTTTTTGACGTATTTTTTAACGTCAAAAAACGACATTATTACGTCATTATTTTTTGCACCAACCTAATATATATATATATATATATATATATATATATATATATATATATATGTAAGCAAATATATGGATATAGAATCCGACAGTATGAAGAAAAATATACGGGAAAAAACAAACAAAAATCCTTATATGCAATAATGCTGTTTTAATGTTAATATGTCGACGTCGGACGTTTCGGTCAATAAACCATCTTCAGGACATATATTTATTTATATTTTATATTGAATATGTCCTGAAGATGGTTTATTGACCGAAACGTCCGACGTCGACATATTAACATTAAAACAGCATTATTGCATATAAGGATTTTTGTTTGTTTTTTTCCCGTATATTTTTATTCATATATATATATATATATATATATATATATATATATATATATATATATATATATATATATATATCCGAATAACGGTTCTTTAGCATTTATTAAAAAGTAGATCATTTTCATCAAACGTTACCCAACTGGATAAATGAAATTAAAATTTACATTTTTGACGGGCAGTATTAAGCTTATTCACATAGAGAGTCGTGAGTTATCGTATGAGAGACATGGTCGAGTTTACTGAGGGAAGGTTGAGTTTTAAAAGTTATTTTTTATATTTCTTTTTATAATACTTAATATTGAGGAAGGAGGAAGTAAGGATTAGACATTGACCTATTTAATTGGTCATCTCAACGGAAATGACATGGGAAAAGAAAAAAAGGAAAAAGGGAAAAAGAAAAAAGGGGAAAGTAAAGAGATAAGAGATCTACGTAGGGTTTTTGGAGGAAGAAGAGGAGTGGTATAGCTTTAGCAATTTAGATAAAAACAGATTTTAACGTTTTTAGTAATTTAAATGTTTAAAAATTCTACTAATAAAATAAATTTGATGCTTGGTAGCAATTTAAATATTCAACTTCTCCACAATTGAATTTAATATATGTTGATACTATATTAATAAACGACAATAATAAAAAAAATTAAAATTACTAATAGTAATATTTTAATATTGTAAATGATTGTAAAATCTTTATCAATTAGAGTTTAATTCAAGAATTTAATTTGAAGCTATTTTTAGATGGGTAATATTTCTTAAATATTATGGCATTAACAATTCACCTAGTATCGATACGCCATGTAATTGTAGAAACGGTGATCTTTGTCCAGTAGATGGAAAATGCAGTGCCACTAATGTGATTTACCAGACAACAATCTACCCTAAGGAAAACAAGGGCAACCGATATGTTTTTATTGGAATTTCCGCCGGAGAATAGAAGCAGCGTCTGTATAGCCATCGGAAAACCTAAATTAAAATTCCAAAATACACTTTCAAAAAGAAACTTGGTAATTGAGTGCGGAAAAACTGAACCCTCAAATAGATTGGGAAATAATATGGTTTGCCCACACACCTAATAGATTTGAAGGGAGATGCAACAAATGCCTACAATAAAAATTAGAATCATTAAATTTGAAAATCAAAATATATTCTTAAACCAAAGGAACGAAATAATTTCAAAATGCCGTTACCGCAGGGAATTTAGCTTATTTAGACTCTCATCGAACTGACAAAAATTATTAACTGTGGACGTTTGCCTGTGAATGTCTACTTCTCCCCAGTCCTGACTGAACTTGTTTTAACTGTCATCCCTTAACATCATATGAACTACTAACAATTGTTTATTACAAAGCACTTCCTGTCTTGTTATAATTTTACCAAATTTCTTATCTGCTCCCTTTATAAAATAGCCATTCTCGATCACCAAGGTAATATTAACCCGTAACTATCAATAATCTCCCTATATTACACTAAATGTTTCTTTTCTCTTTCCTCGTTTTTGTCCAAAAGTTTGGTCTAAAACTTACCTATTTCTCACATTAAGGTTTCTTTATTTAATTATCTTAGATTATCCCCTACATATAGGCAATTTATTTTCACGACAATGATATATAATAATAATAATAATAATAATAATAATAATAATAATAATACCGTTACTTGGGCCAATTTATTATTATGTAATAATATTTAATTATAAAGCTGATGTGAGCAAAATTTTCTCATGGGGAATTTTAATATCTAATATATGGTGCATATCATAATATATAGTATTGAAATGTAGTATTGATCGTTGATTTAGTGATACATATTATATCATGGCATTGAGGAACTGACATTGGAAATTATATCTTAGTTAAATAATAAAAGATTTGCACAATTTCTGCTAATAATAATTAATCTGACTATTCTTTTCATTTTCCCTTATAATTATGGTTATTTTAATGTCCTTGTTTGTTTTTTAATGTTTTTATGTAAGAAGTTTATGTAATGAATTGACTACTTTTTATTTGATATTGATTTTCTATGAATTGTCTGTGACTTTATTAAATTATCAATTGAACCAATTCAATATAGTTATATATTATTCCCTTATATTTAAAGAGAAACCTTCTTACATTGATTCCTAAGACACTGCCATTGACACTTTGAATAATGCTGTGAATTTTAAAATTAAAATTCACTGGTGAAAATGATCATTAAGTAATGGTATCTTAATTCTAATTGTATGATACATACACACACACACACACACACATATATATATATATATATATATATATATATATATATATATATATATATGTGTGTGTGTGTGTGTGAGTGTGTGTGTATATATATATACACTTGTTTCTATGATATTACAATTGAACATATGTACTAAAACCAATACATAAATGCATTCATGTTTACTTGTATATCATCTTCCCACATCAGGCGGTAGTAAATGAGAATTATTACAATTTTGAATACAACTTACAATATCTTTTCCCGCGAAAAAAAAATACAATAAGAAAAGCATGAAAGATGTAGTATCTTCTAAAAAGAAAAGGAAAGACGCAAGATATTGTCAAAAAAAAAGAAAAAGAAAAGAAAGACAAGATATAATCTCTCCTAAAAAAGAAAAAAAGTTAAACTAATATTTTGAACGTTTGAATTTTTATTTAATTGATTCTTATTTCATTTTTGTATATATATATATATATATATATATATATATATATATATATATATATATATATATATATATATATATATATATATATGTTAGACGCAATCATCACTTACGACTTACGACTGCGTCTAGCATGAAACAGCCTCTGAATGTTGACGTCAATGTTCAATTTCATGTTTAAATACGTTCTATCTTTGATATTTATCACTTTGTTCCTATAAATTTAGCACGCCTTACAACTATATATATATATATATATATATATATATATATATATATATATTACTGTACCATTATTTCTCGCTTGATTCTACGAAGTACAAGTAAACAGTTCCTGATGTAGAGATTGAGCTGACAATACCCATGTCACTAAATTCACAAACCAACGCTTTAATTCACGAGTTTAAGTCAGAGTTATAAAAAAAGGGTTGTTCAATATGGAAAACAAGATGCAGTAAACCATCCCTTGTACAGATTGGAAAGAAGTGTGTCCAGTTGAAGACATTTTAATTAAGGTCAGTTACAGGGATACCAATATGTTTTGCGGGGATTGCGTTTGGATATCATAGACGAACCTAAGTACGAAGTTATATGCATATCACACAATAACGACTAAGTTTTAAATGCAAAGCCAACTAAACAATAATTTGGAATGAGGCAAATCATTCTGGCTTATCTGCAGTAGAAGATAGCAAATTTATTGAAGAGAGGAGAGATTGAGGATTTAACTTACTTTAGGATTTATACATATTTAACAGATTTTAACAGGGCCGCCAGTTAGTAAGAAAATCCAATGTATAAGAAGCTATACGGTGCCTCCTTTTATCAGCGATAAATTCAGTTTGAATACACGTATATACTTATTACGAGCAAAAAAAAATAATCTGTTGTGATCAAAGCTATCACGTTAGAATAACTGGATAAAAAGATTCTGTTGAGTTATATCAGTTATACATGCTGGAGGAAACAAAATAGATTATGGTTTTATCTGGTATTTACCTAGGTACCCGCTTTAACAGGAGAAGAAACTTCAGAGGTACACTGTTCAATAAGAACCTTAAAAATTACACTGCATTTGGCATGCTCTACTTGATCTTGGACAGAGGAAAATGTCCGATGGAGCAAAATGAAGTTAGTATTGAGGTCGTTTCACTATGGTGATAATTTTCTACAACAGGAACAGCCAGATACTCGGGGTATTTGTGCAGATTCATTCGCGTGCTGAAGCAGGCGACGATTTGTCCTGGCACAAGTCTCATCTCTTCTCGAGGTTTGATCGAATCAAACACCACACGATATCTTTGCAGACATCCTGATCAAATTTCTGGCTCTGTGAAAAATACCACATTGGGAACGATGGCCATAGCTCACACAGCACACCCAGTCACGTTAATTTCAGACATTTCACACACACACAGACACACACACACACACACACACACACACACACACACACACATATATATATATATATATATATATATGGTTGGATAGATGTGAGCTTGTGACCCTGGGTTTCACGCTTTAGCGATCGTCAAACAAACTGATTAATTTAAAAAAAAAAAATTGGTTTTATGTAGATTGCGTGTGTTGGTGTTATTGTGGAAGTGGTGGGGGAAACTTCGTCGTTTTTTCATCGTACTGACGCAAACATCGATCTATGCAGACACATATACATACTTGGTCGTCCGTCGGGACTCATACATATATAAACATATGTGGGCAGTTTCGGATATGACATATGTATGTATACGGATGGTGTTGTGTCTATACATACGCATTTGTATGTTGAAATTTAAAGATTGGAAGTGTGGCGGAAATGTCTCGTGAATGTCTCGTGAATGTATATATGTCAATTTTTTTTTCCGCTGAATAATATTTCCTCGCATGTATGTATATACGTGTGTATATTTATATGCACACACTTTTCACATATATATATATTAATGCATGTTTCATTAAATTATATAGACAAGTTTCGTCTTTTTATTTTAAGTAACTTCCTTTCATATTGTCTGATAAGCTTAATAACATTACCACTGAAAGATGAAAAGAAATCACCATACATATTTGAATCCAATCTGTTTTAATCCAATCTAAGCTTTAGGATATCATAAGCCATTATCAAAGATGACAATTACTTTTCAATGTATCAACCAATACACGGACGAAACAATGATGATAGCCTGTTTTTCTTGCATCGAAATTTCAAAGCAACTTCTTTCAATAATAATGTTATTAAGCTTATCAGACAACATGAAAGGAACTTACTTAAAATAGACAAAACTTAACTATATTATTTAATGGAACATGCGTTAATGAAAAATTGCTGCCTAAATATACACAATATATATATATATATATATATATATATATATATATATATATATATATATATAAAACACACACACACACTGTCAATTTAGTGTTGTCCTTCTCCAGACACGTCCCATCCAAGGCTATAGAACACAGTCTGCACTGCTATTTACGCATGGCAGAACCACATTTACCCATGTCTGGAGGAAGAAGAAGAAGAGGATTAATACCTTTTCCAAGTGTATTAGCACGTAAGTGAATTAGACTGGAATTCGAACTCGGCTCTCCCAAATCCTCAATCTGAATCACTATCCACTACTCCACCGTGCTTCCCCACTCTCTCTCTTTCTCTCTCTCTCTCTCTCTCTCTCTCTCTCTCTCTCTATATATATATATATATATATATATATATATATATATATATATATATATATGTGTGTGTGCGTGTTTGTGAAGAGCGATTAATAGATAGAGCAAAAAGAAAAAGTTGTGCAGAGCATGTCGTGACACAAGGACACGTAAATTTTAATAATAAGACGACGACTATACATGCACTCTATCTGATACTGAGTACCTTTCCCAGATACATATAGGATATTGGCGTCGGCCATAATCTTAACAACGTCAGTTACGCTTATGATACAATGCTGATAGCACACCCATAATGGACTCTACAGGAACTGCTATAGAAAGTAGAAAAGCAAGGTGGACAGAAAGGATAAAGCATCAATTGTAAGAAGACAGAATGCATGCTTCTAAGCTAAGGGAACAGCCTAACATGTGAATATCAAATCAGAGATATAAAACCAATTAAATATCAAGAATGCATTTTAAAAGAAGTCAGAAATTGGGAAACCGAAATCCGAAGGCGTATTGGGATAGCGAAAGATGCCTTCCATAAGATGTAAGAACATTTCGTTAGAAACAATTACTGAACTCTTATGTCATATCAGTCCACCAATATGGCAGAGAGTACCGAACAATCTTCTCACTGACGAAGAAAAAACTTGCAGCATCAGAAATTTTGTTCTTAAAAGGATGCTGAGAATACCATGAATTGATATTTGCATCGAAAAAGTTTTGATGAAAATGTAAGTACAATGGAAACTTATACTTTACATCAGAAAATGAATGTTGAAATATCTAGGGCACATAATGAGGAAAGAAGACTTAGGAAATTTGAAACTAACAGGGAGAGAGAGGATAAATGGTTGACAGAACAGGGATTAGGAGAGATAACTAAGAGATACAAGACACAGGGTATTGTGAAGAAACACGGTACACAGTAGTTGTAATAGAAGAAGAAGAAGAAGAAGAAGAAGAAGAAGAAGAAGAAGAAGAAGAAGAAGAAAAAGAAGAAGAAGAAACGTGATGACCTATATAAAATTTTGACTCTTGTCAATGCATTACTTAATGAAATATTAAGACAATATGGCTATGGCATAATATTTTAAATTTCATGCCACTAGAGATGAATAAGGGACGAAGTAACATAAACGTGGTTCTACAGAAGGATGCTGAGGATTCCATGGATTTCAATATGTGGGTAATGAGAAAGATTTAAAGAAAATGGACATAAAAAGGATACAGATACTCAGAATTAGAAGGAGATAGTTGAAATTTCTAGGCTCCTTAAGGAAAGAGAGCTTGGAGCATTTGACACTCAAAGAACATATTGAAGGCAAAAGGGGGGGGAGGAAAATCGATTAACGTACATAGCAGCCATGTGTTGGCAAAACTAGGACTGAGAGACAAAACTTGAGTCCCCTCATATTGCTTATACTTTATCCTATATGAAACGCTATGACTTTAGTCAGAAAGTCTTCTCGTTGCTTTTGGATGTTCGGCTGATGCAATGGATAACAGCTTGGAATTAGAATTTCCAGATTAAATTTTCCAAATTAAAAATAATTTTCCAAAACTTTAAATGGATTCTAACATCAGGTCTTCCTTTACAATTATAAAAATCTAATTGTATAAGATAGTATGATGATTAAAAACTGATTGTCAAAGTTACTCATGAACTGGATGGTATACCAGCAATTGGAAATAAATTCAGTTATAAAATGCCCGACAAATATCGATTATGCTAGAAAAAAAAACCCTTAAAAACACGGAAATTGGTGCAGACAACAGATATAAAGAGACCGTGAATGGAGAATTGGATCAGAAAGTAAAGATACACATATCTTGGAATGAATGAAGGTAAATAGATCCAATATGAAACAATAAAAGAAAGCAATGAGAAAGGTTTGTTTCTACCAGAGCGAGAAACACAAATTAGTTAAATGTAATTTGAAGCTGTTAATCACTTTGCCCCTATCTATTGTAACATTCCCTTAATGGACTACAAATATATCATCCCAAAACATACATAAGACACGTGGATATAAAGGAAAGATCTAACATGAATTAACATATTACTTCATACCTATAGACCTTGAAAATCATTTAGAAATATTTGGATATAAAATACTTGTTTTGCGAAATTAATTTATACAATAAATTCCTGAATTTGTGAAGAGATAAAACTGTTGCTTTAAAGTGTATCCCGAAAATTCAGTCCAGTTTCTTTGTTAATAGAAAATACCTTTAAGAAATGAATGCATGTCACATCTATCGTATGGGATAGGTAAGGTTAATGATGTAGACCAGGTGTCACTTACAGTTAGGCAGCAAATTACTTTAACAAATTTAACGCGACTAACGTGATATCTCACGAGAAATATTTTCGTTTTAAACTAAGTGACGCAAACAATTTCTTCAAAAATTATGTGAAGAGATATCTTGCATGGAATATTACTGATCCAGAAAATCAAAAAATAAAAAAATATGTTTATTTTAAAAACGAAATTGATCGAAAATAATGCATTTCATCACCGCCTACTCAACACCGGCCAACAGGTGCTGTCTGTTATAATATGGATATCTCTAAGATTGGTTTTGAGCAGTAAAGATTTTGAAAGTTTGTCTGTTTGTTTTAATGACTTATTAGTTACAACAACCTATCTGGCTAAATGGTATTTAATTTTGAAACGTTTTTATCACACCAAAAATGGATATTCTTTGTCAAAGAGGAAAAGAAAAACAGTGCACATGAATGCCATTTATTTGTAAGTGATAAGTTTAGTAAAAGAGACAGCAACGTAACATTTTTCCGTTATGACCACCGCTTGAGGTGCAATGTCAAGATTCATAGGAAGTAAACCAGCATTCCCATAACTCGTCAGGGGCCAATGTAGAATAACCCAACCCCTAAACTGAAGAAGTCTAGGAAGGAAATTTTTTCACGATTTCCAACTGAATATTTCAAGGGAACTGCAGACAACTGTTAATATTTTTTTAACTTAAAATAAAGTCATTTATTTTTAAAAAATGATCTTTAATAAATTAATTTTATTCGATTTTTAAAAAGTTATTTTTTAAAAATTATCTATACTAATATTAGTATTATTTATCAGCCAGCCATAGTTTACCGGCAATTTAGTGTTAGGAAGAATAATGCTTTTTAGCCTTCCAGTAGTACACGGAGTACTAATATTAGCATCAGCTTAGCCATTGATACGCTAACACTGAATGTAAATATAGAAAGACGAGATACACACCCGTAACAAACAAAACATTTAATAAGGCAAAACACGACTTACATACACATATTAAACGGATTTACACATGCCCCAAAACAAATAACTGTTTATACTGCACAAAGGACTAGAATATTCAACAGAGTAACGAACAAAGAAATAATATATAAGCCTTATGGCATTTGACTCTCCGTAGCTAGGTGATTCAAAATTACACGTAAGGTTGTGCACATGATGTGCAGTTTCCATGTGTCTGGACGCCCTGGTAGTCAGGAAGGTAATGACCGTTCCTCAAAAAACGGAATCAAAAAGAAACAAGAGACAGAAGAGTTCTCCTCTCTCAAGGGGATTAACTCCAATGAGCGATATTTATTCTGTTTAACTAAATTAACTCCAATGAGCTCAACCCAAGGGAAAACAACTGTTATATTTACCATCCCCGACGTTGGTCGTATGTGGCACAAGGCCGAATTTATCCTGGGTTCTCAGAGCCCGTAAGCTCGGTCAAAAATATTCCCTTCGAACACGCCTAAATGGGTTCAGGGCCTGTCTACCTCCCCGGACAAAACTTCGCCCTTCGTCAAAGACTTGTCCGGGTTCCTCTCTGCGGAGGCAGAGAGTTTGACAGTAATGAACGGTTTGGCACTGTTCCCAATGGAAAACAACTGTGGTCTTCCAACAATAAATTACTTTTTTAAAAAACGGTAACGAGTTGCCCTGCACCCTCTTAAGAAGGCTCAAACATTCTTTTCAGCTTTCCTTCACTTACCATTCCAGCTCAATCCGTGATAAATTTTCATTGTTTCATCTTTTCTTAGATAGTTCCCTCTTCTTTTCATAAAGAGTCTAAATTATTTGGCATAGTTTAGAAAGTTCGCGGCCAGTTTTCTTTCGTCCAGGTAACGCGAAATTTGTGTTAATACTTTAAGAATGTTTTTTATTTAATGAAATTCGTTGAAGGTCGATAGAAAGAGCAGTCTGGAAATTTAACGAGAAATCAATAAAATCGATAGCGATTCAGGTATTGATACTTTCTTTTTTTTACAAAAGCGATCTTAATATTAGCGTCAATTTCGAAATAGCTGTTATCAGTATCAAAAATGAGTGATGGTCGGCATTGGGGAAAGATATTGAGAGGAGGTCATAATAGTTAATGGTTGTAATTCCGTTTAAAAAATTGGAGTTGCGGTCACATACGACTGATCGACTAATAGTCATTGGTGTCCTCGACTATGAAAATAGAGTAAAATTCTACAGTGATTTAACTTCCTATAAACACGAGTACACACACAGACATAAATAGTGGTTTCGACAATTATAGTAGGTTTATAAAGAGCTCTGTATTTAAAAGAGTTTTTTTTACGTTAATAGGAGCATTGCGCCACTTGAGGCAATATAGATAGGGAATCAGGACTAGTACGAAGTAGCCGGTAAAAAAGTAAAAGATAAATATGTTATTCCGATCCATTTATCGAATATTTTGGCAACGCATCTCATATGCTGGGTGTAACATCAAAATTGCCTAAATCGTGTATAGATTAAGTTTTGAACCGTTTTAACTTAGAAATGATTAAAGATTTCTGACTGGAATTCTCTGAGGTTTTTATAACATTGGGTTGAGATGGATCTTTTCTAATTGATCTCTTTAGCTCTAAGCTGAAGGGAAGGTCCATCTTCCTGATGTTACTTCTTGATCAAGTTTTCCTCTCTACTTTTCCTGCTATTTTAAACTTATTCGCCGTTCTCTTGATGTTTCTTTAGTGGACTCTGAAGATGAAAGCCAGATCATGAATGTTAATTCTATTACTGAAGGTCTGAATGATCTTTTTACTCTCACCATTGCTGAGTTGAGAAGACAGTGGAGCTGGCACAAAACGACTTTAACCTGTTCTCTTTGTAGCTGAATAACTTATTGGATTTTCAGTGATTTTTTCGAAAAATGGTATCAAGATGGCTAAATGTCTTATCTGAAAACCTTAAAAAAGAAACTTAATTATTTTAGTGATTTTTAGATATTAAACATTTTGTGGGATGCAAAATTATACTGCTGAACCCGGCATATCGGATGGTCAAAAAGTTAATTCGGTTTATTAAATAAATATTCTAATAAACAAGAGAAGGGCCTTCTTAGTAAACCCAATATATATGCTTATATGTTAACTGGGGCACTGAGTGGTGTTATGATCATCAAGCTTGTCTCACTAGAAGTATTACGACCGAGTAGTGAGTTCGATCCTCAATGGATGCTTCATACTTTGGGCCTTGTTCCATACCTAAGATACGCTTGGACAATCACAATATCGTCTGTGACTCTATTACGAGCAATAGCCTCCGTGACCCCGTCCCCAAATATGGCAAGCGCGCGTGTGGCGCTTTAGTCCTGTTGGGCTTCTTACAGTCTCTTATGCAGATTTGGCAAAATTGGCTGTCTTTATCAGTGGTTGTTACATAAATGCCTCATAACTTGTAATAAATCACTTCTCCATGTGTCCGACGACTAAAATATTTTCTAGGCTGGTCTTTTTTCGACAAACGTGAACACATGTTACACCTTTGTGCAAATTAATTGAAACCACCTCTTTCGTTTCCTTTCTTTCACCATTCAGTCAGATTTAGACCCACTGGAGTAACGGTGTATAATCGATTTATATTTTTACTCAGATAAGGCCACTTGCATTTGTGTGCAGTAATATGAATCTATTTCCAGGGTGTTTGACTAAATTAATTGGGCCTTGAAAAATATCGCGTCATCCGCGATTGCATCAGATTTTATCCCGCCCAGACACTATTGTCTCGACTGTCGATTAGTTGCCCTACAGCCATTGTCTGTGCTGCATGTTACTCCAAAGATGCGTACGAAAATTATAACGATCCACGAACACACTGGCAAGCCTTACCTGTGAGCAAATCAATGTACTATAGACTGGCCCGGCAATTCTACTGATTTAAATGCAATCAAGAATCTGTGATCATTTTGCAAAGGATGGCATCGTGAAATAGACATACGGAGTAATAATATGTGCACTGGGTCATTTTTCATTCTAAAAATACGAAAAAAATAAATAATTCGTTTTGTTGGAATTAATTTGCACACGGGTGTATCTCAAATCGTGTGACAATATTTCAGGTAAATCTAAACTCTGCTGGGGTCTCATCATGCATGAACCACATGCGTCTTCGTATTAGCAGGAGTACAGCTACTAGCTGGTCTGGAAGTGTGTTCGAAAGACCCTGTAGAACGCTCCTCTAAGACGTGCTGGGGGAATATATGAACCTATCAGAGGGCCACCTACAATTCCAGCCTACACATTAAGCGTAAACTGATGCTGGTTGTCTAGCTTGTATTGTACGGATTCGTTCACAAATTTTATGCCATCTCTTCCAAATGTTACCTCACTTGTAAACAAGACTGAAGAGACAATCAACGAATCGGCAGTTTGTGGAAGAAACTATCGGCAAAAGTTCCCACCTTGTGCGTAATCAGAGGGCAAAAGACACTTCACACTTTGCAAATGATACGGTTAAAGAAGAAGCTTCTTGAATTACCCTCCATGCGGTATTATAAGATGTACGACATGCTAGGGCCACTTAACGTGTGTTGATAACTGGATTGTCCCCAACAGCTTGTAGAATGTGTTGTTCGTGGTCAGGCATACGAGCTGATCTCGGTCTCCCTCCATCCATAGTTTTAGGTGCCACGGATCCTGTCTCAGCAGCGCAACGATAAACAGCAGCAATGAGTGAATGACGTGGCTGTTTTCGGTTTGAAAATGATACAGCCGTGCAGCCTCGCGTCCATAACCATTCGCGCAGCCGTATGTGAAAATCATATCTACTTGTACACGATATGAATATCCTGTTCCTTTAAACGGAATACTTGTGTTAACTAACTACTAAACACGTTAAATGTTGAAGACAGACTAGACACAAATGTACACGAATGACAAATGTAATCTAGTCTAATTGGCAACTCTGCGTCATCTGGAGTAAAATTTCTTTGAACTTAACTCAAAACGAAAGGGTTTGTTTACATATGTTTATATGCACTTATGTCCTTGTTTTAGTATGACGAACCTGCCCCAAAGTTTTTTTAAATTATTTCTATACACGCTGTATACACACATACAATCATATACCACCATAGTGGGTTTTTAATCCTTATATGCGAATATTTTTTAAAAACATTTAACCCTAAGAAAGGCGGGAGTGCTACTAGCACGCAAGAGGCTACAGAGGCATGAAAGACAGGGTAAAGAGGGGGCGTTTTGAGGAAAGGACGGCGATCAAGATCAAGGCATCAGAAGATGTCGATTGATATTATATTTGAATTTTTCAAGATTATATTAATCAGGGAAGCAAATAAAGGGAATAGAGTTCCACTGATGAGAAGTGTTAGAGAAGAAGCTGTTGAAATAGAAGAGGCGATTATATTTAACTGTGTCAAGAGCGAATGGGTGCGGCTAAGGTGCCAACCTAGTAGTACGCTTAAATTCATGCAGTTGGGGCACCAGTGAAAGTGGCTTGCCAGAGCAGCTGCCATGAAAATATTTGTAGAAAAGTCAAAGGGAAACCACATTATGCCAGATCAGGACCTATCACATTGCAATTTGTATGTCTCGTTTTCTGTTATCCAACCTTTCACAATGATTCTGACTTAAGCGGATTCTGTTACCTTGTCTTCTGGAAAAATAACACATATTTACTCCGAATAGTATTGCCAGTGTGTGAATGCGACACGGATTGTACAGTAGATTTCAGATGTCAAAATAGAAAGTGCGTAGTTAGGGTTATTCTTTTGGACAATGTCTTCTAGCTATTTGATAAACGTAGTGAAGGAAAGCGAGGAGAAAGGGTTAAACATCAATTGCCAGAAGACAGAATGTATGGTTGTTAGCAAAAGGATGAGCCTAAAGTACGATTTCCAAATCGCAGATATCAAAATCAAACAAATGTGGAAATTCAAGTATCTATAAAGTGATTTAATATAGGATAGAAATTTCGATATTGTGATAGCTAAAGATGTATTCCAAAAGCTTAGCAGAGTATGAAGAAATAGAAATGTTTCGCTAGAAACAAGGAAAAAGGTTACTAAACTGTTACGCGATATATGTCCTCCTGTATGGGAGTGAGAACTGGACAATCTCCCCAAAGATGAAGAAGAGCTTTGAAGTTGCAGAAATGTGGTTTTACGGAAGGATGCTGAGGATATTATGAACTGGTTATGTGAGCAACGACGTAGTTTTTTAGATAATGGAAACAACAAGGGACTTTTACTCAGCATCAGGAAAAGACAGTTGAAGTATCTTAGGCAAATAATAAGCAAAGAAAGCATGGAAAATGCGATGCTCACAGGTAAAGCCAGTCTTTTAAATGACACTGGAAAGAATCAACCAACGTCATTTGTATAGCATTAGTAAAGAGGAAGTTCTTCCTGAAAATCACTACTTTATGGAATCAACTCACAAACCGATTTTTCAACGATTACTGAAATCTTAACCCATTGAAGATTAAGATTAACTGCTATTTATCTTACAGAAACTACATTTCTTATCATTTACACTCATACAACAACCTCATTTCGTAAAACTAAATGACGTTTGTCCTTGGATAGGGTAAATGATTCTTCGGAAAAATTAGGGACATTTGTCTTTCGTCATTTGATTTCTTCTTATCAGAAAGGATTTCGCCGTTTTTCATTTTATTGTATTTTAATTTCCATTTGAAGGCTGTTAGTGATTAGCTTTGTGTTTGTCAGCAGAACTTCAATTTAATCTCGAAGTCTCCTCGGTTTCTGATCAGCATTTTACTCTTGACAATTCCGTATCGTTCAGTCATCTCTTTCTCTTTTTATTCATTCGCAGTGTTAATGAGGTCAGAGATTCTGTGGCAGATAAATGACACGTACACACACACACACACACACGCACACACACACATATATATATATATATATATATATATAATTTATATATATATATATATATATATATATAAGGCTCAACCAATAATATTTCATGGTTATAATTTATTACTTTGGAATTGTAATCACAATCCAAATCATCAGACATACAAATTCAAAAAGAAATCGGAAAATATAACTCCTGGTATAAAACAATATATACATGTATATGTGAAAATTTCTTTTTTTCCCCCTCTCTCTCTCATCTTCTTTTTTCTTGTTTACATAAGGTTAGTAATGTAAAAAAGACTGAACATTTTCACATATAAATCGTCAGTATGAATTCGCTGGATTTTAAGCTTAGATAATATCGTTTCTTTATTGTGTTTAGTGTCACCACAAATGCCTGTTTTTAATTTTAATTTTAGGTCAGCGAATCGGTAGCGAATTATGCATCTTAAAATAATTCCTATTTCTCTGTAACTCACTCATTTAAACTGTTAGTTATCTCCTCTCTATTAAATTTTAATCCCCGCCTTCACCTTCCTGTTCTTCTTTCTTCTATTACACCTCTCTCTAGAACTTTCATACATTTCCCTCTCACACTTGTTTCCCACTCCTACACATACACTCACTAAAATTTTGTTTTTTATACTCGGATTTATATTTTCCGATTTCTTTTTTAATTTGTGGGTCTGAGGAATTCGGTCGGGATTACGATTCCAATGTAATAAATTATAACCATGGAATATTAGTATTTGAACCCTTTATATTATATTCTTACTCTGTCCGGGATATTGAGTTCTACCAGGATTCTATTCTCTTGGGAATTATATATATATATATATATATATATATATATATATATATATATATATATATATATGTGTGTGTGTGTGTGTGTGTGTGTGTGTGTGTGTATATGAGACTGGCCATGGATTCCTGCTGTTTCATTTAAGGTCAGATTTAAATTTCACAACATCCCGAGGGCTCTAATTAAGATGATTCAGCTTATTAAAAATGGCCCCGACTATCATTTCATGGTGGTTATCTTGTTTATTTAAAAGCGGATACAGTGAAAGGGAAAGTGTATCTTATGTATAAAGTCCAATGTATGTGTTCGTGTTTGTGCGTGCGTGTGTGTGTGCATATCTCTGCTCCCACTGAACCGATTTCAGTGATTCATAGCTCATTCAAATGCCATAGAAATGGTAGGCGCAGAAAACGATTTTTTTTTTAGCTCTGATTCAGAGTTGCCAGATTATGTGAGTTTTAAGATATATATTAATATATTATACTAGGCGTTATATTTGATTTCATAGTTCAAGAGGAGTAACTTTTTCCTTTTGTATCCAAATAGATTACTTTTGGTACGGATATTTAATACAAGTAAAATGCAAATTTCAAACCTTTTATGCACTATATAAGATACTATTTCTAAATAGAACTGTTTTTGATATGAAAACCAAAACAATCATTGAATAAAAGAATACCAATTAAGGACTGTTAATTAACGAAATATACTTTTTTTTTTAAATCAATATGCAAACCTGAAAAATGATATTAAGCTATGGAGCTTTTAGCGTGTGAATTAATATAAGGTAGATTTGGGGGTCTTTTAACCCCAGAATTCGTGGGAGAATTAAGCTATAAATTTGCATTTATTCATATGGAAGGTAAAACATCTGGCACCCCTGAGTATATTTACTGCGGAAAATGTAGTCCTGGGAATCGATTAAGCAGTAAAAATTATTCATATTCTCTGATTATTTTTCAATAAATCTAATTGCTAAGGAGATATTTGAGAACAAAGTTGAAATATCCCGATTTTTAACCTCGCATAATCTGGCAACCTTAAAGTTTGTGACAGATTTTTTAACCATCGCTCTCAGACAATATATTGACGACATTATGTCCGACACGAGATAGGACCAACCTCTTATTCAAATTAAGGATAAGATTATAGCACTGGCAGGAGGAAATTTGTCAGCCTATAATTTTCCAAGACCTGTTAGAAATGATGAAGGAAGAAATAGACAGATATTCAGGGAGACTACAGTCAACATAGTTGAACTAACGACACACGTGCAGGGGCAAAACGACTGCACTCTCGAACTTCCGAGCGACCGGCTAGTGTTTCGTAAGATTTTTTTCGTCATATTGAACTTCAAAACATACATTAAAATACTGTTAATCTTAGGAATTCATTAATCTGTTGTACTTGGCAGACATCTTGTTACACGTCTCTCATCTCTGACCGCTGACATCTTCTAAGGTAATGTCAAAATCTGTTTTATCTGAAATCTGCGAAAGATAGATATTTCTCTTCTACTGGAAATTTAAAATAAAGGTTTGGTGTACCGCACCAATTCGCTATATGCAGAATTAGGCGTTAAATAATACATATAGTACCCCAAAATATCACCCTAGGTATACTGGTTAAAAATCTGACGTCCCGAGGGTTTTAACCCCAAAAGGATATAATCATGACTAATTATTTTTTTGTTTAAATATTTAATTAATTATTTTATTTAGGGACACCACTTCCCCCTATTGCTGTGGTAATTGTAGTTCATGGTGACATTCAAGGCAAAATAGTGCAGTCGCTTGCCGCTTTCTTTTACAGTTTTGATGATGATATAAACTAGTCAATCCTGTCAAAATTTCCTCCACACTCTGGTAAAGCCGTTGAGTTCGGTGGCGGTGTTCTTACGCCCAGGATAACGACTGGGTGATGGCCGGTTCGGGCCATCTGTGAGTGTTGGATGTAGTCCGTGTACTAGTACAGTTCTGCATTGCAATTCACCTGAGTAAAGCAGGGTCGATTGCTTCGCTTCAAATGTACTATCACTGACTATACACCTATCAACAGATATTTTTGAATGTCGGAATCGTTACACCTCAAATGTACCACTTATTATTATGATTATCTTAATGGGAATAATCTAAACCAATCAGTATGTATAATCCCTGCTGAAACAAATTGCCGATAAACTGTTAAAACTAGAGAATGAATTGTTTTACCTTTGACCGTAATCTGCTAAGGCGTCATATGTACTGCAGCCTTATCAGTAGTTGTGTGACTTGGGCAAAGTAACCTGTAGCTATCCATCACTTGTTTAGATGGTATTGAATTCAGAGTCTTATTTCGCCTATATTCGTTGTCACCTCGAGGTGAGATCAATCTGACCTGTTCCTTAATCTATATCTTTAATGTTTAAAGATAATAGCATTGCGCGAAACGAAGGGGCAGAATTGAGGAGGAGGTTTGGCTCTATGCATGACATCTATATGACGAGACTATTTAAAAACAAAAGCGTTTTTAAAAAGAGCGGTTTTTAGCTGAATGTTCCTGTTTTCTAGCAATCTGCAGTGTTGTGCGAATCTACACCTAACACAGACTATTCTATGTTCAATATCCTTTTCTCCTATGCTAAACTTCTTATAATTAATCCGTGTACGGGGGTATGTGAAGTGATTAGTATCGATTAATCCTATATCCTGTCTTTTTTTATGGGTTCGGGACAGATGCCATCAATGACTTTTTTCAAATTCCGGATCATATTTTAAGTTTTGAAAAGTTTTATACTGTATCCTATTTCTTTGGACATTTAGTAGAGTATGTTAACTTTTTTGAAGATCATTCATATCCCAAATATGTATATCTATGTCAACAGCATAGACGGACTCAGAATAAATATTAACATAATGATGGTAGAGTAGGACAATTTTTAGTAATTAAAAATTTTCAGTATGCTAACCAAATATGGAAATGTCGAAATTAACTGACATCAGAATTAAAGACTCTAAATATACTCAACTAATATAAATTAAAGGCTCTAAATATACACAGCGGATTATTTTCTGGGTGGTGGAATGGTGAATATAAGCATTGGTTTTTCATGTTTTGTTGTCAGGTATTTATTGTAAGTTCAGGTATCGAAACAATATTATTTGTTTAGCAGAAATGATTTTAAAAAAAAAGCCGTCTCACACGGACAAAACAAATTAACAATCAACTCCTAGCATTTCCAATATAATGCATATCTCGACACTGGGTAATTATCTGAAAAGTTGTCTTCCTAATTACTCCTTTAACGGTCAAGTTTAAGAACAATTGAGCGAATTATGCACATAATAGTGCAGGAATAGTCGTAGCCTGAAATCATTTCAAACGGTTCGACCATTTGAAAATTTGATGCGGCCACAAATGAGGGAATGATATCTGAACAGCTGAAATCTCATTAAATGTTAAAGTTACGCTATTCTATATCACTGTTTGGCGTAATAATAATAATGGACATCACGAAAGGGTGATTCTAAATGATGGTCGAACTCAAGCAATATAAGATGGAATAGCACGGTCTATAAGGAAATTATGTTAGAATATTTCTCTATAAATGTTGAAGCTAACCTACGGACGATGTCTCTATTCACATGTCTACAGTAGTATATATTCTATGTTGGTTTGCACTTAGAGATTCGTCTTCAGCTGTGCTGGTCAAATTATCCGCCTACGAGCAGAGATATTCCCCAGACGAAGGGCAGAGTTTCGTCTCACGAAAACCTTGCCGACCCCGTTTTATATGGGGTCTACTGGGAATTTTTGGCAGAACTTACCCAAACATTAAATTCGGCTTTGTGCCACATCTGACCGCATGGAGCGCTTGGTAGATATGCTGCAGCTGGAGATTCATTGTGGAATTCACTTGACTCACTTCTAGCTGGCGAATCATCTGTGTTGTTCTTGCCCTATGTATTAACGCTCATTTCCAACTTTCTTGAGGTTCTTCTATTCAGTAAACTTCCCTAGGTTACAACAATAAATGAAATAGAGGCTCAAAGCGACATATTTAATTGCGTTACTTGGCAATATATATGTGATAGCTGTGTCTTCTCAGAAGAAGACGAAACGTTTGTTTATCAGGAATATACATAGGTAAAGGAGAATTGGAGAAATTTGAATCAAGCAGGTACAAAAATGCAACAATTCGGTTTCTGCTTTAACTGAAGATAGAAATATGACACAAACAAATATGCCTTTCAGAATCTAAGCAAAACATTAAGACACGGAAACATCGCTAGAACCAGGGAAAATGTTCTGGAATGCTGCTGTATGGTAAGGCGTGTTTATCACTTTCGTTACAAGGTAAACAAGAGGCACAAAGCAATATAAATGTGATTCTACAGAATGTTATTAGGAATAACATGGACTGAACACCTGAGAAATGAGGACGATCGGAAGAAGAATAGAGTTAGAACACTCATACTTACAATCAAAATAGAGATTCAATATTTACAATATTCGGACTATTGTCCTCATCTTTATTGCCATATTTATAACAACGTTTCGGCCTTTCAGTATCTGTCTATATTTCTGAGATGAGGTATTATGTACACTATTTACATTATTCGGACTATTGTCCTCATCTTTGTCGCCATATTTATTACAAAGTTTCGGCCTTTCAGTATCTGTCTATATTTCTGAGATGAGCTATTATGTACACTATTTACATTATTCGGACTATTGTCCTCATCTTTGCTGCCATATTTATAACAACGTTTCGGCCTTTCAGTATCTGTCTATATTTCTGAGATGAGGTATTATGTACACTATTTACATTATTCGGATTAGTTTCCTCATCTTTGTCGCCATATTTATTACAACGATTTGAATTTTCAGTATCTGTCTATATTTCTACGATGGGGTATTATGTACACTATTTACATTGCTCGGACTATTGTCCTCATCTTTCTTGCCATACTTATTAAAACGTTTCGACCTTTCAGTATCTGTCCAAAATTCTGAGATGAGGTATTGTCGTCATCTTTGTCGCCATGTTTATCACAAATGACACATGGCACAGTGGATAAAGTCGTTAGATCCAGTGACAGGACCCAAAGAGAGTGAGTTCAATATCTGGTTAAGACAGTGGAGAACTTTCAGAGGGGAATTAACAGGAGATAACTCACATCCATTAGACGTGTCACGGGGAACTAGATCAGCCTACCCCAGTGAGCGAAATAAATCGTTCAGTTCGACATTCCAACCACATGAAGTAGACCGTACGCACAACGGCCAAAATGTTGTAATAAATATGGTGACAAAGAGGAGGACAGCAGTCCAAATAATGTACATTTATGAGTTTTATTGAATCTAATAATTTTGAAAGCCTAGCGATATTTTTCGTTCTGTTTATAAATAATTATGGCAAAATAAAATCCTTAACTTTGCCGTGACAAATTCCAATCGCATCATTAAAGAAAGGCTTTCCTTTTCTATTCATTCATATATAATTAGGTTTCTATACGAAGTTACAAGTATACAAACGAATATATTAGGTTGGTGCAAAAATAATTTCGTTTTCTAACATATGTTACTATGTGAGAAAACGAAATTATTTTTGCATTAAAATATTTATGCAAATTGTAATTGCAAATATGTTACTACAAAAATAAAATTTTAATACCTGCAATTATATTTTAGCGTTTACATTTTTCGGACTATTGTCCTCAACTTTTTCGCCATATTTATTACAACATTTCAGCCGTTGTACGTTCCGGCCTTTTTCAGGTGGTTGGGATCTTGAACTGAAACATTTTTTTCGCTCACTGGGGTTGACTGTTGCATTTCCACGTTTTATGTTTAATGGATGTCAGGTGTCAGTTATCTCCTGTTAATTCCCCTCTCAAAGTTCTCCACTGCCTTAACTGGCTATTGAACTCACACTCTTTGGGTCTTGTCACTGGATCTAACGCCTTTATCCTCTGTGCCATGTTTCCTCAGTGGATAAAGGCGTTATTTACCTCATCTCGGAAATATAGACAGATACAGAAAGTGACAGTTGAAATTTTAGGAAAACGCTTATGAGAAACGATGGCGTGAATAATTCAATACCTAAAGGGTCATTTTAAGAAGTAGCGCGTAGAAATAATCAAATTAATTTTTTTTTATTTGTTTCTTTTAATTTAATTCACGCCAACAAAGCGATAATAGCAGTAAGACGCCATGGTTTACTGGGAATTAGAGAAAATTTATAATATATATATATATATATATATATATATATATATATATATATATATATATATATATATATATATATATATATATATATATATAACAAGGAACACTAAACAAGGAACAAGGGATAAAGATCTATTTCTGTTCAAAATGTTGTGGAGGAGTGCGAAAGTAAGAAAACGGAAGAGAGTTCCTTAGGCGAGTAGAATAATAGAAGATACTTACTGCCAATCTCGTACTGTGAATAAATCCGTCCGTAAAATCGAGCTACCAAGATGGAACGGTCATCAGAATAATTACCGTGAAAATATTTATAGAAAAAAAAAACTAAGGGAATCTATATTATTAGGGTGGTAAAGTGAATGAAGAGGAAATGCCAGGTTAGGACCGATAAAATTGCAGATTCTTCTTTGTATTTTTTTTTGTTTGATAAATTTTGTTTCGTAGCAAATCAACCTCGATAGTTTCTTTTAATATAGAAATCAAAATACAAATACAGATAAAATGTATTGTTGGTCATTTTGGTATACAGTGTAACCCGGATATAAGAGACCCTAATATAAGAGAAACCCATATTTAAGAGAGATTTTATCTGGTCCCAAATTAGAGCCATACTTACCTAAACAAAATAAACAAAACCCGGATATAAGAGAAACTCGGATATAAGAGAGTTCTTCTCCGGTCCCGACAACTCTCTTATAACCGGTTACAAACGATTCATACATACAGTGTAGTATGTATGAATCGTTTGTAAGTTTTATATAAATATATATTGCTGGTAATTTTATACTTATATTTATAGTGTGTGTTTTTTTTTTTTTTGAGGTTTCAGTATTTACCCAGAGCCGGAACCCTAACAAAATCGGGTCAGCAATTAGGAGGTGTGTCCATACCCCTCAAAACCTTCAATATCCACGTAAGAGACTTTGCTGCCGGATATAGATCGTCATGCCTAGGAAACTTGGTATTTTGCCAAGAATCTCTCTCTCCCTCACTCTCTTTCTCCCTCCCTCTCTCTTTCTCTCTCTCTCTGTATGTATATATATATATATATATATGTGTGTGTGTGTGTGTGTGTGTGTGTGTTTGTGGCAGAAGAACCAGACCAGACAATATTTAATGCATGAACGAAAGTTAAACGGATTAATATGTAAGATAACTTCTGACGAGAAAAATCGTCAATAACAAAACTCAGTTCAGAAAAGAAAAACCCAATAAAAAATGATGAAGTTGACGAAATACGAACGACTATTGTTAGGAAGCTACTAACAACACAAAATATGGCGGAGAAAAGTGAGAAACAAAAAAGGAACAATATAAGGTATTGTGGAAAAAACTTATCGAAAAATATAAGAATAAAGAAAGAAAAGCAATTAAAGATGTCGTGAAAAATATTGACTGGAATGTTAACATTGTAAACGAAGTAATATTCTCTGCTTCTGTAATCATAAGATCAATGCAGAAACGCAGGCAAGCAAAAGCTGGCCCGAGAACTGAACATAAATCACCATTATGGGAAAGAGGGGTAGAGAAAGAGATTGAAATTCCATGGGTAGAACACTCCATATTAGATGAAGCATCAAACGGAATAAAACCATAAAAGTAGGAGATTGTTAGATATACAACGTAAATATATTATAAAGGAGTAAAATGACATTCCAATTGTAAAAGAGGGTCCTAAAACAATACATCAAACTAAAAGCACAAAGAAAGTGAAGATATGAGAAAAGAAATAAATTTTAGGAACAAAGCGAGTTTCGATACAAACTGCAAATTCTATTGGGAAATGGGAAGATCACTGAAGCATTGAGAAGAAATACCAAGTGAAGAAGTGAGAAATTTCTAGAATAAAAATGTGGGGATGAAAAGAATTCTCAGAGCTGCAGAGATCGGACTGTGAAAACGTATCAAATGTTGTGATAAATAGACGAAATGGATTGGAAGAAAAATACATTAAAATAGTAGAATAAAGTCTCAAAAATTAAAATAAAAAAAAAATAGAAAAACCCGGAAATAAATAACGTATTTAACTGATATTCTAATTCTTTTTCGTCTATGCATATACGTTGATTTCTTTTTCTAGTTTTATTATTTACACAGAGATAAACATCAAAATGTTAAACAAAACATTATTTAATCCCTAAAACTGGTCGTACTACAAAGTCGATAGTTTCTCTTATCGCACGGTTCACACCTTTTCACCGTATATTGAATGGGAGTAGATGTATATCCCTTGTTTCCTGATTAGGATTGAATTTTAGGTACGTTCTAAAATATTCTGATTCTATTTCATACCACGTAACACTTGGTGTTGTAGTAGTATAATCGCCTTACTTGGGGTTAAATAGAAAACAAGAAAAGAAAAATGGACAAATCATCGTCCAATCACTTTTATCTTTATTATACGGGGTGGTTCCAAAAGTCATCAAGGGTGGGGTCAGAAAGTCTAATAACCTTTATGTTTATTAACTTTATTTTAGTTTTATTTCTGGTTATTTATAAAAGAGTCAGTAGAAATGGATGATGTGAAACTAAACGACTAAAAAAAAAAAAAAAACGAACACGTGTAGTAAAATTTGTCTACCAAAGCCAAGGGTCAAACTGAACGATCATATTGTTACTAATTGATTGGTTTATTGATACAATTCAAAATAATTAACCCGTATCTGGGGGAAAAGAAAGCGATTCATACGTTCCCCATAGATATTTGCGCGTAAGAGAACATGACCAACCAAAGGATAATTAGAACTCGACTCTCCAATTAAGAATTTCGAGCCATTATCCATTACACCAACCGCATATCCAAGCTTACGGCACTTGGTATTCACAAATCGTCACCCATCTAGGTACTGACCAGACGTCGTTGCTTAACTTAGGTGATCGTACGAGAATTCGACTCTCTGATTAACAATTCCGATCAATTATTCATTACACCAGCTGTACATCCAGGCTCAGAGCACCTGGTATTCCCAAATCGTCACCCATCAAGGTAATGACCAGGCTCAACGTTGCTTAATTTCGGTGATCGTACGTGAAATCGACTCTCCAATTATCAATTTCGAATCATTATCCATTACATCACTCGCACATCTAAGAGTACATGGTTTTCAGAAGTTGTGGATCATCTTGTAACTCTCCAGGCTGAACGTTGCGATCACTTCGCCTGATCCTACGGGAGCCGCTGTTTCAACGTGATTTAGCCGTAAGCCTCCACGTTTTACGAGTAATAGTTTTTTATAATTTTAGGAAAATTAATGACAATGTAGAGAATTATTAGATTCTTATTTGAGAGATCCAAACCATTCGAGACCGCCTTCGAGTTGATACCCCCGAATATTTTTCGTTACTCTCCCGTACTCGCTCAAATACTCAATCGTTCCTATGTCACGTGTATTTGAGCGAGTAAGGGAGAGTAACGAAAGATATTCGGGGGTATCAACTCGAAGGCGGTCTCGAATGGTTTGGATCTCTCAAATAAGAATCTAATAATTCTCCACATTGTCATTAATTTTCCTAAAATTGTTCTGATAGAGAAAAATCAATTTGCTCATTCACAATTATTTACTTGGACATATTTCCTTGTAAAGAAATACATATTTACATATTTATTTGTCAATTAAAAAGTTCAGGATCAAACAGTAGAGAAAATGAATACGTTCATGTTACGCTAGTATTAATCCTAGCTTAGATCATTAACCACAACATCGACCAAGCCTATCGGTAGAAAATATCCAGGAACGACACACGTCATCGTTGAATGTAATAATACTTTCCTCATTCTCTCTTAGATTCTCCACATGAGAATAGATAAAGTCGCACCTGGTGTGAGATGATATCACTTCTCAGTAGTACCGGTCGACAGGTCTTTATGATGCGTACTATACGAAAGCATGAGTTAGCATTTTCGCCTTTTTACTGCACTCATCACAAATCGTTCAAATTAATAAACTTAATTAAAGCAGAATAATGGTGTCAGCAACTGGACTGTTGAAGGTTACACAATGTCCTCCTTCTTCACATTCCGAAAGAGAAGAATTCGAGAAGCCGCTTAACACTTTATATCAATCAGTTGATAAGGTCACTAATGTCTGGAATCTCATTAAGAAAGCATGCACGAAAATCGGCTTCTTACGCGTACCGGCGTATATTGCGAAATGGGCAAATTATTTGTAGAGGAGCATGTACATGAATTACTGTGGGCTTAAAATATACTGTGAAGTGTAGCAACTTATAATATTAGGATGAGATTAAATAAAAGAATCGATAATAATGCACAATGTACATATCTATTTCAAATGACCCTCCCACATTTGATGATGGATAAAAGAGCTGGAATTACTTATGGCGAAACCAGGTATGGACACACTAATCAGACACATACTTCCGTCTACTTGAAGCATAGTCACACAGAGACACACACACACACACACACACACACATATACATATATATATATATATATATATATATATATATATATATATGTGTGTGTGTGTGCATGTCTGCGTATATGTGGGTGATTGTGTGTGTGCATAAATAATAAAACACTACAATAATAATGAAACACTACAGCGAAATAATCACTGACAAAACAGCAAGAATTTAAATATATATATATATATTTATTAAGGACATTTTTTATGTTTAACGTTGTTTTATAGATACAAGTATTTAAGTAAATGCTCTGTTTATAATAAACAGTATTAAATAACATTTACCGGCCTGAATGTCCGAGACATTTTCATAGAAAATATTCGTCCTTTGACACGATTCGAACCTGCATCCTATACGGAACCGCCACTCAGGCGGGCGCGCCTTACCGATTCGGCCACAAAGGAGCGTTCGGTTAGCAAGGTCGAATTTACTTATAAACTTCAATCTTCCATGAATCTCGTACATTCATAACTGCTCATGGCGTATCAAATGTAAACAAATGACGTCATACATTAAGAAATGGACAAAGTCCGACAATTTATTTATTAAAGACATTTTTTATGTTTAACTTTCTTTTTATAGATACAAGTATTCAAGTAAATGCTCTGTTATAATAAACAGTATTAAATAACATTTACCGGCCTGTAAATGTATTTAATACGGTAAATGTTATTTAATACTGTTTATTATAAACAGAGCATTTACTTAAATACTTGCATCTATAAAAAGAACGTTAAAAATAAAAAAATGTATTTAATAAATAAATTGTCGAACTTTGTCCATTTCTTAATATATATATATATATATATATATATATATATATATATATATTTAAATTATATATATATGCATATATATATATATATATATATATATTTAAATTATATATATATATATATTTTTATATATATATATATATATATATATATATATATATATATATACAGATATATATATATATATATATATATATATATATATATATATATATATATATATATATTTATAGATAGATAGATGTATTTAGGCCGCTTATCTTCATTCAAACATGTTTCATTGAATAATATCGCGTGAGCTGTAAACTCGGGTTACGACCTAGGCTATCCTTTCATAGGAGTTAACGTTGGTAAGCGATTTTTGCACGGTCTAAGAAATCTAGTCTTCGAGCACTTTGCTGAGTAAATAAGTTTAATTTTAGTCTTTTTTTTTTCCTTTCTGTATTGTCGTTTTTATGCGATACTGTATCTGGATAAGAATATTAGGTTTCATAGATTCCTCTGAATGTTTTTTCTTCAATATATATATATATATATATATATATATATATATATATATATATATATATATATATATATATATGTTATGCCAGATTTAGAATTTACTATCTGGAGGAAACTTTAGCAGATGTAATAATTTTCGTCATCGACATTAAGTCTGCACTGTGACTATTAGCGATCATTAAATCTGATGTCGCTTAAAGCTTGAAAGTGACAGTAGCAATATAGTGTTTATTTTCGTATCTACGATGTTGTTACATAGAAACTTAGATGTTCAAAAGTTTCCTTATATATATATAACGTTTCTTTAAATATTTTATTTACGTTTGCTTTATCAAGGGCACTCGTAGCCAAATTGTAACATCACATATTGTTTCCGTGATGAAAAAAACAAAAACAAAGAAACAAGATACATGTCCGATTATTGTTGCGTGTCACATTTTCTTTGGTAGGATATAACGATCTCTGCCGAATAAGATTATCCGATATTGCTGAAAAGCTCACATCTGAGATATTTCTCTGCCAACGTGCATTTTTTTCGACTGGTATTTTCATATGTTGATTGTTAGTTCCAGGTGGATGTCCTTTGCCACCGTGATCTTCAAGTCCCATGTCCCTATTGTGGAAATTCAGAGACCAGCACCGTACTCTTCGATACCAAATTGATCTTTCACCATATAGCAGCAGTTTGAGAACCATTATGACCAAGTTTGAACCTATGCAAAAAAAGAAAAATATATCATTTTAATTTCAATTTGGGATTAATCAAAGTCATTGTAGCAAGTTCATAATGAAATATCCATGTTAAGAATGGGACCTAACAAATTTAAAATAAAATATCCAAGTTCAGAATAGGAAGTAGCAAATTCAAAATGAAATAGCCAAGTTCAGAATGAGGCATAGAAAATTCAAAATGATACGACCAAGTTCACAATGGAGCATAGAAAATTCAAAATGAAAACGCCAAGTTCAGAATGGGACGTAGCAAATTCAAAATAAATTAGTCAAGTTTAAAATGGGATGTAACAAATCCAAAATGTGGACTATGCAAATTCAATATGGCAAAATATTTCGAATTTATCTGCACGTTTCACTAAACAAATAGCATGGATTAAAAAAAATCAACTGGGCGGTAACTCAGATAATTACTATCAATTCCTTACAAGAGGCTATTCTTAAACGGACAAATTTGTGTCAAAGTTTCTGGTACTTTTATTGGTAAGACAATCAGGGGAAGAGTAAAAGAAAGGAAGAGATAGACTGTATGTTAAAAAAAGAGAGAATAAGTGAGAGTTATTCAAAATAATTTGGGGAACAACAGAACAAATCTGGAAAGTCCTAAGAAAAAGCAGCAAGGAAATACTGAATGTATATATCAAATTTGAAAAAAGATAGGTATAATGAGAGATTTTAAGCGCTGAAAGTTGCATCCAAAAAATATACACCTTTCAAGAATTTTCTTGATTTATTGATTGCTCCTAGAAGATAAAACATTTAAATAGTAAAGTTTAGTTGAAAACTATTATTTTTCCATGAGAATATTTAATTATAAAAGTTTTTAGCAAAATAATTGCTCGGTCCCAAATTGAATTTGCGTAAACCATTTTGAACTTGCTAAGTCCCAAATCAAATTTGCTTATTCCATTTTGAATTTGTTATGTTCCAATTTAAATTAGACTATCTATTTTGGATTTGCTACATGCCATTTTTAGTTTGACTCTCCATTTAAAATTTGCTATGTCCCATTTTGAATTTGACTAAATGACGCTTATTAGTCCCAAATTGAACATGAAATAGTATATTTAAGTGGTATAAAATGTTTTAAATTGAATTCCAAAAGAGATTGATATCAACAATGAGGAGGCGTTAATCATTATGATATTTTTGGTCAGCTATTGTAATATTATATTAGAACAGAATTAAAAGTTTTCTTCTGAAACTGCACATTATTTTCCGAACAATGTAATATTTCTTTGTTCATAACAACCTTCTAGCAATCATTATAAATGTATGAATTTCTACGGTTGAGACCAAGCGTCAAAATAAAGAGGATCTGCGAGGTGCCATCGGGAGGGCCCAACTCACCCAACCACGTCCAACTACACACCTTTGTGACTCCTGTTCACGACTGTTCAAGAGTAGGCTGCGTCTTCCCAACCATCTTCGGATGCGAGCCGATGCTACCAATATCGACGAGCAATAGTACGATTGTGCCAGACGCAGCAGTGGGTAGTTTGGCAGTATTTTTGACAATGATGTTCACCCTGTATATGGCGCGAGAGGCCTCTCAAACCAGAAGTTTACAGATTAACAGGTATATCTAATATGGATATGCTGTGGAAGATAACGGTTAAACCAAGACTTGGAGAGGTTAAGCTTGTAGAAATAGTGGAAGTATCTTCTTGTGGGTTGGTTCCACAAAGCAGCGGCTCGTGGTAAATAAGAAACTTGAGTGGAACTTGCATCTCACAGAAGTAATAGGAAGGCAATGAAGGTGGTTCGCTACAATTTGCATGGAATGGTGGGTCTTTGCCGTGATGGTTTAGACTGGTAGAACTAAAGATTGTAGTTCATCTGATCACTTTCCAGTGAAATAGCAACAGACCAGACGTCTCGTAGGTGAGAAAAGCGCAGTAGAGTGGAACATAATTCGTCACTCACAAAGACGCGGAGATACTTACTTTTTGATTCTATCGAGAGTGTTAAACGAAGACCGGGCAGCATCTATCTATATATGACATGATGCGTTGCAGATCAGACGAGACCAGACCCAGGTTCGTTGACAGAGTGAAGCCATCTTGCAGTCAAATGCGTATGGCTTAATAATGATTCGTCCAAATCATTACCAACGAATGAAAACTATGACAATATCTAGTAATAACCGAGATGTTATTTTTGGTTTGCAACTTACATGCGAAGTTGAGATGAGGCATAGGTAAGGAGGAGTTAAACAGTCTAACGGGAGTCTTTCCTGCCCGTTCTCCGAGGCCTGCTTTGTTCGTCTGTGTGTGCTTGTCAACATGATGGTCAGTTTTATACATAACACTTTTCTTTGTTTTTCATCTTCGTCTAATAACGTAACTTATAATTCATTCGGTGACTTTCTCTCCACCTGAGCCTCCCGCTCTGTACTTTGAAGTTGAATTCACATCTGCCATCTGCCAAAAGAAAATGTTCCGAAACTATTTTTGCGACAGATTCTGCTGTTTTCAATTTACTAAAATTTCAGCTGGCCCATATTTCTACAGGTGTCTGTAATCCATTCTAAGAAAAATATTATGCTGCCAATTATGGCTCGAGTAGATATAGATTTTATGGCTTCAGTAATTAATCTTATTTGATTGAGCAAAGGACCATGAACCTCAGTGGAGATCAATTCATTCCACTGGCTTATTTGATGTTGTGGTAATGGATAAAATCAAAGCAAGTATATGCCAGAAGGTGGTTCTTTTAACTAATTCGAATAAGTAACAAATGATTGATTGTTCATAACATTTCTAGAATCTGTGGAGACATTTCATAAAAGCTTGGAGGATCCAAAAATAGGTAGCTAGCAAAAAAAATAACTCATGGTTCAGATACAAACCGATTTATTATGCTTTTATTGATTTGATTGGACGATTGGTTTTGTATTTGTATTTGATTGGTCGATACGTTTTGCATTCGTATTTTATTGGTCGATACGTTTTGCATTCGTATTTGTTGGTCGATACGTTTTGCATTCGTATTTAAGTGGTCGATAAGTTATCAACCCTTTGCAGTTTATTTAAAGTCAAAAAATATTCTGGAATTTAAAATTGTTTGAGACAATAGGAGTTTTAGTAATACAAGTCTTTCTACTTAACTGTTAGCTAGGGGAGAAGGGGGATTCATACCTTTCCTAAATATATTTGCACATAAGTAAATATAACGAAAACAGTGGAATTGGAACTCGGCTCTCCAATTAACAATTTCAGAGCCTTTACACCAGCTGCACATCCAAGGTTACAGCACTTGGAACTCCCAAGCGGTTACCCATCTAAGTACCGACCAGACTTAGACTTTGCTTAACTTCGGTGATCGTAACGGAACCGGTTTTTTTCAACGTGACGTGACCGTAATGTTTCTATGCTTGTAGAATTAATAACAAGCTGTACCTGTGAAAATGAAATTAGCTGGTGACAAAAAAAAAACGCCACCCCATGACCGTAAAATTGCGGTAAACTGTAACGTTCTGTGAAAAAGCATAAAAATATCAATGTCTTGGCAAGTGATAGAGTATAAAATGCTGAATAGACACCTTTGAAATCCAGTAAGGTTTTACTAAAATTAATAAGTACATTTTAAGTTATCTCGTTATACTGGTAGCATAGAATGCCATTACATTTTTCGGTTATAGAATACTTCTATATAAGCTTAGCAAGTATAATATCAAAGATTGTTCCTTCAATTCCAATGTATCATATTTTCCGGCTTACAAGACCATGCGGTTTGGAAGACGAACGCTGATATTGGAAAGAATTTTCTAAGAAAAAAATGTTATTCTCATACAACACACTCACCATGCGTCATTCACATACTGGCGCCACGTATTGTTTACATTAATCACTCGTCCGATTTTGTTTGTATGGCAAGATCAGAAAGGCTGCCACCGCTGCCAGTAAACAGAGCATGTTTAAGCTTGTGGCTCGGCTCCTGGAAGGTTTATAGTCTCGGAAATACTTGTAACAGCATCATATAATAGGCTGAATTATATAGATAACTAATATTATAGTGCAATGGCTTAACTTAAAAATCCACGTCAAGTTAATTAGTTGACCGTTTAAGTTTACTTCAGCCTGGGCGTTGCCTTACATTTGTCTTGGAAGATGCACATATATATTTCAGGGTATTTTTTGGAAGAAAGGGCGTCTTGTAAGACGGATAATAAGGTAATTCATACAGGGATATTTATTATACAGTGTTCTATAGACCAGAATATGACTCTAGCCAATATCTTCAAAACAATGATTCTATTCATTGAAATGAAAAGCTTACTATTTTTATTATATTAATTATCCACTCACAATATTGCGCTTATTAATCATTTTACTTTAATAAAGCCACTAAGACGGCAAATTGTTAGCGAGTGGTAGAGAAGATGAGAAAATACTATTATGGAGAGAACGCAATAAATGAACAAAATTAAGACATAGTAAAAGGATTGACATTGTCTTTAAATCTTTGAAGATCGAACTTGAATGGGAAGCAAGAAGCCTGAAGACAGTAACACGAGGGAGAAGTGCGATAGAAGAAACTATTAGTATAGAACTTAAGCTTACATCTATCCATTTCAACTGAAAGATGATGTGACCATTAAGACAATCTAGTACTGCGCTTAAATTCATAAAGTTTAGGTACCATAGAGAAAAGCAATATTTATTCTGTTATCTACAGAAATGTGGCACAAGGCCGAAAAGGGGATTGGGGAAAGGACGGTCTTCTTCTGTCTTAACTATAACTTAGCTAGCCGCAAGCACTGACCCAATCGTACAAAACAATATTCCTGACACCAAAACAACACATTCATACGTACCTTTCTTACTACAACCACCATAATGCCTCTTTGTCTCTATGAAAATACTAACTAGTCCCCATATTTACAATTCGTACCATAGAGAAAAGCTCATCACAATAATTTTCATGAAAGTATTTATAGACGAGTCACAGGGAAGCTACATTATGGTAGACGAATGGGAGATAAGACGAGATGCCAAATAACATTGCAACTTATTCTTCCGATTTTACCAAGAATCTCGAAACATATCGCAGGATCACCAGGCCCCAATGTGACAGCAATATTCAAGAAAAGGATAAATGATAGACTCATAAATATGTAAATAGATCCTGGCGATCGAAAACTGGCTTAGCATGAATAAATAAATGAACTTGTTAGCAGCATAAAGAGCAACCGCTCAAAAATCTATACAAGCTGTCGGCAACTATGTGCCATTTTAAAATCATTCAGTGGGCCAAAGGAATATGTATCTTTATACAAGTAAGGGGCAATATATCTGTTCTACATATATTTCATATACTAATTATAGTTTAGTATATATTAAAATTCGAACAGCTAAATATCTTCTTTTCGTTGTAGCCGTTATTGGTTCGGACATCGTGATGTCATTTGCGGCTCCGTGCCATTGGAAATTGATTGGCGTGCCGTAGGTTTCTGACCCCTACTTTACTGGATTGTGTACTCTGAACTGACTATGCAACTATGGGAAAGTGAGTGTAGAATGGAAACTATTTATTTCCCAACAAAAAGGGTTGGAAACTTTTGCCATGTGCCGATTAATATTTTAAAATCATTGATTGTGCCAACAGCATTAGTAATTTTATACAAGTTATTGTCAATATATCTTTTCGACATATATTTTATATATATATATATATATCTCAATATATACTGTATATACATTAGTATTAGGTTGGTGCAAAAATAATAACGTAATAATGTCGTTTTTTGACGTTAAAAATACGTCAAAAAACGACATTATTACGTCATTATTTTTGCACCGACCTAATATATATTCAAATTGAAACAGCTAAATATCTTTCTATTTTAGTAGTTATTTTGTCGGACATTGTGATGTCATTTGCGGCTGCGAGTCATTGGAAATTGATTGGCGTGCCGTAGGTTACCGACCCCTCCGCTTGTGGACGGTGTACTCTGAACTGATTATGCGATTTTGGGAAAGTGAAAAATGGAAATTTATTCATTCCGTACAACAGGGGTTAGTAAACTTTTACCATGCGCCGATTTCAAAGTCATTCAGTGTACCAAAAGCATTAGTCATTTTCTACAGTTTAGGGTCAATATATCTGGTCTACATATATTTTATATATTCTAATATATACTATATAAACTTTAGTTTATATTAAAATTGAAACAACTAAATATCTTCCTTGTGTTGTAGTAGTTATTGGTTCGGACATTGTGATGTTATTGTATGCTTCGTGCCATTTGAAATTGATTGGCGTGCTGAGGGTTGCAGACCCCTACTCTAGTGGAAGGTGTACTTTGAACTGACTATGCGACTATAGAAAAGTGATCATAGAATTGAAAGCAATTCATTCCCTACAACAGGGGTTGGTAAACTTTTGCCATGTGCCGATTTAAGATTTTAAAATCATTCAATGTGCCAAAACCATTAGTAATTTTATAAAAGTTAGCGTCAATATATCTAATCTACATATATTTTATATACTAATATATACAATATGTACTTCAGTATATATTAAAATTGAAACAGCTAAATATCTTCTTTGCGTTGTAGTAGTTATTGATTCGGACTTCGTGATGTCATTTGCCGTTTCGTGAGATTGAAAATTGTTTAGCATGCCACGTGTGGCACGCGTGCTGTAGGTTGCCAACCATTGCTCTAGCCCATGAAGTTGCCATGAATCATTCTCTTGGTGGTTAGAAGTGATGATGATGTAAATTTTCTTTCAGACGATTAAAAAGATTTTAATTTCTGAGGAATTAAAATAAATAAGTCATTACTTGCCCCAGTTAACAACAGAATGTAGTTCATCTATTTAGATCAACTGCCAAACGTACATTATCGAACTGCTTAGATTTATTATTTACTAATAAATGCATGAGACATCAGCATAGATGCTGAATTGAGAATTGTCGGAAAATACTCTAAAAATATGTTTTTAAAATTGGTGAGAAATTTCTAGTTAAGCATGTTTTACTGTTTCTTAAATTTGCGATGTGCATTTCTGGAATACACAAAATTCGATAATATTCTCTGTCCCTTCGATAGAGAAATTTGGTGAATTACAAGAAAAATCACAGTGTACAGATTGGTCTGGATTTTACAAGGCCAAATGTCAGGAATATGAATGTCAAGGAGTGTGGCATTTTACGTTATCCCGGGTCAGATTTTATTGACCATAGAACTCTTTATGGTGTTTGAATTTTAAAAAAAATATATTTTCTTTATAAGAGCCTATCATTCAGACATGCACACACTGACGATATTCATTCCCCCCCCCGCACGAGGCCGTCATGTAATTGTGTTACATGCCTTTACATGTGTTACATGCCTTTTTAACGTGGGCATTCCGAGCTCGTGGGCTCGGCCCAAAAATAGCCCATTGAACCCGCATAAACGGGTTCAGGGCCGGTCTACCTCCGCGAATGAGACTCGGCGTAGCCTCGTTCGGGTTCCTCCCGTCCGTAGGATGAGAGTATAACCGAACAGTCGGTAGTGAACTACGGACTGACTCACACACTGACACACACACACACACACACAACATATATATACATGTGTGTGTGTATGTGTGTGTGTATATATATATATATATATATATATATATATATATATATATATATATATATATATATATATATGCGTGTCTGTGTGTGTGTGTGTACAGGGTGTATCAAAATATATATGTACAGAGTGTATCAAAAATACTTTTACAAACTGTGGGGACGTGTTTCTCACACCAAAATAAGGACACACGCCCATATAAACATATGTCTGCCAACCCTTTGTTTTCGAGTTATTAACTTTAAAGAAAGTTTATGGTAGATGACGCTGTGTTTCTATGTAGACTAGTTTACATTTGTCATTCGTGTACATTTGTGCTAGCCTGTCGTAAACGTTTAACGTGTGTAGTAGTGAGTTGACTGACATCTGTTCCGTTTAACAATGGCAGGATCTTCATATCTTGAACAGGCAGATATAATTTTTGTATAATATTAATGGGTGTAGCTGTATCAGATTGCGTTTCCAGACCGAAGTAACCCGAGTCACCCAATCCTTCCTGCAGTTTATTGTTGTGTTGATCAGACTGGATCTGTGGTACCACTAACTATGAACTGAGGAAGACTGAGATCCGCTTGTACGCCTGACCACGAACTACACAGTTTACAGGCTGTCAGAGACGATCCAGATGTCAGCTCACATCAAGTGTTTCTTGTTTTGGTGTGAGGAACCGGCTCTATAATTTTGTAAAAGTATTTTTGATACAGACTGTATATATAATTATTCATTATCAGCACAAGAGCTCTCAAAATTTGTTGCCCTCCATATTTATATGAAGGGGAGAAATAGACTGAAAATAATTTGAAGTACCTCCTATACACTGAATATTTTATATTCAACGCGAAAAAAAAGTCTTATAAAACATTTCAAAACAGAAGTATGGGAAACCCAAACGAATCAAAATATATTGTTCTATCTACCAACTCGTGTTTGTGTTTAATATATACATTTGAGGATGATGGATCTCAAATTATAATTGCTTTTATTTATAGATGGTTATTTTTGTCGTATGAGTATTGCTTTGAGGATCATAAACTTTTTTTTACTATTTGCATAAGATGTGTCACGGCTACACTCACGAAACTTACCTGTCGCTTGTTGGACCAGAGTGCCATTGAGCAACACTTCAATAGGCAGTATAGACCATGATAACATTAACATACCAAAATACTAGCAAAATCAAATACTAAAAACAGACTTAGGATCCCCCCCCCCAAAGAAATACTCATGCCATAATTCTAAAGCTCTAAACGTCTATAGACAAATAAAATTCGCGTTGCTCTAATAACATTTTAATCACATGATATTTTATTCACTTCACTATATATAAATGCGTGACATTTATTTTCGTATTTTTAAATTGGAAATCAATAAATCGGGTGATGAAATAAAGTTGTTATTTTTTCCTAGTTCCTATCATATATTTCTGTTAATGTAACCTTTTAAGTCAATGTAACATTATAAAGTTGCGAGCACTTTATAGGAATCATTGCTATACAAATTTCCTTGGTAGGATGGGTGTTCCATTTTGAAACTTTATTCTCAATAATTCATAATTTGTAGAAAATACTCCCGACTGGATACTTCCCTGAACATTTCTCTTCATGTCTAGAGTCAGTTGTTTTCAAATCACAATATTTCTCAGTTCATATTTCATCTCCTTACGTTCATATCACACTATATATTCAATAAACAGTTCCGTCAATTCAGATATTTACAGCTAATAGAGGTAAATAATAATGCGTTATGTTCAACAGTAATGTTAATATCACATGCCAGGTAAGTAAGATATCGTCTTGCTTACCTCTGTAACAGGCGTGAGGTCTGGTAGAAAAGTTCATCGTACCTATTTAATTTCCCCCATTATGAGTATTAGTAATTCACGGACGGAGCGAGATGGTTGTAAGAAAAAAGAATGACAATCATGTACACAGAAGTACACAAAACTATATATAGATACATACACATGTCCCACGCAGAGAAAATATAAAATACTAGCAACAGGAAATAGTGTGTAAAAAAAAAAGGTAAACATTAATTATAATATTAGCCGAATGAAAAAAAATAGAGTTAAGGCCATGTGGTCCTTCCTGTAAGCCGTACGGCTGTAAGTTAGGTATGCTCTTCTTCTGACAGCTCTACATTGAAACTGACCGCCGTCACTCTCTTCCATGACGTCACTCACCTACCGTCACGTGACCATTGAGAATGTCTCAACGGAAGTAACATTGTTGTGGATTCCCGGTTGAATTGTGGTACCAATAAATAACAAACGCCAGGAATGAATATATGGAAATAATGTATTAACTTAATAATACAAACTGGAAAATCAAGTTAGTAGTTCCAGGAATAGTATCAAAATATTATATACAGTCTTTGGTATTGAAGTATCGCTGTATGACTTCATACTGAGTCTACGTGCTCGCTCACTGTGATTCCTAGAACCCTGTTACCTCACCCTTACTCTTCCCGTTAGCTACAACCTTTTACTCTGTCACTCTGGACTCGGCTCGACTAGTCTTGCTCTCTCGGGTCTTCACGTAGCCGTAGTATATGTATATACTGGGTGAGCCCATTTCTGTAAAAGGGGGAGAACCCCTCAACAGACACAAAATTCCTTTTGTATCCCTACAGAACTAAAACCGACAATGCTGTATACACAGTGGTACATCATCACTATTCTCATCGTATTCTAATTCTAAGAATGAGGTTTTATTCAACGAGCATCTTCCTCAGTGCAGTTACTAATTGGAACATACTCCTGCGACGATGCTTCCTCTAATATTAAAATCGTAACAACATCAAGTTTAGAATAAAACGTTACCTACCTTGGGCATAATGATAATATTCATTTCATTCTGCCTCCCGTACTTTCATACAACAACCTCAATGATTGAACTTTTACATTGACTGGCTCTTAGGCCTTGTTGTAACATAGAAAAGATTACTGAATGAGGAATAACCAAAACGGAGGTTGAAAATCAAATGGTAATCTTTACAATGTCAACAAAATACAATACTCGCCAGCGGCGTGAAATATGTAACCACTACACGTTATGGACTACATAGACACCCTGTTACCCCCACTTACAATAGTAAGCAACGTATTTATGAGGATTGGGACATACCTATTAATGTTCATAGGTATGATATATAACAGACCTTGTATTCAATGAACTTTGGTAAAAAAAAGTATATGATCATAAAAGTGAAAAATATCAAAACACGTGAAAGACATTGTGTTTGAAATGCGAATCTAATACTAAAGATGCCAGGGAAAGAAGTATTTGGCTACTAATGATTCGTAAAGTCGCTCTTGCCACTTGCTTAATTCACTTCATGACAGAGCAATTAGAACTAATTGTAAATAAAAAGTAGAAATTGCAACATTTCAATAACTTTAATTTTCTCTATTCATTTGAGGTACTGGACACTTGATCGTGGCCAACTTCATTTTACCTTTCTTTCTTTCATCAAATTGTTTTTTTTCTTCCTCTTTCTTATTCACTCATACAGTAATAACGTAATTCGTCTCTCACTAACACACTCAATTTCTCACCCACGCTATTTCTCAACATGAACTCTAATCTTTATAATCGATTTCCCCCGCATCTTCATTTATACCTACCTACGTGTTTACGAAGTATAAAGCAGATGTTTGGGGAATTTGCATCATCATCATCATCATCATCGTCCTCATCATTATCATCAGTCCCATGACGGGCTATAGTCGAAAGGTGGTTGCACTGTTGAGGTCCTGACCAGTCCTGTCCACACATCTGGGTTGAAACCCCCAAGGACTTTTCAGTCAAGTGTGGCCTGTCTTGGGCAAGTAGCCCTGGGGAATTTGCACGGATTAATCAAATAATTCCTATATAACCAGGCGTTTTCACTTGTCTCGATGGATATTTCTCTCAAAAATACTCCATCATGTAATGGCTCACGGCTGCATCGCTTTCAAAAACCAGTTCCAGCACGATTACCTAAGTTAAGCAACGTCGAGCCTAGCCAAAATCTAGATGTTTGACCGCTTGGGAATACCAGGTGCGTTTGGTGTAATTGATAATGGTTAGGAATGTCAATCGGAGGCCTGAGTTCTAATTCCATTTGGGTTAGCTGCATCCAGTTACGCGCAAATACCATTGGAAAAATTATGATTCCATATCTTCTCCCCCTAGCTATGGGTTAATTATTAAGACTTCTATCACTAAAATCACTATTATCCCAACAAAATAGAACTGCCTACAAATATTTAGATTTCTGTATTAAATAACATATAGAGGGTTTATATACTGTTAAACAATATCAACAAACCAATCAACTAAGTTTATCAGGCTTTGTTAAAAAGATGTAGTTAAGCGCTTATTTCCCTCTGATGCCTTTTGGAAAGGCATGAATCCATTACTTCTTTTAGCTATGGATGAAATAGTAAATTAGATTCACTATTGACTATTCTTATCGTCTTTGAGAACTAGGAGAAGGCTAATCCTGAATTTCTCTTCCCCGACAATAAATACAAGATATCTCGTTAAGAAAAGTTTATTCCTCCAAGAGAACTTTAGGAAAAGCTACGTTCTTCAATGAACCGAGAAAATAATTTTAATTACCATTGCGTACTTCGTATCGAGATAAGTTGTCAAAATTCAAACTCAGGAAATTTCAGGATATTGATGCTGTTAAACGAGGCCGGCTCTGATATAAAACTGATGCCAGGAGATGTTTTCATTTTTTCTTGTTTTATCCAAGCAGTACAAAAAGTCCACTAATGTGTAAGGGTTTAATATGCATAAAATAATCCGATAGGATAATCAAGAGAAAGTATTAAGGGAGACTGAAGTTAATGATTGACATTGTATATTGGTTCGATTTGCTTTGTTTTACAACATATCAACATCAATAAGATATGTAATTCCGACAAGATTTTTATTGCTGGTAATATATTTAAAAAATGTGTTGCTGGTAATAATGTTTTTCTTCAAAATTCACTGCTGGTAATATTTCTTTTTACAAAAATGTATTGCTGGTATTAAAACCTATTTTTACACTTTCGTAGAGTTTTGACCCCAGTTTCGGGTTAACTATTTGCCCAAAGCTGCGACCCTAACAGTTGCTACCACTCTAGGTCAGAATGGAACTATGATCACCAATAATTAAGAGGTGGCACCACGCTCCTCAAAACTTCCTGATCAGAGGCCTTGCTGTCGGATGTAGTTTATCGTCTTACTCAAGATGCTGACATTGTACATAAGTTTTTGATGATCGCAGTTGACAGACTTGCAAGAAGCCATATGAGACTCCAACAAGCGAGAAGTACATAAGAAGAAACTATCAGCATAGAACTTACGGTTACATATACCAAGTTCAATTGTAAATGATGAAACCGACATGTCAAACTAGTTCAGAGGTCAACATCTTGAATTCGAGGTACCGAAGATTACAGATCATCAAAATAATTACTATGAAAATATGTTTCAGAAAAAGAACGAGGAAACTACGTCACGGCGATAGGAATTTAACTGAAGCTGAGATTCCAGGTTAGGACCTATAACGTTTCAGATTCTTTGGATTTTATCAAGAACCTCTATATATCACCAGACTAGCAATGTAGCAGAAATATTCAAATCAATGACGAATGCTAGAAAAAAGATATTCTTGTCAAACTCGAATAAGGTCTGAAAATTCAGGGATATTTGGATTCATACCTTTTTCACTAAAAAAGAAACAGTCTTAAACCCAACTCAATCTCTACTTGACAATTTCATTTTACAACGCCCTATACTGTCTGCATGTTTAAACGTACTTTGTTCCAGACACCAAGCAAGATATTTGTCTGGCGATTTCTAATTGGCAAATTAGATTACAGCCCGTATTAAATTTGTAAGGGAAATGTCTACAACTCGACTTAGTTCTTCTTAAGCTTCTGAGTTTTCGAGAGATTTCAGGTATTATGGACATTGTAAGAAATTCTATGTCCGCTTAAAGTTAGGTAGACTCTAATGATTGAGAATTTCCAGATTTGAACATTTTTTGTTTGGATAATTGTGGATGTACAATAAATGAATGACAAACGAACAAGAATGCCAAATTTCAGAGTAAATAATGTATTTTTCCTTCCAATTTTCTTCAGTGTTTGTTTTTTATTGGATAGCAAGTAGATGGCATAAAAATGAAGGCAGCAATTTGTAGGTTCTCTCCCTCACATTGCCCGATTACTTATTACTCATCTTGCTGACGACTAATTGGCAACATTTCCAATCTGAAATCAATAAAGATTTGATCATACTAACCCCACTCATTTTGACATTAATCAAGTTGAGCAAACCTCCATCACGGTTAAGTGATGACTTCTGATTTTCTGTGAGAAATCGAGACAGTACGAGTTTGGATAATGTCATGAGGACAACTGATGCGGTCAACCGTGAAGAGACGACCGTAGCCAGCCCCAAGTACAAGCGCGAACCAGAGTAGTTAGGGATCAGGGCAAAGTTATCACGATAGCCTGATGCTAGTTTTCTTGTTTTGAAGCCATCTCGTGTCGTGTGATAGAATTCTGGTAATTATCTGTGAATCCTCTGAAGTTAAATATATTTGCGAATGCCTTTGTCAAAATTTCGTGTTGCGCAGTGTTGTCTGTTTAGTTTTTTAATACAATTAGTTTCCAAAATGTTGAATATTTGTTTGTAATATATCTTACATTCATGAAAATTTTATTTATTTTTTTTATTGTAGTATGAGATAAACATTATATATCCGGAAAATTAACTTTGCATTGATGGTTAAACGGAGCTTCAGAGAAGCTCGGAGCAGGTTGAACTAAAAGATGTTTTGTAATGCCAAAAACACTCGTTGTCACTTTCGCAATGCGACTTGTATTAGAGACTTTGTAATCGCAGATACAACTATACTATCGCCGTCGAACAATACTGGTGTCAGACGTCTTCAAATAAAAACGAGTTTTCTATATGATGATCGGTGTTCAAACTTCAGTGTCGGCAGCGACACTTTATTCCTATATAACAAGATACCATCTGAGTCATTTGATCCATGACTCATTATATATCAAATATTCAGTCTGACATGTGAACAAGTGGTTTAACCAGCTTCGCTTGGGATGTGCACATGCGGGGAAAACCGGATTATATGAAGCTATATAAACACGCACCAACAGAAAGAATGGAGAATTTATTTCGTCCCGTCAATAATGTATAACCTATCATTGGAGAAAATCCTAAAGCCACACACTCACTCTCGGACAGAAATAAAGTTAATTGAATATATTTTAACATTACGTATTTGAGATTTAATCTAGTTTTTATGATGCAACTAGCAGCATGACCCGACATTGCCCGTGCTTGATTTAAAAATCGTACGACTCATACAGCAATCGCTATCATTTGACTTAAAATATTTTTGCCCTTGCTTGCCTTTAAAGGAGTGCCCTTTGCCGTGCTGATGTTGCTACATGCCTTACTTCTTGCCAATCTCACACTGCGAATTTTTTTCTAAGCTCAGTTGTGGTTTCATATCCTAATACTAACACTAATAAAAATCTAATAAAATAGAATAGACATAATTTGAATATTGTCATCTATTTATATTTCTGGGATGACATATAGTCACTATTTAAATTATTTACATTATTCGAATTGTCGTCCTCATCTTTATTGTCATATTTATAATGTTTTGGCCGTTGTACGATCCGGCCTTAGTCAGGTGATATACAGGTTGCGATGGATACGTTGTCGTTCTCAAAATTTTCGCAAAAATGAAAATAACACCGACATCTAATTTTAACAAATATATTTACCAAATTTACAGAAAAATATCTCGAAATTCTCAAAAGTAAATTTATTCCATATAACCATCATTGGCTTCGACCACGGCTTGTAGCCGATTTGCGATCACCTGTAACTTTTCTGGACGGTCTCCTTTTTTAAGTTTTTTGAATGCTGCCATATCCTTTGCCTTCAGTTCATCTTCGGTGTTAAAAAAGTGTTTTTTTTGGTCTCTCGCTCAACTACGCTCCAGATAATGGGACATAACGTCACCATCACCAGTGATCACGCAAAACACCTTCGTAATCACCATTAGACTCATTCAACTCTTTCCGAATCCTCTGCACTGTCCACAGATTGCTACCCAAACACTCTGAAATGTTCGTATTGGAGCTTCCAGGGCGGATGTCAAGCAGCACAGCATACGGTTGCTTAATCTCTGGCGGATTGAATTGCGTCACGGTGCTCTTTTTCTCACAGTTGACCCTACTGTACTATGCAGTCGACAAAATTAAAGCCAACGAGCATGTGCTAATTTAAAACTATAAAATGGTGATAATTTACCGATCGCACACTGTATATTGAAATTTAGAACCGATCAATTTGTTTCGGCCACCGTACCATGCATTTTCTGTATATGTCACTTATAACCATTTAGTAAGTCAACTCTCCAAGTATGGAAATTTTACAAGTTCCGAAACTTCATTCACCGATATCCCCAAGGATATATGGCTTAGTGGATAAAAGCTTTGGTTAATGTAGTCCAGTCACTTGACCCAAAAGAGGTTGTGATACCTGGCTACTGCAGAGGTGAAGAGAAACTTGAAGAATTCAGTTGTTAAAGGGAACTAAATGAAAAGATATAGCATGTGGAGCTAGAACAATCTAGTCCGGTGAATGAAATAAAGTTTTCGGTTCAAAGTAGCAAGATATAGCATCTGAAGAAGCACAGAGTGTGCAATGACGAAAGGTCGTGAATATGAAAATAAAGATGAAGACGACAGTCCGAACAAAGAAAATAGTGTAAATGTTGACTGTCTTAAGATATATATATATATATATATATATATATATATATATATATATATATATATATATATATATATATTCGCGAAATAAGTATAAAATCACTCTCCTTGACTTATATATCTGTCTTTTTTTTCGATTTCACGCTTCGTCTCTCAAAATACCAATTTTATTTTTCTCTCAAATTTCCTGGTTCTATTTTTTTTTTCCGTATTACTTTTCCTTCCAATATTTGCCTGTCTGTCTGTGCGTATCATTATCATCACTTTCTCTTGTGTTTCCTTTGCCGTATCTCCCTGTAATTTTATTGTATTGGAATTCCCATTTCCAAAAACAAAGCAAAATCCAAATATTTTTTAGATTAACCCAATATTAACAGATATAACAGCTTCCATATTCCATTCTTGATGCGTGAGTGATTTGTCATTGTATGACGAAAGATCTTTAAGAACTGAATTAAAATATCGATTCGTCTTGGAATATATTAATATTAACACAATCCTTTCTTCTTGATTTCTACATTAATTTTATAAACATTCCATATAAATTAAATATAATAGCGGTATTCTGTCAATGACACATGTTTATTCCTAACCAACTACAATTCAATTCTTCCTAATTTTTACAGGAGATTTAACAGTCTCTATAATTTATCCATAATAGCACTATTCTTTCAGTAACACGTGTCTCTTCTAAAATGACACTATATTTATCATATAATGATGTTATTCTGTGATATATGTTAGTTGTTGAACCGTTACGATTTCATTTATCTTATATTCCATTGCATTTAAAAAAAAAATAAAAGCCTATCTATATTATGGCTTCTGTAGTGAGGTCGGTTCACAATGATTGTCTTGTTATAATGTCCTTATCTCAGACCATATCTTGCCTGAGTTTGTTAAATACTTCTTTATAACAAAGCGTAGAAATAGAACCCAAGCTCTTAACATTTGTTTGCCAGTCTCGTCTGCTTACTACTGAGTGATGAATACGGCAACAGTCTATTGTCTTTATAATAGAAAAAAAACATTTTTTCTTTTTTTTTCTTCAGATTAATTACCCGTTTATTTCATTTATATTAGTTTTGCCGTTTATATTTTGAAGACAAAGACGTGATAAGACACGTTCCTTTTATTTTCCAACGTTAGAAATATCGTGATTGTACCGATTGACTTAACAAGATGTTGTTTAGCAGACACGAAATGGTAGCGCCGATATTTACAGGTTTAAGAAATATTGTGATCGGCTCAGGGGTCTTGACTTCGACATTATTTTTAATCATTTCAACCCAAACAAAGAAATAAAGACTAAGTCGGCATGAAGTTACTACATGTGCGGGAATATGAGAAAATAATAAAAAAACACTATTAAAAAAAGAGGAGAAACAAAGAACAAGTATTAAGAAAACAGATTATAACGATTGATATTGTATTTAATTTTTTTAAAGTCGGCATGGAGGGACTACGTGTGAGAATATGAGAAAAAAAACACTATTAAGAAAAGAGAAGAAACAATGATGACGATTGATATTGTATTTGAATATTTGAACATCAATGTTGACTGGTAATCAAGAAGCCAGAAGACAGCTCCCCCGTCGAGAAGCACGACAGAAGAAACCGTTAGGATAAAACTTAATTAAATCTAACCATTTCATATGTTAAATTATGAGATCTTGTGGTTACATTTATAAATTCTATTTACCACAGATATATCAGAAGAATTATCGTGAAAGTATTTATAGAAAAGGCACAAAAAAATTTCGTTACGGTGTTGGGAATGTAACTTAACTTGAGATGCTAGGTCAGCACCAATAAAATTGCAGATTATTATTTGGATTTTCTGAAGAATCTTTAAATATATAGCACAGGCACCAGATCAGACCTGGCTGCAATATTCAAAGTACGGACAAATGGTAGACTTATAAATGTTTGAGATGGATTCTTGCGACCAAAATTGCCTAACACGACACAGTGAACCAATTTCTCTAACTGTAGACCTAACAACTGATTCAATTTAATCTATCCACTTCATGTCAGCAGAAAATATTAGTCGGAGAAGGCTCTCCTGAAGGTTAGCATCAGCCATGCTGATGAAAGGTAAAGAAGTTTCTCTCAAAGGATTAAATGAAAACAATTTCGTCTTGGGGGCGTTAAAAATAACAATCAATTTCTTGGCTCAGTTAACGACAGATTGTTGGTCATTTTTTAGATCAGCAGTTAATCTCAGATTGTGAAAAAAGCAGTTTTGTTTTTTAACTGTTAAATTTAACAATTTCCAGTGTAAATATAACATATCTAACAAATTCCATATGTTTGAATCTTTGAAATTCATTGTTTTTATTTAATAAATAATGTGTTCCCAAGCATTCCCAATATTGAGTAACATATTATGATTATTATATGAATCATTTAGTTTCTTGACTTAATTGATATCCTTTTGTTAAATTGATTTCTGTTGGCATGGTGTGCGATATTCCATGATAGAATACATTTTTCATTCACCATTTCATCTTCGTACATCTCTATAGATTTCAACTTCTTTGAGATTCAATTAATTTCCATCCTGTAAGCATCCAATTAAATCCTGATTAAAATCCATAATTTGAACATAGCAATCAAGGTATATGATTTAAATATCACATTTGCTCACACATGTCATACTTTGAACAACTCTGTGAAGCCCAATCTAGCCCCAAGATTTGAACACCTCTGGATCTCAATCAAATTCCATACTTCTATAATGTGTTTGAGGCTAAATAGGTCCCGTACTTACCCTTTTGAATATCAAGACCCAAGCTTTGATCACAGCTTTGGTCTTCAATCAAAGTCCATGCTTTGAAAGCAGGTCCCATGGTTAGAACATCTCTTTGGACCTCACTATTTCACATCAGTATTAGTCTCAATCATGCCCCCAGCTGTGGACATCTCTTTGGGTACATAAACAGGCTCCATTCTTTGAATATTACTCAGTGTTCCAAATTCACTCCAGACCTGAAATTGTTCGCATAAAACAATTTATTTCTAAAGGTGTTGTGACGAAATACTTGGTTAATTCGATCGTTCCTGGAAATACATAACTGCTTCTGCCATGCTTTAATTTTACGAGAGTTAAATTAAGCCAAAATTGAATGCCTGTTCTAATATCTGGACTGGAATTGTACACTCCTCGCCTTCCAAACTTAATAGAGTTAAAAATATTTATGCCGGAAGATATGTAAGGGAATGGATATCCTCCACTATGTAACATTTTTCCTACAAATGCAAAATTTCAACCCTGTTTCTAATCTATCGGTAAATGTTCAGATAGGATCTACTGTTTACTTCCACCAGTTCATGCCTTTAAATAGAGGAAACGCCATGCCACTTTCACAGAATCGAATGATCCTCATTTTCTCTGTATTCCAATGTAAGAATGATTCTAGAATTAACCGTTTTCCATACTCGTGACATTATTATAACAGACTCCTGCGTGAATGCTTCATCGAATAATAAAATTTTAATCTCTACATGTCAAGGGTTAAATCCTCATCTTCATAATTTCTAATTCATACCACTTCCTATTCCATCAATATCTTAAAACTCATTTCATCATTGTCATTTTAGTAGTAATCATCTATCTGGAGGGACACTCGAGACTGCTATTGATTGAATACCAATATCAAAAATCATCTTTCCCATTAATGAACCTAAACAAAAACATTATATCAAATGTTTATGTGAAAATATATCGTGGGAGAATATAAAGAAAAATACAACTTAAGCCAATGAATGTAACTCATGCATTACATCTATCCCACTTATTTATGGAAGTACGATTTACTGTATACCACCTACCCTATACCCAGCAGGCTGTCACAAATATATCTCACTAAAATCTATGTTTGCTGAACATATATGACATGTTAACACAGGAAAGAATATAAAATAAGAAAATAGTATTTCATTAATGTTACGGCACACATCGCGTCCAACCGCTGATACACTAAGTGAAATCTCTGACCGAAGTAAATTTTAACATAGTGTTGGCTGAGTTATACTATTTTACAATAACATACCATACATAAGAGCACGATCCCCCAAAAATACCTGGTATGATGTGTAGCCTATATTTTAATAGTTTATATGAAATAATATTGGCTTTAATGTGTTTAACAGTTACCTAACTAAGTTATAACGATATAATATACTGTACCTACCCATGCGTGTTATAGGTTGGTCGATATACGACGCACATACAAGGTGCTTTGGATAAATTGTTGTTTAAATTAAGCAAAGCTGAAAATAAAACTGATAGCTCATTTTAGCAGATATATTTATTAAAATTATATATATATATATATATATATATATATATATATATATACAAATATAGATTCGTTTCGAAAAACCCTCGAATTTTTGATTTTCCAATAATCAAATCAATCTCGATGGAAAAAAAGGTTTTAAAAAAAGAAAGAGCTACAAACATGAACTACTGCCGAAAAAATATCGCACAGATGCAGGTCTGAAGCCCAAAGAAAAAAAAACGATACGAGTAAAAAACTAACTAACAAAAGAGCTCAATACAACCGTAGAGAAGACCTAGATAAACCTAATGAACCAGACAAACCTACCTAGGTTTCACCAAAACGGATCGTCAGGGAAAGTTCGGCTAACGAGGCAAAGAGAAACGCATATTTATAGGCGATAGCTAAAATTATACCACGTGACCAAAGAACCACAAACACAAACACCTAAGTGGGGGGGGGTAAATATATATATATACATATATATATATATATATATATATATATATATATATAAAAGTGAACATAGAAGTCAACACTTAGAGGCGACAGTCTGTTTCATGCTATATGCAATCGTCAGGCCACGTGTGCTGTTATTTTTCTCGGCTATTTATATATATATACGGATTAGTGGTGCATTGTGGGTATTCTGTTATGGCGGTTATTTCACCGGAAGTCGTTTGTTTATCTATTTAGGTCAAATTATATTGCTTGTTTTTATTTTTGTTTCTTATTTTATTTATTTATTTATTTATTTATTAACGTAGTAAAAATTTGTTTATATCACTTATTTAACAGTTTTGTTTTGGTTTGGGAATTTAATTAAAGCTATTTGTTCAGTTTTGGGGTTGATTGTTGTAGTTCATTCTAAGTATTATTTTGGCGGGAACAGTTTTTAATTGATTATCTTTATTTGGGATTGGTTTGTTTATTTATTTACTTGGATGAATTTAGGTTCATTTATTTTACTTGTATATTTTCTCTTTTCGGTTTTCGAGTTTTAAGTAACATAGTATTTTTTTATGTTTTATTTCTATTTTTTTTTTTTTTTGTTATTTTTGCTTATTAGTATATTTATTTGTTTTTATTTTATTTTTTCCGTTTTTAATTTTTTAGGTTACGTAGTAAAAATTTATTTTCATGTCTGCATTTTGAGATGAGTTCGGATCTTTTGTTTAATAATTTATTTTGGTCGGGAAAAGTAATGATAGCAATTTTTTCCTCCGAGCAAAGTTTGCAAGTTTTTGATTGGTTATTGTAGGCTGATGATTTTTTCCTTATCTTCCAAGATATTTTTGGTGTGATGTTCGTTTTGTTTTTAATTTCCCAGATATACTTAGAAAGCATTGTACTGTTTGCATATTTACTATTTGTGAAAGATGTTTTGTGTGTATAATTTCTTTGTTTCCAGGGTCCTTCAGTTACTCCTATGTATACTTTTTCTTCATTATCTGGTGATTTTATCGTGGCTTGGTATATTACGTTGTTTTGTAAACAATTTCCGTTTAAGGGACATTCGTTCTTTATTCTGCAGTTGCACGTGGGTTTAATTTGTTCGTGTGGTTTGTTGATAATTTTCCTATTGTGCTTTTTTATTATTTGTGCCATGCTCTCGGTGCAGCTGTAGCTGATTTTTACAGTGTTTTTGTTGAATATCTTGTGTAAGGTGCTTGATTCTGGGAAGTGTTTGTGTAAGAGTTTGAAGAATATTTTCCCTACGTTTGTTTTTACGTTCTTGCTGTACGGTGGGTTGAACCATATGATATTTCTTCTTCTGTTGGCCTTTTTTGTATTCTGTGGTGAGTATGTGAGTATTTCTGGGAATCCGCTATCTTTTAGGGCTGTTTCATAGTCTCTCTTAACTTTGTTAAATAGGGATTCATTGGAGGAATTGTCAGAGAGCCTGCGGTTAATCGATTTTGGTATCTGTTTGATTATAGAAGGTGGATGGTTGGAAGATGTATGTATGTAGAGTGGTTTGTCATTAGGTTTTCTATATGGTTTATGTGTGCCTTCTCTTTTACTTACAAAACGAACTGAGAAAAATAATAGATAGAAATGACACAGGACTCTACAGGGACGATGGTCTCATAATCTTAAGGAACTGTAACAAACAAAACACAGACAAAACTAGAAAAGCAATAATAAAGATTTTTAAAAATAACGGATTCGACATAGATATAAAAACTAACCTAAACGAAGTAGATTTTCTAGATGTTACCTTCAACCTAAGAGAAGGCACACATAAACCATATAGAAAACCTAATGACAAACCACTCTACATACATACATCTTCCAACCATCCACCTTCTATAATCAAACAGATACCAAAATCGATTAACCGCAGGCTCTCTGACAATTCCTCCAATGAATCCCTATTTAACAAAGTTAAGAAAGACTATGAAACAGCCCTAAAAGATAGCGAATTCCCAGAAATACTCACATACTCACCACAGAATACAAAAAAGGCCAACAGAAGAAGAAATATCATATGGTTCAACCCACCGTACAGCAAGAACGTAAAAACAAACGTAGGGAAAATATTCTTCAAACTCTTACACAAACACTTCCCAGAATCAAGCACCTTACACAAGATATTCAACAAAAACACTGTAAAAATCAGCTACAGCTGCACCGAGAGCATGGCACAAATAATAAAAAAGCACAATAGGAAAATTATCAACAAACCACACGAACAAATTAAACCCACGTGCAACTGCAGAATAAAGAACGAATGTCCCTTAAACGGAAATTGTTTACAAAACAACGTAATATACCAAGCCACGATAAAATCACCAGATAATGAAGAAAAAGTATACATAGGAGTAACTGAAGGACCCTGGAAACAAAGAAATTATACACACAAAACATCTTTCACAAATAGTAAATATGCAAACAGTACAATGCTTTCTAAGTATATCTGGGAAATTAAAAACAAAACGAACATCACACCAAAAATATCTTGGAAGATAAGGAAAAAATCATCAGCCTACAATAACCAATCAAAAACTTGCAAACTTTGCTCGGAGGAAAAAATTGCTATCATTACTTTTCCCGACCAAAATAAATTATTAAACAAAAGATCCGAACTCATCTCAAAATGCAGACATGAAAATAAATTTTTACTACGTAACCTAAAAAATTAAAAACGGAAAAAATAAAATAAAAACAAATAAATATACTAATAAGCAAAAATAACAAAAAAAAAAAAAAATAGAAATAAAACATAAAAAAATACTATGTTACTTAAAACTCGAAAACCGAAAAGAGAAAATATACAAGTAAAATAAATGAACCTAAATTCATCCAAGTAAATAAATAAACAAACCAATCCCAAATAAAGATAATCAATTAAAAACTGTTCCCGCCAAAATAATACTTAGAATGAACTACAACAATCAACCCCAAAACTGAACAAATAGCTTTAATTAAATTCCCAAACCAAAACAAAACTGTTAAATAAGTGATATAAACAAATTTTTACTACGTTAATAAATAAATAAATAAATAAATAAATAAAATAAGAAACAAAAATAAAAACAAGCAATATAATTTGACCTAAATAGATAAACAAACGACTTCCGGTGAAATAACCGCCATAACAGAATACCCACAATGCACCACTAACCCGTATATATATAAATAGCCGAGAAAAATAACAGCACACGTGGCCTGACGATTGCATATAGCATGAAACAGACTGTCGCCTCTAAGTGTTGACTTCTATGTTCACTTTTATATTTACACACGCTCTATCTCTGATATTGAGCACTTTATTCCATAAATATAGCACACCTTAAGACTATATTTCTTTATATATATATATATATATATATATATATATATATATATAATCTTCTGCTTCGTCTGTGGCATTTATTTGCACCGACTGAGTGTATCAATAGTTCGGAAAAGTGTGGATGGTTCTGCACAAGATTTCATCACTTAAATCAATTCCCTTGTGTTGGTTTTCTGGCCGTTTAACTTGATTCGTTCTTATTACTTGTTAGCTGTCAATATACCACACAACACACTTGAATGCTAAGGCTTCGAGTGGATAGAATCAAGATCAACGTGTTTTAGTGGACTCGGCAGTTTCACCCTGATTTTATGAATCATCTTCAAAAAGCAAGAGCACGATCTCAAAGATGAGTCAGTCTTACAATGATCTCATCTCACAATCCTCACTCTTGCTCCATGTATGGCCTAGCTGGTCTTAAATGCCTATAAAGTTTATCGTACAAAATTTTATAACTGAATCAACTAGGTTGTCAGATCCTCATACGTCGAAACCGACGGGAGTGTCCATTAATATCATATATATATATATATATATATATATATATATATATATATATATATAGATAATATTAGTGGTAAATATACATATATATGCAAAATCCACAGGTGCATATATACACATGTATATTTTAGAATAAAAAATTTCCGAGAGGATAAAATCCAGGTAGAACTCAATGTCCAGGACAGAGTAAGGATATAATAAAAAGGCTTAAACACTAATATTCCATGGTCATAATTTATTCCATTGGAATCGTAAATACGATCCAATTCATCAGACCTACAAATTCAAAAAGAAAACAGAAAAAAACCCACTCCGGAAATAAAAATAGAATTTAGAGAGAGTGTAATTATGAGAGTGTGGGACGAATGTTAGTTTATAAGAGAGGGGTTTAACAGAGAGAGTTTTATTTAAAATTAGGTGTGAGTGGAAGGGGGAAAAAGACTGTTGACGGATGTCTAAAACAGTATAAGGATACACATCGAGGTGACAATACACACACCATGGCCGATCAAATCTTAAAGAAGGAGGGAGAGGTAAGGAAAGAAGTGGTGGGGAAGAAAGATGGGGCGGGTGAAATTAAAATTGCAAGGGACGCTGTGTAATTGAGAAAATTTGACAAAAATAATATCGACTGCAGGTTACAAATCAAATATTATAAACAATAAATATGACGATTATCTAATCTGGCGAGGACCTATATTTTTATGTACAAAACGCATGCAAAACCACACATACACAATAACTTATACACGTATATACATACACATCGCCGTGTACCTACATACACACATACATATATCCATGTACACATACACGTAAATCCACATATTCACACATACATACACACATACATATACATACACACACACACATATACATATATCTGATTCAATATCTCAGATACTAAGCGCTTTCTAATAATTACCGCGCATATGATAAAGAAATAATTACACCTACATATATACACACATACACATACACATACATACACACCTCCATATATATATATATATATATATATACATACATACATACATACACATACACACATATATATATATATATATATATATACATACATATATATATGCATATATATACATACACACACACACATGCATACATATACATGTACACACACACACATACATCCATATATATACATATATACATAGACACACACACACATGTATATACACACACACACATACATATACACATCGTATACATACAAGTATATACTACACACACACACACACACATATATACATATATATACACATACACACATACATATGCATGTACACACACAAACACATATAAATACATACACACATACACATACATATACATACATATACATACGCACACATATATACACGTATATCCACCTATACCCTATACACACATTTTCCACATACATATACATAAATACACATGCACCCACATACACATATATACATACACACACATACAAAAACCAGATATATATACGCACACACACACATATATATATATATATATATATATGTATACATATATATACATATATATACATACAAAAATGTACACACATATACCTACATATACACACACACACATATATATATATATATATATATATATATATATATATATATATATATATATATATATATATGTATATATATATATATATAGTTTGAAATGCGTATGTATATATATATTTTTCCAGCTGACATGGAGTGAAAAGTTTATAATTACATAATTGTTAACTCTTTAACTGTTGTGTTGGACAGTTCTTGCCAGAAAATATTTTAGATATTTATAAGTCTACCATTCGTCTGTGAATTCAACATTGCTGCAAAATCTGGACTAGTTTTCCGGATATATATTTAATGATTTTTCATAAAGTACAAAGAAGAATTTTCAATATTATTGCTTCTGATCTGGCATCTCGGTTTCAGTCAATTCTTACTGACCTAGCGTAGCTTCCATTTGCTTTTTCTGTAAAAATCTTCATTCTAAATGTTTTGATTAGTTCTCATCTCTGGTAAATGGAACTTATAAATTTTAACGTACTACTATATTTGTGTCAAGGATACATCTTACAGCTGAAATGGCTAGATATAACCGTGATTTCTATATTAAGAGTTTATTTTCTTGCATTTCTCACTAGTGGAACTGTCTTCTCGGTCCTTGCTTTACAATCATCTTTGATATTCAAAACGTTACATGCAATGTCAAGCATTATTTATTATAGTGTATATTACTGTTCTTTTATTGCACTTTTATTTGACTCACTTATTATTAATGTTTTCTTTTCCTCATATTCTCTAACGCTGAGTAAATCTTTGCATGTTAGTGGCTTTATTGTATTCCTTACGACTAAACAATTACAGACATGCATACACACACAAGTGACATTTAATGAACCTAATTAATGAGTCAAAGGTTGGATTTTACGGCGTTCACATGTACCTGTGGCTGAAAGAATGCAACAAGGAAACAGTAGTATTATGATATCGGCTGGAATTGTCCACCAAATAATTGTTGGATCATTCAAAGTAGATGAAGCAGTTGAACTAAACAGAGCTAACTATTGCAATTTTATGAACATGACTTTCTTTGCATGGTACAAGACCCAGCCTTGCGGTTTCAAAGTGAAGCGTCTATTTATGCACGACGATGCTCCTGTAATGTATCTAAATTTATCCGTGAATTATTTGAGTAAAACAGATTTACAGGAGAGAAAATAATGGAATAGCCAATATCAAGTCTTGATCTGAATCCGATGGAAAATCTAGAGTCAATTGTGAAGACGAAATGATATGAAGGTGTCAAACACTATAACAGCAAAGGAAACCTATGGGAACTGATTAAAAATACCATGTTGGAAATTGAACCCGCTGAAATAAAAACGTAACAAAATCAATGTTATTAAGAAATGCCCATATAGTAAAATGTACAGGATTCAAAGACTTATCATGTGTTTTTTTATTTGTTCTATCATAGGTATTGACCATATTTTTAGTATTTTATTAACTTTTTATTGAAGCACATGCGATTATTTCAGACGGCAAGATTTTAGAATACATCAAATAACTTCAATAATACATATTGATACTACCTGAGTTTTTTTTAACTCAGTCTTTGTTTTGACTTCAAAATTGATTGTTTAAAATTTGACAATTTTTTCCAAACCAAATTTATATGATTTACTTAATAACTTCATACAGGATATACATACATATATATATATATATATATATATATATATATATATATATATATATATATATATATATATATATATATATATATGATTTTATAAGAAAGGAGTTTCAATTGTTGTTACCTCTTTGGAATATCTGCCTTGATAGAAGTTCTCTTACCATTTCTCTTATTTATCTCACTTCTTCCTTTGCAAATATCCTATTCTCAATGTTTCCTCGTTCACGATGTGTTGAATTCTTTAATTTCCATCATTTCCGACGTGCCACGAGCTGAGTGATTGTCATGATTTTATCGGGTGATGGCCTTCAGAAAAGTTTTCCTTTCAAATATTCGAATATTATGGAAAAGAATCTATTGGAAAATAACTTCAAATTATCGGCGATATTGTGTTTATGCATTAATTATGCTTCAGTTCAGCATTTTTATTGACGTTATTTATAATAATTTATAAAATTTTAAATAACCAATTCCAGCAATTCAATATATTTAATTTTGACCGGGGGAAAAATCTATTGGCATGAAATTAAATCAAAATCAGGTCACACCTAAAATGGGTTTTTCGCAGTGTTACGCTTGACTATTTGGCATTTGGCTTGAAAGATGGGAATATAAAAAAGGGAAACAAGTTATTTCTTCTAACAGCGTTTCCTCGTGAAGCCTAAATATTTTTTTTGAGTTAACATGTCACGTTCATATTTCGTTCTTGATATGTAAAAGGTGCGTGACTGAACTCAATTTTAAAGCGTATTTTTTTTCAATATTTTGCTTAAATTAAATCAAAATAGAAAAGTCTACTTAAACATGTTGAAACATTCATATTCTCCAGTTTCTTAATTAATTTCGTTCTTTTCAGTAAATGGTCGACATTCCTAGGCTTTAATATCTGGTAAATATATATATATATATATATATATATATATATATATATATATATATATATATATATATATATTCGAAAATTATAACATAAGTATGTTATAACATCAATAAAAATAGCCATTTTGTTTCAAAATTTCAGGTGTCTTATCCAGTGATGCTTTAAGAGATTCAAATGAATCAAAAACCCCTCTCTAAATATCGTCGTCCCTTACCCGTTGTTGTTAAATAAATATGTATGAAATAGGGTTTGAATTAAAAAAAAACATTATATATATATATATATATATATATATATATATATATATATATATAGTCAAGCTTAGGATTGCTGTATACGGAATATATATATATATATATATATATATATATATATATATATATATATATATATATATATACCCAAATATACGATTCCTGTATACGAATATATATATATATATATATATATATATATATATATATATATATATATATATATACGTATGTATATATGTACAAATGATCGAAAGAAGAGAGTAAAATTATATTTTTTAAATATATTCTGTTCCTTCGTCTTTTTTATAGATATCTATAATATTTTTAAGTGTCTAAACAGTTCTTAAAGTTTTAAAGGGTTCTTTACTTCGAAAGCTTATCTTGAACCACAGTCGTAATCGAAAGGATTCATGCCTGGGTAGCTAGTAGGGCATATGATTGTGATTACGTTATCCTGGCGATCCTTGGGTCGTCTTATCCTTGTGAGATGACCATACCCATTTTGGTAGGTGTACATATTTCCTTCTCTCCCGTTTACTATTCAAAGCTACACAATCTTTTCCGTCTACTTATAGTCGGCAGCTTTGTACCTTAAGCCTAGTGGAAAGAAAAGAGGATGTATGATATGTCCGTCGTTGATCACGGCTCCCAGAACCACCATCTTCTTTTATGTGCCGTGTCAATTCTGCGGTCATGGCCCTCCATATCTTTCTATTCCCAGTAGCACTTCTAATTTCTGTCTTTTTGTTATTTCTCCAAAATCCTGGTCCACCATCTATTTCCTCAAGCCCATCAAGTAAATTCACGCTGCTTTCCACTGTCTCTCTTTCCTGTGAGTACCAATTTTTCCAAGCCTTCCTTCCTCATTACAAAATAGAAATTTCAACTGCCTCTTCTTGATGTAAAGAATAAGTTTCTTCTTCGTTTTCATTCCCTCCAAAACTTCTCACTTGTTCAGTCCATCGTATGCTCAGCTTCTTCCTATAAAATCACATTTACGCTGCCTCAAGTCTCTTCTTCATCTTTGGGAAATTGTCTAGCATTCGCTGCCATCCAGGATGACGGATATCATGTAAAAGTTCAGTACTTTTTTCTTTGCTTCCAACGAAATTCTTCTGTCTCTAATACTCTGATTAGCTTCTGTCATAAGTTTCTTACTGTCCGTCCTCTGTTAGAACACTTCATAGATATTTAAATTTCTGTACCTGCTTGATTTTGCTGATAACCATGCATTCTGTCTTCTTGTAGTTTATGCTTAGTCCTTTCTTCTCGCTTTCCTTCGCTAACTTCTGTACAATATTTTCTAGTTTCCTTTCCGTGACTTGAAGCAGCTCTTTGCCATCTGCATATCTTATATTGTTCAGATAGTGACTGCCAATAAGAGGACTTTTAATTCTCTCAGAATTGTCTCGCTGTTTAGCTCTAATAAATCAGGTAAGAAGACATAGCCTTGTCTTAACCCCCTTCTATTTTTCTATAACTTCCGAACTAATCTTTTTCCGTATACAAGCGGCTTTCTTGCTATTATAGATTCTTGATTATTCTAATGTCTTTCCTGACTATCTCAAGCAGCTCTAACAGATCTTTGTACCGTAATTTGTCGAACGCATTTGCGTAGTCAAAAAAAATCAAACCCAGGTACATGGCCTTCAGCATTTGTATAGCTCTTTCTGATAACATTCTGAGCATAAATATTCCTTACATTGTTCCGGCGTCGTTGACGAAACAACACTGTTTTGTGCTGTTTATGGCTTGATGCTGCTACGCGTTTTCTTCATCAGTATTCGGATAATGAGTTTTGTTATGTGGCTCGTTTGGCTGATTGTTCAGTGGAGTTCACGTTCGTTTTCGGACGGTTTCTTAGGCAGTACTATGAAAATAGATCTGATTTCTACACCGAAATCGTCTAAGCTTGCCAGTATCTTTATTACAATTCCGTCTGGCCCTGACGCTTTGTTTCTGTTCAATTTGGCCTGAACCGTTTCCACTTCGGTTTTCACTAGTTCCGGGCTTTCGTATATTGCCGGTTCTTCTCTTTCGTCGTGGAAGAGTTCTCTGCTATATTCGTTCCACCTGTGAAGCACTTTTCGTTCTCTAATATCAGTGTTCCATCCATGGATGTTATGTATCATCATGATGATCATGTCTATTGTCCTGTTAGTTTTCGTAATTTTTTTTTGGTATTTCTTCCTTATCTGTGATACACGTCTTTCTCTTTGGAACGTCCTTATATTGTCTGCAAAAACAATTATAATCTTTCAATTATTAATCTTTCAATTATAAATCTTTCAATTATTAATCTTTGGTTCTGGTTCATTTCTTTTTATCGTTTGGGAAAAACAGGACATTCCAAGCTGTTCATTGTTTAAACTTGTTCAAAAACCGCTTTATGTGAATTAGTTATTCTTTGAGAAGTTATCGATTATCTTTGATAGGTTATCGGTTATCTTTTGAAAGAGAGTATTTTAGACCTTTTGAAAGACGTATCCTGAATTAAAAAGATAAATATGAATGATTGTATTGCATTGTAAAAATTGCATAAACTACAATAGCATCAGTGAAATATGTACAAGTGACCTATAAATTGTTTGCTCTAAAATGACATTGGAAGGGGTGTATGATGTATTTACAACACAGACGGCACAAAAAGTTTATTGATTGTACATGGCTACTGCAACATTTCTCATGCCTAATTAAGCCGGGCTTGTTTCTACAAATTTTATTGCAAATTAATAATAATAATAATAATAATAATAATAATAATAAAATGTGGCATATGGGAACATCAACAATCCCTGTTGTAGTTGGAGCCCTATGACTGGTTGGAAGAGATTGCAGTAGGCTAATTGAAGGATTCCTGGAAGTCCATGCCTCAAGGAGATACAAAAAAATATTCTCGGAAGTACAGCCCACACTTTTCGAAGGGTTTTACCTATGTAATATTTTTTGTCAGTGGAAAGTGCCATGATGCCATTTCTTAGGTCCCTGGGCGGGACCCGAAAAAAATAAGTAAACTCAAGAAATCAAAGAAAATAATAATAATAATAATAATAATAATAATAATAATAATAATAATAATAATAATAGCAATAATGATAATAATAATATATATATATATATGTATGTATATATATAATGTAATAATATAATATATATATATATAATAAAATATATCATAATATATAATATAATAATATGTAATATATATATATATATATATATATATATATATATATATATATATATATATATATATACACACATCGTGCAGAAAGTAGTTCATCTACAAACAGATTTTTTATAGTGAACTAAAGAATATAAAACAAACACTTATTAATAATAGCTTTCCAAACTATATAGTTGATACACAAAAAATGGTTTCTTAGAAGTCTTAATACTAAGCAAATAGAACATAATACTGCTAAGACTAATCCCAAACATATTAATCTCTTATATCGTAATCAAATGCATACTAATTATAAATAAGATGAAAAAATATCTACAACAGATCCTAGCAAAATATTAGGTTAATCATGTACTACACTAAATTTGGTATATCCAACTTAATTATTTGCAATGATTCTACCCCCTCCACGTTAACGATTTGCAAAAAACCAACATAGTTTACAGATTTAACTGCCCTTTGCGAGATTGTATCTCCAATGGATTAAATAATATTTATATTGGCCACACCACAAACTCGTTTTCGGCGTTTGACTCTACATTTGAATGATAATTCTAACATTTTTAGGCATTTAAAACAACATGTCTGACCACGTACACAATTCTGGAAAATTTTTGTTGAAAACACAACTATACTTAAACATGAAAACAATAAACAAAAACTAAAAATTCTTTAAACTATATAAATAAAACAATTGAAACCTAACCTACACTAAAGAAACTAAAGAAATCTCCGCAAATATTATTAAATGCCTATAATTGATAACAGAAGCCATTGGTTTATACCAACGGCTTCCCATACTTAATAATTCTCGTTTACAACTCTCGCGTGGGCATGTGTGACGTCACGAGATGCGATGGAATTTTCGAATCCGCGTCTCGTATACACGAGTTTTTCGTTACTTTGAAAATTTTCATGCAACAAAAACAGAGTATCATTATTGTTTCGTCCGTGTATTGGTTGATATATTGAAAAGTAATTGTCATCTTTGATAATGGCTTATGTAAGCCGAAAGCTTAGATTGGATTTAAACATGTATCAATATGGTGATTTCCTTGTGTCCTTCAATGATAATGTTATTAAGCTTATCAGACAATATGAAAAGAACTTACTTAGAATAAAACAGACAAACCATTTCCATATTATTTAATGAAACATGCATCAATGAAAAATTGCTGCCTAAATATACACAATATATATATATATATATATATATATATATATATATATATATATATATATATATATATATTGCTTTGTATGTGCAGTACCTGAACGATATGGATGTGTATTTGCGCCCGGACCCGGATTGTTTATACCGGTGGGTTTGCCTGAAGTGAAATGCGAACACCTGTATGTAAGTGTGTCTATGTGGGAGAGTGTCACCCCCAGTAACTACGGAAGGAAATTCCCTCCCCCACAACCAAACCGTGGACTCTCCGGTCGTATTCGACGTATGGGAGTCAAACAGCTCAATTGCTAGGATCCGACACCCCTACACCAGCACATATGATTTGATTGTAGTGGTGAAGGCTTTCTGCATAACCAACTACAATTTTTGAAAGGCCGAATATCTATTTGACACAATGTTCCCAAACGACATTGTGCCATTTCTTATAGTCCAGTTGCCACCCAAGGCTATAGAACTCGGTCTTTCCTGCTATTTACCCACTACTGGATAGAGAAGGAAATGATTAATACCTTTGCCAAGTGTATTAGCACTGGAATTCGAGCTCGGCTCTCTGATTTCTCAATCCGAGCAAGTATCGATATGCGTACATTTTAATAAATCTTATATTAAATATATTCCATAGCGCATTAGTTGATATATCAGCATCAGAATGTGAATATATTTGAAGCATAATATTCTTAAGGTGACTTTCTTGCTTATATGCAAGATTTCTGTTTATGATGGCGTTGGGATATAACGTCAGGAAGTCCATTAAAACTTGTCTCCGCGAATCGACTGGAAGTAGCAGAGACCCGAGAAGATCGGCGAAGATGACAATCACAATATTTGATTGAGGATGTCAAGTGACACTTCGGTCTGTGACGTCATCAAATACACGTTTTGATTTTCTTTTTTTTTCTTTTTTTTTTTCTTTTTGCCAAAGGCGTTTTCATTTACATAGCATAAAACCTACACCCATCGCCCACGTGCACTCTCAAAAGAGACATCGCAGAATGAAATCATCAGATGAGTCCATTAAAAAAAAAAAAAAACTGCTTGCAACCATATTTAAGACGAATGGTCTCTAAAGAAAAGAAAAAAAAAGATTAACAATGAACTAAATCTTTAGTAATTCCTATATGGAAATGAATTTATATCTTTCCAGTTTTATTGTGAAATTGATTCTTCTCTTACCTGCTGTTTTACATAAGATATGACGTTAGTCAGTTCTGCATTTACTGATCCCTAAAAATTGCTTATGTAAATAAAGTCATTTAACAGTTATTCAGATGTCTGTCTCCCTTTTCCAATAAATATTTCGGATGAAAAATATAAAATTATGAAAGTATCCCAAATATATGTCAAAAATTGCACAAGAAGAAACGTAAATGGCTTCCTTAAAGTCAACGAAAGATATAATCCGAATAAAATAACATGGCAGAATATTTATCCTACGTCCCTGATTTAAGTTCCACTTAATTACGATTAAAGAGTCAGAGATTCGAAGGGTATGGCAGATATCCGTTATACGCAGAAGTTGAAATTGTGTGTATTTCAACACAATATGGTTTTCCTCGTTTAAAAAATAATTTGGGATTGTAGGAATTTCATCAAAATGTTGTTATCCTTGTTTAAAAATAAGGTTGGATTGTGTTGATTTCAACTCAATTTTAGTTTTCTTTTTTAAAAATAATTCGGAATCGTATGGATTTCAACGCAATACGATTTTCTTTGTTTATAAAGTAAGTTGAGATTACATGGTTTCAACATCATATGATTTTCTTTGTTTATAAAGTATGTTGAGATTACATGGTTTCAACATAATATTGTTTTCTTTGTTTAAATAATACGTTGGTATTTTATGGATTTCAACACAACATGGATTTCTTTGTTTAGAAATGTGTGGGGTTTGTATGGATTTCCAGAAATATAGTTTTCTTTTGTTAAAAATAAGTGGGCATTGCATGGATTCAACACAATATGACGGTCTTCGTTTAAAAAATATGTATGGGAAAGGTTAAGAATCACGTTAACATGTTGTTATACAGGAAGAGTGACGCTGCCGACATTTGAGTTTGAACATAAATCGCCATGAGAACAAACACAGGCGATTCCACTATTGTATTAAGTAGACCACGTGATCATAGATGAAACCACATATATGGGAGAGGTAGCGTGTGTCGAATTGATCTCTATTTCTCTTTGTATCTCAAAAAAGACTACCCGCTCGGCCCGGTGGCTAGGATCAAAGTGTTGTATCTGAGCTTTGTGAGCTGCCGGGTCGGGTGTCTGTCGAACTCTCTGCTTGCAGAGAGGAACCCGGACGAAGCTCCGCCGAAGGGTAGGGTTTCGTTGGGGGAGGTTGACGGAACTGGCCCGCCTCGGCGGGTTTGCATGGTTATTTATTTTTGGCTGAGCCTACGGGCTCGGAGATACCCACATTAAAAAGGCCTTGTGCCACATTCAATCCTCGTGGGTTGATTGATAAATACTATCTCTATTTCTCTTCTATTGTCCATTACTATTCGAATCGCTATTTCTAGTCTATCATCTATAACGCTACGACCGCTATTCTCTATTACTTTACTATAATATTTCTCTATTCGGATCACTACACGGATTACTATTTGAGTGAGTCTTATCGAGCAAGTACTATTAGTGCGAGTGTTATTCGAAATGGTGTGAAATCAGTATTGTTCAACAGCGTTACTATAGTTGTATCTGTGATTACAAAGTCTCTACTACTATTGTGAGACCGGAACATACCTACAGCATAGACTCTTCCAGGACTATATTAAGTATGCGACACAACACTCTGGAGATAGACAGAGAGAGAGAGTGAGAGCCGCGTACGACTACCAGTATTGGACACTAGCATACAGTAAGCTCCGCTTACACTTAGACTATCGTGTAACCTTTTGTTTAATATATCTTTCTTACCTTTAATCCGTGTTCCGTGTTTTCCTTCTGTGGTTCCGACTTTGGCCCCACATCAACTACAAAGAGCATTACAAAAGTGACAACGATTATTCGTTAGCATTGCAACGATAGCAATGATGGTTCGTTGACATCCCAAAATATATGACCCTTAGCTCTTAACACTTGGAACGACCTGATGCGATTGGTATATTAATGAAAATCTTTCAGGGAAAAAGTGATATTTATTCGAAGACAAATTCAATTTTTTATACGAAATGTTCAGCTGAAGGTAGAGAAAGGGATGTATCTGCAGAATCGTTGTGCTGATAACTTGTTATTAAGTTGTAATATTCTGCATGTTTTTCCATAAGTATCTTCTGCTAACGAACGCTAGGTGGCACTAAATAAATTATATGAAAAAAAAAATGGTGTAAAATGCCACATCTTCTTTAGGAATTATTTTGCCCTAACAATTCTTCGTTTTCTACTATAGATGTACCTCATTTTGCATTGAATACAGCTGAATAGAAAACAGGTGATTATGCCCTAAAATTATATGAATAAACATATAAGGACCAAATAAAATGCCAACAGATAACGAACGCTTCTCGATATTTCAGAGGGTCATCAAATATGTGCTCTCACTATAACGTGATCTCTACAATATTTCCATTCATCATGCTCAGGAAATAAAATATTGCTGCTTGTTCCACATGATTGTCTGTATATTGCTTCCTACACATTGGTATCATGAATCCTTAATGAGACAATTATCATATCAACTTAATATGTACTCCAATATTGTACTTAGGAAAGTTTACAATATGCAAATAATATTTTCAGTTTCAATGTTGATGACTAGATTTCCAGTACCGAGTATTCTCTGTATATTTTGACTCATTCGTAGTTTACACACAGAAATAACTTGTAGAATAAGCAACTGCTTCTAAAAATGAACAATTGTTCAGCCACCAACGATCTAAATCTAATCCTGAGTGGCGTGAATGTCAAATATCTGCAAATGCCAGAAAATATGAGCAATTGGAGAATAATTTGGACAATCTCGAGTTAAGCAGAAAATCGACCCGGATTAAAATCGGAACTAAATTCAAGTTACTTTCGGTGTTATATTTTACACCATCTGGATGTCTGTCTCTTTTATATATTGTGTAGTTTTTTAATATATAAGGAATCGAGACAGAGGCGCACCATGCCATGTCAAATGTAGCAAACTGCCTTCATTCCCCTGGTAGTCCATTGTTAAGATTTAAGTTCGAACCTCTTTCCCCGAATCGGTATTTTCTGAAACCGACTCCCAAGATGATGCTTCCCAGGTGAATATAGAATCTAGTCTCTGATTAAATCGTGCTTTACCCGTTATCTACTCCACACATCTACAGAAACTCTGCCTCTTATCTCTGACACTTCAACACTCTACATTGATGACTCCTGGGCCTTGTAAAGGGTGAACATTACTAAAAAAAAAAAAAATCAATGTTAATATTGAACAAGAGTTGGGGTGATTCAGGAGACAAGGAAACGTAAAACTGCCATGATGTTGTAACGTGTACAGATGTAACAAATATATATTTTAGAATAAATACTAACATTATTTATGTACCACGTTGTACATTATTAAAAAGACTATCAAACTGAAGTCAAACTTATTATTGCGCCAGGATATTTTCATGCAGTTACATCATAAGCAAAATATTTGATGCCACCCTGCAGTTCTTTAAAAACACCTTAAATGGAGTTGTTCCTTTTAACTGAATGATAATATTTTAGTAACTAGAGTGTATTTACTTTTATCTTTGTCTCTTTCTCCAGGCTCCGCTTACTAGCAAAAAGAACAAATTTGGAATCGTCTCTTCACAATACATTTTTCTAAATTATTAATACCTTCTATGAGAAATATTGTATTTTGTTTTCGCCATTAATCTCTCAGTAGACACTTTGAAATGACCAAAAGGGCTAGAGTTTTGGTTCAGGTTAAAGGAATCGTGAGAAATGAACAATGTCATTCGGTTTTGCAAAGACATGCGATATCAACTGGTTTACGAATAATTTAAAAAAATCAGATTTCAATAAGACAACGACCATAAACACGCTTCTGAATTATATCGAAATAACCTTGAATAGAAACAAAGGAATATAATTTAGGAAATTCTGACTTGGCTGCCTCAATTTCCTAAACTCATTGAATGAGTACGGGATGAATTGTATAGGAGAGTTCAAAGACATTACACAAGCGTGCGATTTTTACGTGCGTGAAGAATGCTTGGAAAAGCATACTATCTTCTTTCTTTCAGTAACTGTTGGAACAAATGCCAAAAAATGGTAAAGCAGTAATTAGGGCAGTTGGTAGTTTTATTGAAGACAAAATATGATGCTGTTGTATAAAGTTCATAATTTGAATTCTGATTATAGATTATACGAGTTTGACGTGTTTAGTTACATGATTATGTACATTTATGTAACAGTACTTTGTGATGGAAAAGCAATTCCAGGACATCTTCAGCTAAATTTAGCCTCATATATATATTGAACCAAGCATTTTGTGTGAAATCTTCGATGACTGTGCTAGCACAAAGTTACAAGTCATCGTGATCGACGGTGTGAGCGTGCCGGCCTTGTTTAGACTGTTGATCATGCTAGATAACTCGCTTCACTCTCAGAAACTGTAACTAACGTCTGCTCAGCATTATTGCAGTGTAAACCACGCCTGTGCTCTGTGGGCTGCGGACAAACACAAAATGCTTGTGGGCAAGTGCCTGAAACAGAGATTAGCTAGCCGCCTTAATAGACGGGTATCCCTGAATACGAGTGCATATCTCATAGAATTGAGCGTTACCAGCTTTTGAATTTCGAGAAAACGGTAAAAGCAGTCAACCGCATGGAAAGTAGGTTACCAATCTGGATAAATCTCAGAAATGTATAATTCTTCGATAATATATGGGAAGTTCCTATGGAATATTTTGAAATATTTAAATTTGATAACTCTTTTTTATCTGTTGGTTCGGAGGAATTATTATATTTTCCTATTTTTAGTGAAGTATGCTTAGGGTCTAGTATGCTGTGTCATATTCTGTTGTGTTTAAAAGAATTTCATTTAAACATTAGGAGCTGACTGGAAGGATCCTGAGCGGAGTTAAGACGGAAATAAACACCGATACAGTCAAACACCGAGACAGACAAAAACCAAATGACAAAAAATGGTTTCTGAGTTCTGCGCATTCTTCCCAGTTAATAAATTAATAATTTGAAAATAAATATTTAACATTTTTGAACAACGGGTCGCGTTCCCACCGACAATAAAAAACATGTTTCGTGAGCCCTTTGAAAGCTATTTAAAAATGTTTATAGACAGACAAACCAGTAAGGAGAGACAGGCAACAACATACGGCAATAGTTTACAATTCTTGGCTTAAAAGAATTTCCTTGACTCATTCACCCGTCTTCTTGACCAAGCTACGCGACACTTACACTTTCCTCCTCCCCTTCTACTTGCCTGTTTATTCGCACGCATACACGCGAAGAAATCTAATTTCATTTCATCTTAGCAAACAACTACACATAAAGACAGTAAGAACTTTAACACTCATATACGTTAAGGAATAAAATTATTTGTAAAAAATACAAAAATGCTAATAATTTATAATTTTATATGTAACCACCATTTTCACCTTTTCGTTGTTGTGGGTTGATTAAAATCCCATATAGGACCGAACCACAATCTCTATGTAAGAAAAATAGAAAATATGCTTCATCAATCATATGAAAATGTAAAAGCTTTTGTCTATTTACACCATGAATTTGATAATTCAAAATAATTTTAAATTCATTAAGTTTGTTTAAATTTGTAGAATACGTTAAAATATATATATATATATATATATATATATATATATATATATATATATATATATATATATATAACGTGTTGATTATCATAAAGAAGAGGAACCTGAAGTTTTATGGCCACAAAAAAAGATGGCGAGGTTTTATCGAAGACCAAACTACAAAGTATGGTATAAAGAGAAGCGGAGCCCAAAGTAAGTTTAGCCCAGACCAAGACACTGCTCAATGACCGGATTAATTGAAGCGTTCTTTTTGAACAAGCCCCCAAGCAACACCACAACAAACCTGACGGGTTGTAGAAGAAGAAGATGATGATTATTCCATTCTTCAATTCAACACAAATTTATATATTGTTTTCTTTTATCTATTGTTTTCTTCGTTATGTCATAGACGCCACAACTCACACTTACATCTCAAGCAAGGCAATAAAGCCACTAAAATGCAAGGTGTTACTGAGATTGAAAGAATCTGAGAAAAAATTATTAAGGACAACAAAAGAAAAGCAATTAAGAAGACCGAACATGAATTTAAATTTTTGAAGATGATTTTTGACTGGAAGGCAAGAAGTCTAAGATAATTCTACAAGCGGGAAATGCGAGAGAAGAAAGTGTTAGCGTGGAAATTATGGTTCCATCTAATCATTTCAAATCTAAAATGATTAGTTCTTAGGTGACAGTCTTGGACTGCGCTTGAATTGAGTTAACGAATTAGTATATCATAGGAACTTCACTTTTATTTTCTGAGATTTGCCTGAAGCGATATCTTTCTTGCCTCTCCTGCTGCTACCGTAACGCTGAAGTTACATCATTTTTGTTTAATTATTATTTCATTCTACGTACATCATCTTAGATTTTAGTATTACACAAAAAGAAATCTCATTTTAATTCTAGAATAATTATCTTTCTAAGGATACACATTAAATCCTATTATTTTTTTTTTCGAATCTTCATTCAATGGCACATCATAAGGCAGGATTTACGACTAAAAGTAATTCGGTACAATTTTATCTGTCTATATTTCTGAGATTAAGTATTATGTACATTATTTACATTATTCGGACTTTATTACAAAGTTTCGGCCGTTGTACGCTCCGGCCTTCGTCAGTTGGTTGAAATGTCAAACTGAACCATTTATTTCGCTCACTGGGGTAGACTGTTCTAGTTCCACTAGTTCCATGTTTAATGGATGTCAATTATCAGTTATCACCTGTTAATTTCCCTCTGAAATTTCTCCACTGCCTTAGCTTGGTATTGAACTCCCACTTTTTGGGTACTGTCACTGGATCTAACCAACGACTGTATCCTCAGTGCTATGTGTCCTTTCGAGAAAATCTCGGTCACTGATGACTGTGAGATTACCATCCACTGCTGCAGGTGGTTTTATTTCTAACTTATTCTTAAGAAAATCAAAAACACTTTTAAAAGAAATTTTATTTCTACAAAGAAAAAATATTATGAACTTTCTTTTTTTTGTTTTCTAAAATAAAAGCTGTTCCCACGCATTATCTCCCTCATCAAAAGTCGCCAATGCTAAAAGTTTACATTCATTGATAGCTTACGAAATGAAAGAAACATTTTACTTAAGCATTATGTGTGAGAAAGTGGCAAATGGAAAGGAAAAGAAACAAAAATTATTTTAATAAACGCCATTTCTCTTAGGAAAATAGGTTTGTATTCAGAAAGCCAAGGAGGGCACTGACGGCAACAGGCTGAAGTTTGTCCATGACATGGATGAATATTACATATACTTTCCTTGTATATTTTCAGTGTGTATATTCTATTTTATGTCCATGTCTTCGAGGCTTTGAATATGTCAAACCCGATCCTATGTAAGAGAACTCCAGCAAAACGAAGAGACCTCAAAGTGAATACGCAAAATACTCAATATAAACGGAAATGTAGAGGATGACGCTCAAAACTTGATATCGTTTAAAATGTGAATATCTGAGTAGTAATTACATGTCCTAGGCAGATGAAATTAAATAGGTTTCATTTTGAACATTAAAATTTTTATTTCTCAAAATGCGAACAAGATATTCAAGGAGATGTAGATTTTATATATGCGCCCCACCTGTGACACGATACACGTCAATTCACTAGTCCAGCTCCTGCTAAACACTCATTAATTCAATGTTTATTAATACGTCTACGTTGTTGAGACACACGTTGAATTGGAATTCAATTAAGTGCGAAAAATACCCTTAAGCATAGTGTCATGGTGCTAATAAATTATGATTATTGACAAACATCGAAACTGATTTACATCTACAGGCTGACTGAAAAGTAAATCCCTATTTTATGTATGAATGGCCAACCGGAAGTTCTCACTTAATACCCGGAATTTTTTTTTTGGGGGGGGGGGATTGGTTGAAGGACCATGTCTGCAATACAAAATCAAGTTCATCTCTACAAGACCAAACCAAGACCAAACCAAGACCATGACTAATATACAAAACCAAGACCATGTCTTCTATACCAAACAAAGTCCATGTTTTCTATACCAAAGAAAGTCCATATTTTCTATACCAAACCAATATCTTGTCTACTATACAAAACAAGAATCATGTCTACTATATGAAACCAGGACCATATCTACTACACCACACGAAGATCATGACTACTATACCAAACCAAGACCATAATGTTCTATACCAAATCATGACCATGTTTTCTATACCTAACCAAGACTATGTCTGCTATACCAAACCAAGCCTGCGTCTTCTATACCAAACAAAGTCCATTTCTTCTATACCAAACCAAGACCATGCATGCTATACCAAATCAGGACTACGTCTACTATACGTCTACTATACGCAACCAGGATAATGTCTACAATACCAAACCAAGACCATGATTGCTACACCAAACCAAGGCCATGACTGCTACACCAAACCAGGGCCGTGTCTTCTATACCAAACCAAAGACATATCTTCTATACCAAACCGTGACCATGACTACTATACCAAACCATGACCATGTTCTCTATATCAAACCAAGACCATGTCTTCGATACCAAACCAAGACCATATCTACTATACCAAACCAAGACCATGACGCTACACCAAACCAGGAACATATCTTCTATACTAAACCATGACCATGTTCTCTATATCAAACCAAGACCATGTCTATACTACCAAACTAAGACCATGTCTACAATACCAAACGAAGACTGTGTCTTCTATACGAAAAGACTTTGAAAGAACTTTAACGTCAAATATTTAGAAATAAACCACAACACTTTCTTCTGATAATCATTACTTGTAAAAATTATAGTCAATAAATAAATTTTAAGTATTTTAAAATAGGGAGTTACTTTTCAGTAACCTGTAATTTCGAGAAAATAGTCTCATTTATACAGGAGTTTTCAACAAAGGCCATAAATCTTTCCAATTTCAGTCCCATAGAATATTTACACCACAAAAATGCTATGGAGGAGGAAGCTTGCGTCAGAGTTGCAATGGATTTTCTCGTTGTCGTTAATGCAAATTGGGGGCGGGGGGGACAGTAGCTTGATTCTTAGACCTGAATAGCCAGACTACCCGTGATTTTATTACAGTCATTTGCATAAACAACCACATTTTTCGGAAGACGCTAATACATAGAATTAGTACACAGTATGTCCAAACGACACTGTTCAGGTTTAGAATTTAGAATTATCATGATAGGCTTGTCTAAAGATCCCAGTTTACTCTACTTAAACCATAACTTGGAGGAAACAAAAAAAAAATAGATCAAAATTCCAATCAAAGGCTCTTTGCGCAGAATTGAATTTAACGATCTCGAACGTTTCCACTTTCTTAGTCATTGTCGGCGTCCATTACACTGCGGGCAAATGAGCGCTTCGGTATTTGGCTATTTCGCCGTGATAATCTTTCCTGCATTCGTTTGAATTCACTTGTCATGCGACACCTATTTGAGTATCTGCTCGTACAAGTCTCCACCTTTATCTTAATCTTGAAAGCAGTTCATTTAGCAATGAAGCATGACGTCAAATACTCTAATTTTGGGATTGTATTTATTGCTCAGAAACAAATTGCGTCAAACGTGTAATCTTCAGGAGAGCTTTAACCCTTTGAGCCCTTTGTTTCTGAACAATTGTTCACCCTTCAGCCTGAGCTCTCAACTCAAAGTTCGCAAATAATTGTTATGTAATGTTTCCCATTAGAGATAAAAAAAAAAATAGTTGCATGTGTTTACCCACCGTTCATTCAAATGGCTGATCATTACGTCATTTTTCTCCATCACAGGTTTACCGGTGGTCAAAGCACAAAGGTTTAAGTCGAATTTGAATCCCTGCGTTGAATTATAAAATACCTCCATTGAAACAATACTTTGACTAACTGAAACCTCTAAAGTAACTCCCTATTTTATGTATGAGTCACCTGCTAGGAGTTCTGACTTAACACCCTGTGACTTATTTTTAAGGGTTTGTTAAAGGAGCAGGTTTACCATACCAAACCGAAGCATTGGAAGAACTTGAAGGGCGAAAACATGAAATTATATCTTCCATACTACAAGAGTTCCTGGTGTAATCAGTTGACGCGATTCCTGGGAGACTCGATAAGCTAGTAGCCAGATCTTGTGCCCATATTGAATTTGAAATAAAACCTCCCGCAAAACGCTTTTCTTTAAAAGAAATATAGTTAATAAATAAATTACAAGTATTTTAAATCACCCTGTATGTTAGAATTAAAAGATCCTTTAACACTACTGCTGATAAAAGACGTTCAGTCGAATAAAAAAAACAAGTTTCGTGGGTACACGAAAAGAAAAAGAAAATGCTGGATTTTCTTGCTTCAACTGGTATACCGAAATCATCAACAGAATACACTGCAAAATATTTTATCGTATAAACATAAACTTGACAATTTATATTAGGCAGATGATATTGTACTGATTGAATATTTATGAAAATGCTTTAAAGAACAATTCGACAAAGTAGTTGAAGAAAGCTAGATGAAAGGACTAACTACTGGCTGCAAGAAAAATGCATGTTTTTCAAAATAAACATGCATTCTCTTCAAAAAGAGCAAATGCATGTTTGTCAGGAAAATAAACATCCAAAATTGCAAGCTACGTTTCGGGGACTTCCGAAGAGGATATTCTTTAATGTCGATGATTTCAGAGATATTCGAAGTGTTAGGAAATAGCGAAAATTGCTTTTCAGAAACTAAGCTAAGAAATACGGGATACGAAATTCTCCTTAGAAAAAAGAATGAGAATAGTTATGGACTATTAAGTAGCGTCTAATCTACGATATATCAGGAAATAAGACCAAAATGCAAAATGAAAGGATTATATGTTGATAGCAGGAACAAATGAAAATAGATGTCGTCAAGCAAATGAAAAAAAAAATGAAATCTGAAACAAATATGCCAGAATATAACGAGAAAGCTCTTTTTTTATCACATTTTTAACGATATACTGTGATCTGGCTTGATTGTTTACGATATCTGTTTGTTATTTTGTACTAATGTCCCACCAAATGACATTTATTGGACATGACACTGACGAATGACAGTCATTTAAGCGCCATAAGTGATACACGCTTCCATGATCAATTCTATTTCAAATTTCTCGCAGCAGACTGCCATTGGATTATGTGGTAGACTGATTGCCAACCAAGGCTTGAAGTCCCAGCCAATTCTGCTATTCAGTCTGTAGTTTGGTGGGAGTATAGTTGGATCCAGATTTTTGCAATGGGATTTTGCCCATAAGTGATTGTATTGAACCCGACTAGAATTTGAACTCGGAACTCCGACTTCTCATTATGACCAGTTATCCATTATCCCACACGTCATATCGGTAACCAGAGATAAAACCATTTTCCATTCTAGAAATTTGTTTCAAACAGAACCAAATTGAAATCGAAGACTTTTGTTTGTTTGTTTTTCTTTTGGGAGGGGAAACAATCGCATTCCCATCTAGGTTTATTCACAGGATCTTTACTTACCTTTAGAATGTTTTCACAAATATATTCGTCCATCCGTTTGCTAAGGAAAAACGTAAAAAGTAAGTCGTATTCATGGAGAAGAAGTTGTGAAAAGGAAGCCATTTTCTTAACAGCTTTCCTATGCGAGGTGAGTTGAAACTGTCTGATTGGGAATTCGAATTATAAAAAAAGGCCGGCCATTCGAAAATGTTCACGAGGCAAAAGTAAAGTAAAAAGTCGAAAGTAAATTTTCACGGTTTCCACAGTAAAAGTCATGAGTTTATATATGTTACTCTGTATGTTTTTTAAATAGTAAAATAGATTCTTTATCCGTATTATAGAGCGCGTTGTATCGAGAAATCAAGATTTTTCTAAGATTGTTTTATTATTGTATCGGATATGCTATTTTATATTTCAACAGAATGCTTAACATATTCAACGGCGCGGAAAATGTACGAACGTCTACGCCAAAACGGGTAGAAAATGAGAAAGTTAATTGTTAAATGGTATTTTTTATGTTTTTTTTATTTTAGTCAAATATAAAAACACTATAAATAATAATGGCATTCTTATATTGTAAAAATACAGAGAAAAATGAATAAAAAGCATTTTATATTTTTATATTCAACATTTTTACCAGCCCGATACTCCGTGATTCATTGTGTAGACCATGAAGTTATGCATTCGTTGCATCATGCTGTCAGCATTTTACGCCTCATTTCTCTACGCATGCAAATATGGCGCTGCAGTTGGCGTGTTCTTCCATATTTATAGCAGGCAAATATTTCAGTAAATGCGTTGATCTCATGAATCCTTGTAAATAGTAACCTCGGAGACCCTCTACCGTTACTAATGAATCATTTAGCCTCGAATTCTGAATGAATGATTCCCGTATTGTTGGAAAAAAATAATCAATTGATGATATCCCCTAAACTTCAATGCAGCGTCATTTGACGATGTTTGCGGTTTAAGAGCGAAGGAAAAGATTTAATAGCCGAATCCTCTCTTTAAGCTGAAATAATGACTTCATGCAGTTGGAACACATTATGAAAGCTGTTTTTCCATTAATCTATGCAGATTTTACAAGGAATGGAAGAATTTTAGCTTCAACCGCTTAAAGAAAACACTTTTCGCATCAAGTTATTTATTGATACACATTTATCTCTTACATTAGGGGCATGATCTGATACGATTTTTTTACTGTTGTCTTCTTCCAATTCTTCTTGCGTAGAATTCACAAAGTTTCTGTAGCTCTCTCTATATATATAACTTTTAATCATTTCATCACAAACAAGTTGAGAATGTCACCAGTAGGCAGTGGCTTTCAGAGACTTGGTATAGGGGTGATAAATAGAATAAAAGATAAACATGATTCTAGAAGATAACCAATAACGTTGCATATAAATTTTTGAATTTTGTAGTTGTCAGGGAAACAAGTAAACGGAAGGGAGTTTCACAGGCGGGAAGTGCAAGAAAAGAAAATGTTGGAGTAGAAATGGCGGTTACATTTAACTATTTCAACAGTAAAATGGTTGGACCTAGATGCACATGCACGTTTGACGAGGACATTTTCATAACTTGTATCCGATGTATATTTTGTATGTAATTTTACTGCTTCAATAATATATTTTGAACGCGATTTTATGCATTCAACTACATATATTTTTTACATTATTTTATACTTTCAAGCTACAAGTACATTTTGTAGATATATAGTTTGTAGATAATGAATTGTAGGTGTTATATGCTTTGTCATAACCCTATTTTGTAACGGTTTAAATATTTCCAAATAGTTTTCTCATATAGTTTTCCTTGTAATATTTATGCATATAGAGCCTAACTGAGTGCATTCATTTAAAATGAACGCAGATTGGTTTGTTGCACATGTTGGTTGGTCTTCATGTAAGATTCATGCGGCCTATGTGTAGTTAAGTTGATGCTAGTTTGATTTTCTTCCATTTGTTTCCATTTACATAAGAGTGCTTTAATTGTCAGAAGTTTTTTTCTAACAGCTGTTTACCCAGAGCATTTGTCATATCTGTTAAATGTAATTTTTATTTTATTCTTTAGGTCCATATCAGTTTTCTTAAAATCATTATATCTGATAGAGAATCAGAGAATATTACATTTTTCCTTTCGTTTCTAGTCATGATTTCGAGTTTTGTATAAATCTCTGCATTGAAAATTGAAGTTTCTTTTGTCAGAAAGAAAATATTTTGAAATGATTTCAAATTTGTTGCAATGCAACCAATTTTTTTTTAATATGGAGTAAAGGAGATTCATAAATACCAATCTCGAAGAAATCAAACTCTTACATCCACACAGGAAAGGATACGGGTTCGTTGTCGGTTTTCAGAGCCAAAGAACATCTGTCCGACGGTAACTGGCGAAGGGTGTGTTTGTCATTAAATGTTTATATATTAATTGTTCTGTTTTAACGGCATATTAACATACTATATCAGCTGGTTTACACATAATTGGAAAAACATCACCTTTCAACGAGACAATGATCACAAAACTTCAAAATTATATTAAAATTACCTGGAGTGAAAAAATGAGGAGAACCCCTCAACATTAACTGTAAAAATTATGCAACAGTATCATATTTTGTTTCCGTCAGCACGATTAACGATCGACTAATTCTTGGCATTCCTTGCAAAAAAAAAAAAAAAATTGCAAAAATTTCCTTGCGGAAATTATATCTTGGATGCTTCAATCTCCTGACCTCTCTGTTATTGAATTCGATAGGAGAGTTCAAAGAGAATACCCAAAATCAATAAGATTGTTCTTTTTCAGAGCTTCAATAATGCCGGGCTTTTTGTGTCATGTACTTTTTTTTTTAAATTATTGTAAAGAATACAAGAATTTGTAAAGCAGTAATTAAAATAGATGGTGGTTTTATTGGTGAAATCAAAATATGATGCTGTTGTAATATAATTTTTATAGTTAAATGTTTACTTTTTGACAAAATAAAAGTAAATATACTCTAATTACTGAAATATTATATTTTACTTTAAAACATACAAAATATCTTACTGTAAGTCACTTTTTTGTCAGAAAGAAAATATTTTGTAATAATTTGAAATTTGTTGTAATGTAAGCGATTTTTTTAATATAAGGTAAGGGAGATTTGTAAATACCTATCTTTAAGAAAACAAAATCTTACATCCACACGGGAAAAGATTCGGTTTCGTTGAGGGTTTTGAGAGCCAAAGATCAACTGGCTGACAGTAACTGGCTAAGGCCGGTGGTGAATAAAATGTTGATATATTGATTGTTCTGTTTTAACTAAGTCGGTTATTCAAATCTGAAAATATGTATTTAAATATCTGGCTTTTAAACAACCATTTCGGTCATTTGTTCGATCAAAATGATGATTCTGGAACAAAGCTATTTAATTGTATAATTTGTTGTATAGACAGTGTTATTTAGTTTTATATTTTGTGGTATAGACCGACCTCCTTCAACTAGGTTAGTAGGATATACTTTACTGGTATCATCTTGAAAAGTAAAAATATTGTCGTACCAGCTGCCACTAGGATGTGCAGGCGTAGAAAAAAGATTAGCACGGGGACATTTATAATTACGCACCTCGGAGAAGTCAGCTTCTTACATTCACACGAAAAAGTAGGAGGCGTTTTTGGCGAGGGTCTTGGGACACAGATATCGTCTAGCTGAGGGTAACTGGCGAAGGCCGGTGTTGAATAAAATGCTCATTTATTGATATTATTGGTCTGTTTGAGTGGCATATCAACTCTGTCGATTATTCCATCTCGAAAATATATTTTAAATATATGGTTTGTAAAGAATTCTTAGGATCGTTAGTTCCATCAATCTCCAGTTATTTCTTTAGAACAGAAATATTTAGTGTTTCATTCTGTGGTATGAACCTCCCTTCATCTTTTACGCTAGGGTAGACTTTACTGTTATCATCTTGAAGAACTCCTCTAGACATGCCATGTCATAAAATTGTTGACAGGATGTTCATTATTTATAAGAAATGAGAGGGGAAATGAAATTTCATGCTTATATACACTATAGGCAAACAGTTTAGAGAAACTCTGCATTGTTTAAAAACACCTGATAATTATATATATTTTTTAAAGTAAAATATAAAATGTACGTAACTGAAATGTATTTTCTTTTATTTTTCAGTCTCTCTCTCCATATTTGGTTTGGATTCTTCATAAGACATTCTGCTATATTGCATTTTGTTTTCAACATTCGCCCCTTAGTTGATTTTTGAGATTGCCAAACGGGCTTGAGATTTGATTCTGATTAATGGAATCATGAGAAATGAACAATATCATTTGAATTTGCAAAGAAATTCTATACTATCTGGTTCACCCATTATTAGAAGGAAAAGTCACCTTTCAACAAGACAACAATACAAAGCACTCTTCTAAATTATGCCAAAATGACCTCGAGTCAAAACAAAGTAACAACATATTTTAAATAATGGCCGCCTCAATATTCTACTCCCTCAGGCAGTGAGTAATTGGATAGGAGAATATGAAGAGGTTACATAAATAGTGAGAGTGAGGGTTTTATATCTTGGGGAATGCTTGGGTAGGTCTGTCATCTAGCTTTTTCAATAACTTTTGCAAGAATTTGTAGAACGTTAATCAAGTCGTGCTGTGGTTTTATTGACGGAAACAAAATATGATACTATTGTATAATTTTTACAATTAATGTTGAGGGGTTCTCCCCTTTTTACACAAGTGGACTCACCCAGTATATACATATACTACTGCTACGGGAAGACCCGAGAGTAAGACGAGATCAACAGAGGTTGAAGGTAACAAACAAACAGACAGACAGAACGAACGTAGCGAGCAAGAATCACAGTGAGCGAGCACGTTGACTCAGTAAAATGTCATACAACGATAATTCAATACCAAAGACTGTATAGATATTTTGCTACTAACCCGTATTCCTGGAACTACTAACCTGCATTACCAGTTTGCCTTATTACGTTAATACATTATTTTCCTATATTCATTCTTGGCGTTTGTTATTTAGTGGTACCAGATTTCATCCAGGAATCCACAACAACTTGGCGACGAGGATATCGAACTCACACGGGGAAAAAAAAGACAAAATTCTCCCACGTCAACTTGGCGACGAGCATATCGAAGTTACACGGGAAGAACCAAAAAAAATACTCCGTCGTCACTTGGCGACGAGGACTTCGAACTTACACGGAAGAAAAAAAAAAAGATTTTTTTTTCTCGTCGACCACAACAACTTGGCGACGAGGACATCGAACTCACACGGAAAAAAATTCTCTCTCGTTGACCATAACAACTTGGCGACGAGGATATCAAACCCACACGGGAAGAACAAAAAAGACAAAATTCTCCCTCGTCAACTTGGCGACGAGGAAATTCGAAATCACGCAGGAAGATAACAAAGAAAAATTCTCCCTTGCCGACCACAACTTGGTGACGAGGAATTGGGACCTAGATGGAAAGAAAAAAAATCTTCTCACCACAACAGTTTGGACGACAAGAATTTGCGCTTCTCGGAGACTCAAAAGTGAAAATTGCCGTTTTTGCCAGTATCCACAACAACTGGGTAACAAAGAGTTACGAGGATTAAAATGCGGAAAATCGAGTTTTTCGTAAGACTCTTATCATGGAGGATTTTAAAAGTGTTTTAGTAGAACTTGTAAAATACCAAAATGAACAGCAAATACAACTTCAAGAAAGACAAAATAAACCCCAATTACAATTCCAAGAAAGAATGGAAAAAAATATTACTACAAACGCAGAAGGAAAATCATGAACGAAAAATACAACAACAACAAAATATTGACAAAGAGGCGACTTTTTCCCAAGACGCAGTATGGAACACGATAGAAACATTCAAATACTCCCTAGAAGAGGATAAAAATTTCGGAGACTTTTTCAGACGTCATGAAGACATCTTTAACATCGATTGTCAAAATTGGACGGAAGCAATGAAGTTAGAGACTGTTACTCAGGAAATTAGGAACGGATGAATACACAAAATTTTTGGACTACATTTTGCCAAAGAAGATAAATTATTTAATGTTTGAGGAAGCAGTTACATGCCTGGCGGAGCTTTTCAGCCCGAAAACGTCACTTTTTTACAAAACGTGGAAAGAGAATGTAAAGGATGAAAATGAGGAATATTTCACGTTCGCCGCAATCTTGAATAATCATTGCAACGACTTCAAGTTGGCAGAATTAACCCCAGACAATTTCAAGTGTCTTATTTTTGTACAAGGGTTAGTTTCAGCAAAGGATAGCGAAATGCGCAAAAGAATGCTTTCAAAACTGTAAAATGAACCTGGATTAACACTACAAAAACTATCGGAAGACTGCCAAAAATGTCTGAGTATAAAGAAAGACTCGAAAGATATTGAGGTGTCAGGAGTATCACATAGACTTAAGTTAAACAAAAGTTTACGTTTTTCACCTTCCCCGGAAAGAAAACAAAAATTCTATAATAATAAAAAAACGGACAGCGTATATGGAAAATAATGACTAAAATCAATGCAAATATATCCCCCACCCCCACATCTGCATGTTAAAGATGTGGAGGACTACACTGGAATTAGGATTGTCGCTTTAAATATAAAAAAAAAAACTTTCTTGCGTGTGGAAAAATGGGTTACAAGGCATCCTTATTTAGGAACAGAAAATTTACTAGTAGGATAAGAGCTACTAGAATGCATGCCGAAGACAATACTAACATAATGAAATATGTGGAACTTGAAATCTTAAATAGAAAGATAAAATTGCAACTAGATTCAGGGTCAGATTTGGCGATAATTAATCTACAAATATGGAGAAAGCTTAATAGACCAACAATGTTACATACGCAGAAAATTGCTATGTCTGTTACATGAAAGCGTATAAAATTCGAAAGAGAAGTCATCCTAAATGTAAAATTTCCCGGGAAAGTAAGAAAACTCAAAATATTCGTAATGAAGCATACATAAAATCTGGTGGGCACACACTGGATGTCGAAGTTCGACGTATGGGATTTACCTATCAGTTCTTTTTGTAAAAAGATAGAGTGAAAACCATCAGAAGCGACAATGTTAAAAGAAGAATTACATAATCAATTTCCCAAGGTATTTTCGAGTGGGTTGGGACGATGCAACAAGATTGCAGACAGAATTGAATTAAAAGAAAACGCCCAACCAGTATTTAAAAAGAAGCGGAACGTGCCGCTTGCTACCATAGAGAAAATCGACAAAAAATTAGTGAGACTTGAACAAACTGAGATCCTTTCAAAAGCTGAGTTCAATAAATGGGCGCCACCAGCAGTCTATGTAAAAAAAAAATATATATATATATATCAGGAGAAATCCGTGTTTGCGCAGATTTTTCGACTGGGCTAAATAAGGCTATAAAAGATCATCATTACCCATTACCAAGCCCAGAGGAAATATTTACCAAGCTTAACGGCGGTAAGGTATTTTCCAAAATAGATCTAAGCGAGGCTTATTTACAGATTCCAGTAGAAGAAGAGAATACGAAAATTCTATGTATTAATACGCACAAAGAACAGATTACCATTTGGTGTAAAGGTAGCACCGGCAATTTTTCAACAAACGATGGATACAATGCTCACTGGCCAGAACTTTGCCACTGCTTACTTGGATGACATTCTAATTAAAAGCGACAATGTTAAAGATCACGCATCTTTTTCCTAAATGAAATCAAGTACTTAGGCCATATCATTAATGAAAGTGGTAGGAAACCAGACCCAGTGAGGGGATCTGCAATTAAAAATATGCCTGAGCCAAAAATTGTCGCAGAATTGCAAAGTTTCCTGTGTCTAGCAAACTACTACGGGGAATTGATTGAAAATATGCACAAATTGAGGGCCCCCGTAAATGAGTTACTGAAAAAGGAGAGCCAATGTAATTAGACGGAAAACTGTCAGAAAGCGTTTAAGGAAATATTACAAAGATTAACTTCGAAGCTAGCACTGACACATTTCGATCCCAAACTAGAAATTATTATTGCTCGCGACGCGAGTTCACATGGAGTAGGAGCTTGTATTCTACACAAGATGCGGGATGACACAAAGAAGCCTATAGCGCAGGCATCGAGATCATTATTACCAGCAGAGAGGAATTATTGATAAATTGAAAAGGAAGCTTTAGGTATAATATTCACCATAACTCGCTTTCACAGATACATTTAAAGAAGAGAGTTTACTCCACAAACGGACCATAAACCCCTTCTTACGATTTTTGGATCGAAAAAAGGATTACCAATATACACAGCTAACAGACTTCTAAGATGGGGAACTATTTTATTGAACTACAACTTCAAACTTGAGTTCCTACAGATCGAAGAAAATTGGGCCTGATGATGGACTATCGCGATTGGTACCTACGAAAGGCGAACCTCAGAAAGACTTGGTAATGGTGGCGTTGAAATCACGAAGGTGCTTCAACACAGTAAAAGTAACTTCCTGTGACTTTGCTAGAGAGAAGAAGAGAAGCGGGGAAAAGGATGAATTTATTCAGAATTCCAAGAAAAAAATAGAATAAAAGGAAAGGAGCTTAGCTGACAGCATTTCAATTTGTGACCACATATTATTGTATAACGAGAGAGTGGTAATTCTGAAATCGTTACAAAGTCGGATCTTGAAGGGCTTTCATTTAGGAGACCCGGGAAAAAACAGGATGAAAGCATTAATGAGAAGTTTTGTTTACTGGCCAAATATGGACAATGATATTACACAAATGGTGGAAAGGTGTAAAGGCAGTGCGGCATGGTCCAGAATTCATGCGGACTACGCAAAACCTATAGAAGGTTACTGCTATCTAATAACTGTAGATACCTTTTGTAAGTGGCCAGAAGTCTTCAGATTAAAAAAACCGACAACGGAAAATATTATAAATTGTCTGCATGAATTATTCGCGAGATTCGGCGTCGTGAACTGCTTGGTAACTGATAATGGCACCTCAAATGACTTCCAAGAATTCTGTGAGACTTACCAAGTAAAGCATATTAAGATAGCTCCGTATCACCCGCGGTCCAGCGGGCGAGCAATGATTTGTAGACACACTAAAGAGAGCTTTGAAAAAAGCAGAATACATACCGACAGAAAAAGCTACACAGCTGTTCCTGCAATTATATAGAATAACACCAAACGGGAACACACCATCTAGTCTTTCACCAGCGGAAGTGATGTTTGCCCGAAAAATACGGTCTGTGTTTGATAAGTTATTGCCTAACAAGAATAAAAACCGGCATACACATATAGTACTCAAGAGATCATTCAAACCTGGAGAACGAGTCTATTTTAGGATGTTCAGGAACAATATGGCTTATTGGGAACCGGGTAAAATAACTAACAGACTAGGAAACGTGATGTACACAATACAAGGAGAGAAATTTACCCACAGAAGACATATTGACTAAATACAAAAAAGACGGGGCGAAGAGCCAAGCTCGTCACCCGCTGAAAATGATGATTCGATGGAGGCGATCTTTGAAGCTTTTGAGATTCAAAGACCATAAGAAGAGACAGAAATTAGAAGGACTATCAGGAAAAAAAATTTTTACAGAGCCTCTGATTATCGATCATAAAAGAAAAATATATCAACTCTTCCCAAAAAGGGTATAAGGAGGAGGTGCTAAGAGGTTCCCCCCTTTTTACACAAATGGACTCACCCAGTATATACATATACTACTACTACAGGAAGACCCGGAAGTAAGACGAGGGCTACAGAAATTGAAGGTAACAAACAGACTGACAGTACGAACGTAGCGAGGAAGAGCCACAGTGAGCGAGCACGTAGACTCAGTAAGAAGTCATACAGGGATACTTCAATACCAAAGACTGTATATATATATATTTTGCTACTAACTCGTATTCATACTAAACTGCATTACCATTTATCTTATTACGTTAATACATTATTTTCCTATATTCATTCTTGGCGTTTGTTATTTATTGGTACCGGATTTTATCCCGGAATCCACAGCAGTTAAGTGCTTATTTTTTATCAAAATAAAAGCAAATATACTATATTTATTGAGCAGGTTATATTTTGCTTTAAAACAAATACAGGTATTTTTTTTAAAGAAATATTTGTAGCGTAATATGTATGTTCAATGTAACATACTAATATATACGGAAATTAATAAACAAAACATGTAAATTGTAATATATGAAAAATAATATTTTGAATGTATTAAAATGTTTTGTAATGTAATATGCTGCAACGTATAACGTTTTTGTGGCTTTGCTGTTATTAACCAATCGAATGTGACCTTCGCTAAATTCAAATTCACCGGATTTTTTTAACATGTCATGACACAAAGTCGTCTGCATGTAAACCCTGGACAATTTCCTAATGGACCGATACAAGTTGTTACATTATTTCGTAAGATGTATCGAAGTCTAACGTTCAAATTTCCAGATTTTTAAAAGCTACGAAGAGGCACGATGAAGTAATGTATATAGGCTCGAATTCCAATCGAATCTATTATCTTCACTTGGAAAAAGTATGAATCTTCTACTTCTCCCCATCACCAACTATGGGTAAATAGTAGCACAGACCGTGTTCTATAGCCTTGGATGGCAATTGGTCTATCACAGAATGAAATGGCAACCAACTGTGGTAAAAGATCTGCCATATCAGTCATGTATCGAAAGATACATGATCGCCTAAGTGTGTATTACGCATGACACATAAATGACTGAAAAGCTAAAAGAGAGGTAATTTAAAACAATGATAACCAGTTATATGCTCGTTCAGCTACTTACATAAAATTTTATACTTTATATTAGGTTGGTGCAAAAATAATATCGTTTTTTGACGTTAAAAATACGTCAAAAACCGACATTATTTTTGCACCAACCTAATAAATAAAAACCCCTTTAAGGAACTTGTTTAACCGTTTGAAAAAAAAACTGATAAAAATGGAAAACAACTTTGGCAAATGAATATGCAGCCGTAAATTTAGAACATCAATATAAGATGTTAATACTAGCAATTAATCAACGTAAAATGTTAATAATTATAACTAAAAACCTGTACATCCATATAAGTTTTTAACAATACTAACCAAATATCAATACAAAGCAATATTAAATCAAAATTATTTTGAATTAATATTGCTTTGTGTCTGCCGGCGTTCTTCAGGGTGTACATCGTGAATGAGGCAGTAAAAAAGAAAACAACGTGCCGAATAATATAAGTAGTGTAAATAAAAGAAAACTTGTTTGATGAGTAAGTGTAATCTATTTTATGTAAAGTCTTCTCCAAGATTATTATCAAATGCTTTTATCTATTCATTTAGTCATTATCAGGAACCAAGACGTCGGTGGTTCAGGAAGAAATGGTGAGAATTGGTTCAGGTCATTTTCATAATATTCAGTTTTTATTAGTATTATCTCATGATGGACTCAAAAAAAATCATATAAAAGCTAACGTAAGAATTTAAAATTCTTTTACCATGTCCTTCAAAACAACATATTAATGAAGGACAGCTGCATTATAATATTTATTTTAATGCTAAATCCAATCAGGAAATAGAAGACGACATTACATCTGCGATACAACTTGAAATTCTTGCCGCTGTTTGAGTTTCTTCACACAGTTTTGGTTTTCATACAAACTTAAATAATCCCAATCTATCACCTTCAGTATCCCACATCCCCGATGTTCAAATCCTTGTCACCCAGGCTCATCAGAGTTATAATTATTAATTTTTACTTCATCATCTTCAAGTCATTTTTCCTTTTTAAGTTTTATGAATTCCTGGTTGGGTATTTCTAAAGTGTGTTCTGTAACTTTTCCCTTTCTTTTTACAAGCATTTTAATTTTCAACCCCAAATCCCATTCCTATATATTGGCTTAAATGTCTTACATTATATATGGAAGACCCGTGTAATTTTTTTGTTTAGGGAAAATCCATTTAATTTCTTGTTTAGGGAAAATCCATTTAATTTCTTGTTTAGGGAAAAACCATTTAATTTCTTCTTTAGGGAAAATCCAGTTAATTTCTTGTTTAGAAATAATGTTTTGGGAAATAGGAAATGAATCCCTACAAATTATAGAGGGAAAAATGCCCTGGCGAAAATAAAGTGTTTCATTACCCCATTACATCCGAAGAAGATAATGCCGTGTATCTGATATTGTTGGGAGGCTACTTTCTCTTTCATTGAAAACAATAGAGTGCAATAATTGTAAAGTTCTACATAATTAACAGATACCCTCTAGACGGATAGTGAAATGATAACAATCTACCGCCTAAATTAAATACAAGGTTCTGTTCGAAATTCGATGAAGATGAACTGCTTCAACGCGCTCATGATGAAAGCCGGGGGACACAGTGGCTGAAACTTTGAGATATTAACAACAAAGATGAAGACACTAGTCCGAGAGTAAATAAAGATACCCCAGATATTAATACCGAAACAAATTACCAATTACGAAAAAGATTTGAATGTTTGGTGAATATCTTACTTTGGAGAATATTTACTTTCACGATTTTCTAGTGATAAGAAAAGAGTCGACGTTTTCTGTTCACAATTCACTTCTCTTTTTTTATTTCATCCTATAGACTTACATAACTTATTTGTGTCAGCAAACCGAGATTAGACGTATTGGCATTTCACCAATGCAACTACACAACAAAAGATTTGAAAAAGATATCGAATAACGTTTATGCTATTTAAGGTGGTAAGTATTTTTTCATTATTAATTATGAATATTTTGTGCACAGTCTAGCTACTCATTTCATAGCGGTTTTAGCAAACCAGATTTAAGATCTGATGATCTAATTAACTGCTGAAGAGTGACTCGACTGTACAATTTATCATAAGAAGCGCCAGAAAAGAAAATCAAAAACAATGAACGCAGATTCTGATTTCATTCATTATTTTTAAGATTAATTTTTAAAATTTGTCATACATGCAGAAAAAAAGGAATTCATTAAATTATACACACATTACAGATTAGGAATTAAAATTATATATAAAATGGCGTCACATTTTATCAGATATAAAATCAGTGTTTATCAACCTTTTTCTGCAACGGTACACCTAAGAGAAAATGAAAATATCACGGCACATGCAGAATTCTTTAAGGGTATACATTTAAATATTACGAAATAAAATTATAGATTAAAAAACAAATACTCACACAAATATGAATTTACTTTATTTCAATGTTTCTATTCAACTATTTGTTCAGTTTATTTAGTGTGTAAACCTGTAACTGGTGTTTTTTTTTTCTGCGAATGTTTCAGTATTTGCTCGAATGTGCAATATGCAGACCCTCATGTTTTCGTTATTTGACAGTAGTCCATCTCGCTTCTTAATTTGGATGTTATTAAGTTTGAGAATTCACATAAATAAAAAGTAGAAAATAACAGAAAAAGCCTCTTTATTAATGTGGGATAATTCATACATATATATATATATATATATATATATATATATATATATATATATATGCCGCAAAAATATTTATCAGTGACCTTAAGACCTTAACTCGGCATACTAGTGTGCCTCCGCACGACAGTTGGTGATCGTTGTATTAAATAACTAATTTAATCCGATATATTAAGATATTGTAAAAAGAGGTAGACAAAACGTTAAACATAATCCTGCCGCTAAATCACGCATTATTAAGAGTATTTTTTTCTTCTACTTTTATAATCGTAAAATGTATACGCTTCTGGTCAAAATCTTAAGACCAGATACAAAAGTGTGAAAAAATATATAAAACACTGTTACTTTAATCAAAATATATTTGCGAAACATTTACATTTAATTAATGTCAAAAATAAGAGAACATTTTAAGCTTTTCATCGATTAGTTTGAAAAAAAAAACATTAAAAAAAAGGAAATTTTTTTGTTGGTCTTAAAGATAAGACAATGTAACTAAAAATGGCAAATACAGAACAAATAAGTCACAACGACAATTTAGTTCTCAGAATATCCTCCATTTTAGCGAATTACTTCGAAAATTCGCTTTGGCATACTCATTATTAACTTCTGCATGTGGATGCTAGGGATGCGCGCCCAGTGTGCATAAACTGCAGCACGACGAGCATCTACAGGTTCAAATTGCGATCTGTGTTTATAAACATCCTTTGCCATCCATCACCAAACATTCTTGATTGTGTTTCGATCTGGAGAGCGTTGTGGATTGCAGTATTGTCCTACTGGAAAATCTAGTTTTCTCCACATAGATGATTCAGTAATTAGCGGTGCCTTTCTTAACATGTCAATGAAACTAGCAGCTGTTTGACGATCTTTTACCTCCTGTAACTCAATACTTCCATTGTACCAAAATGAATTCCAGACCATAATTGACCGACCTCCACTGTGCCGTGTTGAGATAATTTCTTTTGGGACATCTTTTGCATACCAGTAACGCTGAAAACTGTTTGACGATCGGAAGCAAACTGTAATAAGGAGGTTTTTTGGCGAAGAAGAAGGCTAGGCCTCTGCAGCCGTTTCAAGTTCTTAAGCCTTTTTTTTATTTAAATGCCCTCGAATTGTTCGAGAGCTGAATTCACCATCTCTGTTCGCTTTTATCTGATTTGGTGTTAGGGTTGAATCTCTCTTAACTTCTCGCATAATGTGTCTGTCTAGAGATGGTGAGATTTTTTTTTATTGGGGCGACCGTTCCGTTTTTTAGAACTATTCGCATTCGGATTTTTAATGAATTTAGTAATGACAGTTCTGCTACGACCAATTTTATTTGCAATGGCTCTTTGCGAATGACCACGTCATGACCTGTTCGAACTTTGTTAAAATGTTACCCGTAGCCATTAAAACTTAATACTGGAAATGAGATACGTAGATGTCTACACGCCTGAAGCTATATGCAAATTGACTAAAATTTTTGTCCAGTATTTTTTTTCCTTAACCCTTTTGTATTTAGTCTTATGATTTTGACCAGGGCTGTATTTACTTCAAAATGAATCCACTCAACAATAGTTTTGTTATTTCTAAGCAATAACATTAATAAGTGACTTTCATATTTATTTTGCTCGATGCTATATTTTTGTTCCAGAATTCATAGTTCCAATATTGTTTTTATTTCGTTAAAACTGTTTTAATGTGGCTAATTAATTCAAATATTTAAATACACGTCATGTCGTACCCAGATATTAACGGGGTGCGAAATGTTTGACCCGAATCGACATGAAATTATATATTCATTGTAATTAGACCTTAGTATAGAGAGTGCGAGTGCTATTTGATAACATATTGTTCTAAGTTCACTACAGACTCAAATAATTTATAGTATTTTTCTTATTTCAGATAATCCAGTCAGAGGAAGATGTTAAAGCAAGAAATGAAAATGAAATGCAGTCATTGTAGCTTTAGCTGCAAAACATAGTGATTTAAAAATCAGTAACTTTGACGTGTTGCCAGATCATTTGTTCATAAGGTTCGGTTGGAGCTAGAGGGATGTGATGGCAATTTTTCCCCTGTAGCAAAAAGAAAAAAAAAGCATACACAGCGCTCTGAAACCGTGAAAACAGCAGAATTTATAAGGAATATTCAAAACATCATGAGTTCCATCGCCAAACAACTCCAGGTATCAGAGTGAACTATCAGAACCGTGGTACATCAGGACATTCGATATAAGTTATATGTAATGAGGAAAGACAGGAAAACCGTCTCATGCGTTCAAAGCGGTTGCTGAACAAAGTGAAAAATCCACACGAATATGGCATTCTTTAATTTTTCTCTGACGAAAAAACTTTGACCAAGATCAGAAAACAAACAGACAGAATGACAAGGGGCCATGTGCATCTTCTTCTGAAGTACCCAGGGGGTGATGCACAGCAAATATCCGGCTACTGTGATTGTTTTAGGAGTTGTGAGCAATGAAGGTCATGTCATGCCACCTTACATTTTCCTATTTAGGGTCAATGCTGCTGGATATATTAATGTACTTAAAACGGTTGCTAAGCCCTGGATAAATAAAGTATGCAATGAAAGGCAATATGTCTTTCAAAAATAACTTCTCACAAAGCCACTGTAACTCAGGATTTGTTGTCAGAGGATTTTTATGATCATGTGACCCCCAACATGTGCCCCCGCCCCTAACTCGCCAGATTTAAATCCTATGGACTATTACGTGCAGAGCGTTGTTGAAAGGGAGACTACCACAGCTGTACTGAAGGCCACCATTGTCCAGGAGATCTCTAAAATGAATAGGGACCACTTAATTGCAGCTTGTGGACGGTTTCGAGCCCTCATAGAAGCAGTCGTTGAAGCCAAATGTGGTTTCATAGAATAATTAGATATAAAAGTATCATGAAGGATATTTCTGTCAACTTGAATTAAATATAAACATTGTTTCCTAAGATATT
>OZ010578.1:128512882-128525382 GCA_963932145.1 Acanthosepion lycidas
GATTTTGGAATATAATAGCTGATTTTTTTAATAAAAATACCGACACAAATTTATTTGGTGGCGTAAGATTTTATAACTCTATTCGTGTTTTATTCGTTAAGTTTGAAATACATATTTCTACTGGTATGCATTTATTTATATTTTATTCTCACATATATAAAAATTGCTGTAGGTCGTAAGAAAGATATAAAGTGAAAAGATAAAAAAGGAAATGAAACTGGTTGATGTGAACAAAAAGTTGTAATGTGTTAAAAAGTTTAACAGTGAGAAAACGACAATGAAAAAAGAAATTGAAAATATTGGCAAGGTAAGAATAAGAAACAAACGATTAGCTTTAAGGATGTTACAAAAAAGACTTGAGACAAATTAAAAGAATTGAGAATGGCGCAGAGGCAAATATTTGAAGATACCCGTTTGTTGAATATTCTCAAAAAACAACAATACAAAATACTGAATACATTTTCCAAAAGAAATATAGGAAAGAACTATGCAGCCACATTTAAGTAAATATAATTATTTACACGCTGCCCCACGCAGCAAGATGTGGCACAAGGCCGAGTTTAGAGTGGAGTATCCGAGCCCGTAAATATATTGCGCGAAGTAATACCTGAAAACTGGTCCCAAAAATGAAATGTTTTACGTTGAATATAGAAATACAGTTAGTGTATCTGATGGTTCGAATACATTTTGGGTCACTATGTACATTATTCGGACTATTGTCCTCATTTTTGTCGCCATATTTATTACAACGTTTCGGCTGTTGTATGCTTTGTCCTTCTTCACGTGTTTGGAATGTCAATGTCAATGTGTTTATTTCGCTCACTGGCGTAGAGTGTTCTAGTTCTACGGGCTGTGTTTAAAGGATCTCAGTTAATTCCACTCTCTAAGTTCTCCACTATCTTAACCGTCCTGTCACTGGATCTAACTAACGCCTTTATACACTGTGCCATGTATCCTTGAGGACATCTGTATATGAATTTCTGCGTATTATAAAACTAATGTCATCAGCAACATTTTTTATCAGTGCTCATATTGCATTTTTTGCTGTTATCAAACCATGTTTTTACCAGAGCTCATATTGCAGTTTTTTTTAATTATTATCGCTTTTCTCTGGTACTCCTTATTACTGGTTCCAATATTGTATTCATTTCTATGCTTGGTCGGCTTAGGAGATTTTTCTGGCCTAACATATGAGCTGATTACTTAAGTTTACGAATTTTCCAATGGTGTTCTTTGTCTATGATATCAACCTGATCTCCCTTTTCTCTCCATATGTAGTCAGCCACGCCTGATTTTTCACTTTCCTTCTTGTTACAGCTTTCTGGTGCCCTTGAAGCCTTACCTTAAGGGGGCGGTCTCTCTCCCCTTTATATGTCTTTCCGCAGCTACACGGGATAGCGTACACACAGCCATTAGCCATGTTCTCCTCTAAATAAATAAGAAGAAGGCCGGAGCGTACAGCGGCCGAAAAGTTGTAATAGATATGGTGACAAAGATGAGGACAATAGTCTGAATAACGTAAATAGTGTACATAGTACCTCATTTCAGAAATATAGACAGATACAGATTTTGCGTCCTATTGTTACATAATAGTTTCAGACTATTATTTTTTAGTGGATGACCATTAAAGTCAAATGGTAGACAAAATAGGTAGGTGGATTTTGATTGGCTGAACCGAATGTGGGAATGCTAGATAGATAGAAAGTGATTTCATGAAGTTAAGTTTTTACACGACGATAAATTTAGACGTTTTTTTTTTTCGTGTATGGTAACTGCTTACCAGTGGTGTGGGATAGCAACCACACTGGCTAGTTAGAATATGTACACGTCGACGTAATATCACTAAGACACAAGGGTTACTGGGTGTGGAAGAATTAGGTACGGAAACAATAACAATGAGCAGCAAGAGAAAAAGCAATCAGGATGAGAGTAGATAGCGATTGTTATGGAAACTTAAATTTTGGCTGATTGAAGTTGGTTGGAAAGGATTGAGCCGGAAAGGTGTTAGACAAACGTAAAGTGGAAGAGAAGAAACTGTTAGTCAGGTGATCAGAGCTCTGACTAGTAAGCTTCCTCTCATCATCTTATAGCTATATTTTCCAATGATGTTTTATGAATTCCTGGTAGGGTATATCTGTTGTCAATTGTTTAATATTTCCCTTCGTTTTATACGCATTTTAATTTGTCAACCCCAAATTCTATTCCTATATCTTAGCTTAACATTCTTACATTATGTATGCAAGGCCGATGTGATGTCTTGTCTAGGAAATAATGTTTTATATCATAAAAATATTAAATAACCTTGTGTATATTAACATTTCATTAATAAATAGTTCAAAAGTAATGTTCTGGTGAATAGCAACAGAGAAAATGAGTTTCGTCTGTTCGCTTTTTTGTCCTATGTTTTGATCAATGTTTCTTTGATCGCTCTACTTCCGTTTCAGTTTCTCAGCAGTTCACGTCCTTCTTCCGAGTAATGGCTTTCTTCCGTTCCTTGTTCCCTATACTTAAGATCGTTGGTAAGAATATTATCGGGTAATTTTTTCTGTTATGATATAAATTCATCTATCTTTAACATTATTATTATTATCTATATTATTATTCGTGATATCATCTTGTTAGAAAGTAATTTCAGTTGCCAAATAAGCAAATACCTTTCTGGGTCTATCAGCAAAAAGCGCGCAGCAGGTAAGTTATCTATGCACAATTGGGACATTTCGTTTTGATTGAGAGTGTTTTGCAGATTATATTTGCAGTTTCGCACAAAATAATCTTTTAGAACTCTGAGATGGTGAGGCTTAGGGAAACTTTACTTAAATGATTTTCCGTATTGTCCTTTATCTTGCCAGATGCACTTATTACATTACTGTTAATTTCAATTTTAAGTTATTATTATTATTATTATTATTATTATTATTATTATTATTATTATTATTATTTCCTTGGATTTCTGGTGTATACTCATTTCTTTACAGGACCCGACCAGAGACCTATGGTCATAAAATTGCATCATGCATTGTTCTTTGAGCAATTAAAAAACAAAATCACACATTATTTTACATTGATAAATCCCTTTGTACGGTGTGGGCTGTACTCGGGAGAATTTTTTTTTTGTATTTCTTTAAGGTATAGTCTGCAAGAAATCCCTTCAATGAGTCTTTTCTAATCAATCCGAGGGCTCCAATTACAACTGAAATTGTTAATATCCTCATGTGATCCATTTCTGAGATTTCGATTACAATGTCCTTGTAGCTTGATAGATCTTGAAGATCTTCAAAGATACATTGCCGTCTGCAATAAAAAGGCACTTTTGTGTTTGTGGTCTCTAATAACGGTGTCTGTGCGATTGGCTTTGATTCTGTAATTTAGTTCTGTATGTGTGTATTGTGAAATCCCATAAAATTTTAACAGGTCCTATTTCTGTAAATAGGTTTGGGTGGTGTTCATACCAAATTCTTTCAGTTTCCTTTCATAGAAGTTGCATGTTTTCCAGTGCAGATATTAACCCACTCTGATATGCCGTGTTTATATTCAGTGGTTGCCAATACCATGCAACCTTATACAAGATGCTTCATTGTTTCTGGATAATTATCAATGAATCTGCATTTTGGGCTAACATAATTTTTCAGTATGTGTACTTGGTAATTTTTAGTTACGGGCAGAGTATTGGCCATGAAGCGGTTTATCTTGCCATCGTTTCTGTAATTGGTCGGTTGCATTTGTTTTTGAGGGTGTACAGTGCTTTACTTTTATTTCTGCGGCCATTTGAAACTTCATTTTGAATTTGTTGGCTTCTTTTAATACGGTGTAAAGACGCTTACTACTTTCATGTTCCTTGGCGCATACCATCATGCAGTCTTCTGTAGTTTCCAAGTATCTTTGAAGGCCGATTGTTGTAGTTTTGTTGGACAGTTCTAGTTGAACTAATCCTCTGCCTCCTTCGGATCTGGACACATACAGACGATCAACATCAGCTTTGGGATGATGCATGCGGTAGCAAGTGGGAAGTTTTATTATTATTATTATTATTATTATTATTATTATTGTCCTTCCAGATCCCAACCAGGGGCATAAGATCAAAAATAGCATTTTCCACTGTACATTTGTATAATATAGATAAAACGACCTAAGTGCACGCACAATTTACATCGATAAAGCCCTTCGTAGGGTGTGAACTGTACTTGTGTGAACATGTTTTAAATGATTTTCGGGGATAGGCTACCAGGAATCACTTCAACTGGTCTATCCGAACTTTTCCCAAACACAAGGCTCCAAACTACAACGGGAATTACTCTTGCCTTACCCTGCCATATTTTCTTACATTTTCACTGAAATTTTATTTCAAGACTTTTTATATTCATCTCAGATGTCGGTTTGTGGCAGCTGAAGATTGTGTGACAGTAAGTCTTTTTCAGATCTCCAGGACCCTGAACACACCCTAGATTTCTACAGTCACGTCATTTTTTTCAATTTAATCTAATTTCGATTCAATTTCTTTTGAACAGTTCACAGTGTGCTTAATTGTATGAACATGATCCTAAATTACTCATAAAACATCTTTTTCTAATACCGAGCAAGGTCCTTGTAATTTTATCTCATTCTCGTCGCCATAATGTAGTAATCTTGGAGTGGTTACTGAACAGAATAATCAAACGAAGGTTGTTAATGAACGATAATAGTTAGGACAAGAACAACACAGATAAGATTCGCCAGTGGTTCCTAGAAGTAGTGAACAGCTAGAAGTGAATCAAGTGATTTTTACAGTGAATCTTCAACCGATAGGATATCTACCAACCACCCCACGTAGTCAGATGTATCACAAGGTCGAATTTATTGTGGGGTACCCGTGCCCGTATGCTCGGCCAAACATTCTCCGTAGAACACCGTATAAAACAGGGCAAGGTAGCTGTTTCCCGTGACGTGACTGTGTCCTTTGACATAGTCTTGTCTGGGGATCCTCTCTGTCCGCAGGCAGAGAGTTTAATCACACACTTGGAGATGAATCTTCAAGTGGCAGGATATCTACTAATCACCCCACGTGGTTAGATGTGGTTCAAGGGCCAATTTAATGTGGTGTATCCGGACCTGTAGACTCGACCAAAAATTACTCGTAGACCTCGTTTCGGTTAACTGTTTCCGGAGACGAGACACTACCGTTCGACAATGTCTCGTCTGGGGATCCTCTCTGTCCGGATGCAGAGAGTTTAAACAGCACACTTAGTAAAATATTCACTACTGTATTTATGGGAATGGGGATATATGCCTAATATCGTCCCTAGGTATATGCTATAACAGTCCTGATATTCATATTCACGTAAAACAAAGTCTAAGTCTGTTTTGTCTTTATGCTTTTCTTACTTGAATAGAGTGGTCAGTCTATCGAAATACCAAAATATTATTGATTTATTTAATAATAATAATAATAATAATAATAATAATAATAATAATAAACCATTTATTATTATTATTATTATTAACCATCACCTTCAAATTTAGTGAAATTATAATCATTGATGGCTGTTTATGTGGTGGGCACTGTAATGTTCTTTTGTCCGCATGACTTCCCAAAATCTAACCAAATGTCGGAACAATAGATTATTCTTAGAAAGACACTTTGGTCGGACTGAGAACTTTCCGAAATCGCTCTCCTAAACAGTTTAAAAATATTCACTTGAGTTGATGACAAACCTTTGATCTGAAATTCAACGTAATTGATCGAACGAAAAAAAATGTGGAGATGCAATTAAAACCATGACAATGTTCATACAACAGTTTAGCTACTGCATAAGAAGCGGAGCACAATAAAACATTTTTCTTGTTGATAATCAAGAAATCAATAAAATCTGGATTTGACTACAGTCGGTACTTCTAACACGTAGAGTAGGGCGGATCTATGAACGTGTTCAAAGAATATCATAAAGCTAAGGAAGAATTTTCTTTACACTCTGACATTCAAACAAAAATTTGAATGGTCTGTCCTCTTCTTAATTGTATCGGAATATTAATTATCACATATTTCCATGATTTCTACAGGTTTACTTTATGAAAAAGTGCACTATATTTAGTAAATATTTAAACTCCTTCCGTAGAAGTATATATATATATATATATATATATATATATATATATATATATATATATATATATATATATATATATTAAAGAATATCAGAAACTTAAAATCCCATCGGTAATATTTTTAATTTGACGAGGACTCCTTCTGTTTGTTGGACTTGAAGATTACGAAATGCTTTTTTAGAGCTCCCATGAAATAAAAATTATTACCTATGGGATTTAAGTGTTTGATATTATTTAATTAATGATAATTTTGCTCTGTCTTTTGAAATAGACCTATCCTTGGATCTATATGCCCCTGGAAATTCTATACGGATTACAATACTGTATTATTCGTCTTCAAAGAGCTGTGATAAAAACAAACAGATGAACATTTTCATCTTAAAAACCATTAAGTGCTAAGATCAACTTTACTATAGTAAATTTTAGATAGAAATAATAAAGTGATGAAGTTAGTTCCAAAGTGCCATTGAATGCTAGTCATAACGGACTTAAACTGAGTGTTAATTAAAACAACAACGATGGGGATGCTAGTCTCAAAGAATCAATGAATACTGATAATAACCTGTTTTTTAATCGATCACCCCATTCAAGCATTAAAGCCACTAAGACACAAGGGTTTACAGGAGGTGGAAGCATTAGGAACAGAAACATTAATAATGAACAGGAAGAGGAAAGAGTAATCAGAAGGACAGTAGATAGTGATTGACATTGCATTTAAATTTTTGAAGATTAAAGTTTACTGGAATGCATGGTGCTAGAATTTCCATTTTTCCAGTATATCACTTTTTACCGTTGTTGTCTTGGTCATTATAATTACCCGATCTTGATCATTATATTTTTATCCTACATTTTATTTTTAAAATTGTCCATTTTTATCATATTTTAAATTACATTTTCATAGATAATTTAATTTTCTCCTTTCTTTTCCGCTACTTATTTTTGTTAATTTTTCTATTGTAAGGTTCAATATTAAAAACCTGTAGCATTATGTGGCGCCACAACAATTAAAGTTTTGCAGATTAAAGATGGCTGGAAAGCACGGAAGCGGAAAAGAGTTCCACAAGCGTCTAGTGCGAGAGAAGCATAGCATAGAATTTGGACATAATTAAAAAAAAAAAGTTTTATAAACATAAGACATCTTTCTATGTTCTAGTTTTATTCTTTTTGTTTTTAATGTCTGTTATTTTTAAATTGCAGAATCAATTAGCGATAGCCACGTGTTAATATCCAGACTAGTTAATAAAATACACGGGTAAAGAAAAAAAATCCATACATATGAGAAGAATTTGGATAAATATATGACGAAATTAAACACTAAGAATTTTACAAGTATTAGTTCTAAAAACAAGGATTACAATTATCACTTATAAGAATATTTCGATTTTAAGAATACACAAACTGTTGAATTAAAATTGAAGCGAAATGTTTTTGGTAACAGAATGACGCCTAATAAAGTACAGCGTATCAGTAAAAGTGCGTCGATATGTCAGCTCTCTTGTGAGAATATATGCGCGCCGATGGGCGTGCTTTCTGAGAACAATAAATGTACCTCCATCACAGACTGAATCAAATGGACTTGGCAGCTTCCGTTGCAAGCAAACTTTCCCACTAAAGAGAAACGGACATGAACATCGGCTTATCCCACCCGACAGAAAGAGGAGTGTACATTCACTCGTTTATGGGTTCCTGTCATTTGGAATTGGTAATTCTTATTCTGTCCCAAATTTTCACACACTCCAGTTTCATTTAAATAAAACCTATTTACATGAAACATGTGCACAAGAACATTCATATTTTTTCCTAAAAACATGTACTTTTTAAAGAATCAAGAACTTATCTTGCACACACATTTTTCTTACACACATACACACACAGCGCGATATATATATATATATATATATATATATATATATATATATATATATATATAATTTTTCATACAGACAAAACTATTTACACACGTCAAAGATACTATTTCGTTTCGGTGCATTGCAATTTGCTGTTACACGATTTGGAAATTTTGCTGTTATACCCGGTTTATATATATATATATATATATATATATATATATATATATATATATGTGTGTGTGTGTGTGTGTGTGTGTGTGTGTGTGTGTAAGTGTAAGTTGAGGAAATGCCAAAGAGCACTGAGACAACGAAAAAAAAAATGCTAAATTTTACATCTTGTTTCTAACACAAAATTTGGAATATTTCCTACGGCAACAGCTTTATTCGACAAACATCTATGTTATATTGTTGGTAAAATAAAGATGAGTCGACATTTTCTTTCTAATTTGCGGTTACAATTTCTGACAAATATGTTTTAACATGTAATTTTCTTTTCTGTTCAAATCGAAAAAAATCGGATATGAAATTCAAATTTAATTATATTTGTACCATGACCATTGCAAGGAAAGCAAAAAACCCTTTTTTTCGTGGTAGTCATCAACGTATCCATAATGTATCCATACAGAAGCTTTTTTGGGGGTGGGGCCTTCGTTTGTTTTGTCTTAACAAACTAGTTCGATTTTTGACGTCTCTTCTCTTTCACAAATGAATACCCAAAACCTTACACATCTAATTTAATCTAGGTAAGAATATTTTTCTATAAGAGATTCGTTGGGTTATTAATGTTAATTTCTTCTGCGTTAAAAATTTAACAAGTTCAGGACCTTTTTTTCTCGTGCTTGATTGTAAAATACTAGCTAATCCAAAAAACTGTCTGTGATGGCTTCAAATGCAGTTGTTTTTATAACTGTACATTATCTCTTAATTAATTCAGTGTAAAGTAAGCATTTTCTCATTGAGCTATACAAAGCTGCAAAGTAAGTATACTGTTATATTACTAATTTTAGAAATTATCCCTTTCTTCCAGATAATCAACAAATCTTAATGAATCTTTATATTATTTAATAACAATCTTTCTTAAATTACAATAACTTTCGATTTTTTATCAAGCTTGAATAAAAATGTTAATTAAAAATTAAAAATGAGATGTGCATAAGTAAATAAACCCTTACACTAATAATCTGCGTTTTTGTTTTACATGGTTGACAATGTAAATAACTATTTGTACCCATGTAAAAATCAAAATGACACGTCTGCCATTTTCTTTTTTTTTTTTTTTTTGGCAAGCTGTGTATACTAGATTCAAGCAAATATAACTCAAAATATATGAAAAAGTGTGCAGTTAGAGGCTAAATTTTAAATATATATATATATATATATATATATATATATATATATATATATATATCAAATGAACATCCTGAAGCTTTAAAAAATAGGAATGGTTCACTCCACCGACATTCATCTTGCGTATTCATCTGAGTAGACTAGAGTAATTCTGAACTGAACCCTTTATTTTATCTATGGGAGTAGATTTTCTTGTTGCACTACACATATTTAAAGATGTGTGTGTATACTCGTGTGTGTGTGTGTGTGTGACGGCCAAGGAAAATTATATTAATTTTTATTTAGTTTTTCAAGAGTAATAATCAAAATAAGTACACGAACTATTAAGAAACATACTGGTCGAAAACAATAGAGTTATATGTAAATCAAATTACCGAAAACATTTCGCTGTGCGAGAGGACCTGTAAGTTAAACATCTCTACCCATTCGTCAAACTCACCTTGTTTAACAGTGGGAACGGCGTGCTGAAATATTTTTTTTTATAAATATAGGAAGTCGATCACTCGATTTCCAGCCATGCACAAAACGCGATGGCTCAGAAGAAATCTTCCTATTAGAAAACAAAATCGAGACAAATAATTGAGCACACAAACAGACAAAACATGAAAGAAACCTAACAATATCAAAACAAAACCCCCTTGAAAATAGCATAGTAAGTGACCGAAAACTCTTGGGACAATAAACTTCTTCAGTTGGTTGGAATATCGAACCGAACCCATTATTTCGCTCACTGGGGTAGACTTCCTTGAGGACACATGGCACAGTGGATAAAGGCGTTGTTTCGATCCAGTGACAGGACCCAAAGAGTCCAATACCCGGCTAAGGCAATGGAGAACTTTCAGAGGGAAAATTAACAGGAGATAACTGATAACTGACATCCATTAAACTTGGCACGTGGAACTAGAACAGTCTACCTCAGTGAGCGAAATAAAGGTATCGGTTCGACATTTCAACCACCTGAAGAAGGGCGGAGCGCACAACAGCTGAAACGTTGTGATAAATATGGCGACAAAGATGAGGAAAATAGTCCGAATAATGTAAATAATAAACATTTTTATGTTATAATTTTCAAATGAATAATTATATTTGTTCTACTCTGTATTGAGCACTCTTTTAAGAATAGTATTTTTTGGTTATTGGAATTTATCCCGTATACACCAATCCTAGACTTGGTTATATATATATATATATAGTTTTAAAAACAAGGAATTTATTGATTTTCATTTTATTAGTCTCTAAGGCCCTTTCAATCAACATCTCATCAGGAGACAATCATTAGATCATTAATTAATGAAAAGAACAGTAATGAAAATAAAGAGCAAAAAAAGTAGGTTAGCAAGTCGGTTTCTGGTTGTTTTCCATCTGTTGCTTTACGTTGCATTTTTCGAACTAGGTCTGTGTTTCCGTCGTTTGGCAAGGATGAATTCCCCTACATCAAATTGAGTAATTTAGTATATGAGTTTAATTGCCAGTGTCCTGCTAGTTATGTGGGGCGTAGAACCTTGCATTTGGAAACTAGAATCAACCAGCATGTACCTTCCAAGATACGACTTGGTAAGATAAAGAAAATGTGTTATCTTCCCCCCATAAATATGGAATCGGCTACTGCTCAACACTTACTTAAATATATCCTGTCGTATAAAAAAGAGTGGTTTAAAATCATTCATACGACTGGTTCCAACAATCGGCATCTGTCGAAATCTCTGCATTAGCAGAGAGGAACCCGGACGAGGCTTTGCCGAAGGGCAAGGTTTCGTCCGGAGAGGTTGACAGGGCCTGAACCCGTCTAGGCAGGTTCAAAAAGGCTATATTTTTGGCCGAGCCTATGGGCTCGGAGATACCCACGTTAAACCGGCCTTGTGCCACATTCTATCCTCGTGGGTGGATCGATAAATATTGGTTGGTTCCAACAATCATTTGAAGATTTTGGAATGAGTCTGTATAGGATTAAGGAAACGTTTTCTCTGCCGACAGAAAGAATTTGTAAAGTCCTTGAATCTGTTAGGGGATATTTTATTTTAACCATCCCTCGCTAATTTATTTACACGTTATTTCCCCTCCCCTCGTTACAAGTATATACGCTTGTTTGTTATTTTAACTTGTTTCCCGCTTTTTGCTTTTTATTTTCGTTAGTGTTCTTTTCGTTAATTAATGATCCAACGATTGTCTCCTTATGAGATGTTGGTTGAAAGGGCCTTAAAGACTAATAAAATTAAAATAAATAAATTCCTTGTTTTTAAAACTGTATATAAATTTTGTACCTCTAAACATTTGTTTATATATATATATATATATATATATATATATATATATATATATATATATATATATATATATATATATATATGTAGGGTGTCCATAAAGTTCGTGTGCACTTTACAAACATAACTTTATTTGTATTTGAGAGAGAAATGATCTGTAAAAAATGTTATAAAGTTTAATGTACTTAGTTTTAAGTATAGCTAAAATACATAATGTGATTTCGGGCATTACTGTAAATCAGTTGGCAAATGTTTTCCGTGAACTGCAAAATCCTATTACCCTTTGTATTGCTAATGATGGAGGACATGTGGAAACTTAAATAAAATTTTAATAAAACCTTAAAAAGTATAGACTTACTTCTTTCTAATCCTTTTTATAAATTATTTCTATCGCAAATACAAATAAAGTTAGGAATTTTGAAAATGCACACGAACCTTATGGACACCCAGTAGATATATATATATATATATATATATATATATATATATATATATATATATATATATATATATATATATATATATATATATATATATATATTGAACAATAAAAAAACAAACAAAATTAAAAAATTAAAATCTTCCGACACACTGGGTTGTAGATTAATATTCTTTCTTCTTTTTAATTATTATTCCATTTAGATTTCTCGACTAGTTTCGGCCGAAATGGCCATCATCGGGAGGAGAAATATTTCTGCTTGCTGCTAGCACTAAACTACAGAAATGAATGTCTTGATGGAGAAAATGAACTTTTGTCTGTAGTTTTCATTTGTTTTTTACTTTTAACATTCCTTGTGTTGGTCAAACAGTCTCTTTTAAGTTGTTATTTGAGATAAGATCTGGATAGATACATGCTGCTATGAATTCTCTGGTCAGTTTGACAGTTTTATTGGACTTGGTGAGGCGATGTGTCTATGTTCAGTGTTTGTGTGTGTGTTATTTGGTTCTTAGGGCGTGAGTGAGT
>OZ010578.1:128530382-128570382 GCA_963932145.1 Acanthosepion lycidas
TAATAGATGCAATCTGCTTAAGTGCTCAGTTTTTTTTGTTAAATAAACCGTAGTAATTCCATTTTCCAGCTTGAATGTTGGTGAAATTTTTATAAAAAAATTATGTACTTCTCCAACAGGAATCGAACCTGCAACCCCAATTGAAACCAACATTTGATAAGATTTGTTATTAAGCAGTCAGCCACAAAGAAACTTCAGGATAATAAGCGTTATGACCTGGAAAAATACCAAGAATTGACCCAAGCTTTTTGAATGATATTGAATGAAAAGCGGTGATGGTTCTGCTAACAGGAAATCACGTCATCATGAATTAGTGTTTGAAAGTAGATGGCTTTTATTTAAATTGCTGAATATACCAGGTTATGGAAAATTCCCACTTATTAAATTCGCAGCATAAAAAAAAAGTATATTCATATATTAATACTTTTAAAATTATCCCTTTCTTCCATATAATCAACAAATCTTAATTAATCTATTTAATAATTAAGTAAAATCTTTCTTAAATTGCAATAACTTTCGATTTTTTTTTTATCGAGGTGGACTAAAAAGGTTAAGTATAAATTAAAAATTAAGATGTTTATAAGTAATTATACCCTTACACTTACACTCATCGTGACCTAGTGTTGGAAATTAGATACCTTTTTTGAAATTGCTGAATATAATAGGTTATGGAAAAGTTCCCCTTATTAAATTCGCATCATAAAAAAAAAACAATACAAAAAAACATGGGGTCTCTGGTTGGATCTCCAGTGTTTGTTTTTGTTGAATAATATATAGAATTTTTACAATGTCTTATAATATTTATATCCAGAGTCATCTTTCTGCTTCTGTGCTTTTGTCATATTTAATGCATTATCTTTCTCAAAGATGAATTAAAATCCTTTATATCAAATTCTATAAAATCATACTCTCGTCGGAATTCAAATTCTTTGTATTTTAAGTATTTAAAGCAATTTGTAACATCGTTTCTGCTTTTCCATTAGTTTATTCCAATTAATACTCTTAGCTTTTACGTTTATTTTATTTTCTCCAGTATTTTAAACTTATCATTCGAATATCGCTTTTAAGCTAGATTATAACGTTGCTCGGGAAATAATGTCCGATTTTAGAATAAATCTTTTGTTTTCTAATATATTACGAGAAGATTTTGGCACAATATATTATTCATTTTTAATGATTAATGTATTCTTTTTTTTTAAATCTTTTTGCAATCTCTTTCAAAAATTAACTGAGCATCACATCTACAGCCACATTCTCACAGACGTGCTTTGACTGTCTTTTCTGCAAATATTTTCATGGCAACTGCTCTGACGAGGCACTTTCACTGGTATCCCAACAGCTTGAATTTAAGTCTGCTACTAGGATGGATCTAGGTTCCACCCTTTCACTGTAGAAACAGTTAAACTTAACCGCCTCTTCTACCTCAACAGCTTCTTCCCTCGAACTTCCCGACAGTGGAACTCCCTTCCTCCTAATTGCTTCCCTGATTGCTATAATCTTCAAATATTCAAATGTAATGTAATGTCAATCGACATCTTCTGATGAGTGATCCCGATCCGCGCACTTTTCTATATCCTTTCCTCAAACATCTCTCTTTATTAGTGATCTCACTCTCTGTAACCCCCTGCGGGCTACTAGACCCTTGCCTTGCTTGGTGTGATATGCTTAAAAAAAATTGTTTGGAAAATAATGTCCAATTTTTAAAATAAACCTTTTGGGCTTTAATATAATATTATAAAACTTTCATAAAATATATATTACTCATTCTTAATAATTAAAACGCCCCCTTAATTTCATATCAATCTCTTTAAGAATAATGTTGTTAAATACATGGCGCAACCTGTGCCTACACTGGAATATAGTATTAGATTGTTTGGAAAATAATGTTGCAGTTTAGAATAAAGTTTTTAACTCTGTTCTAACATATTATCATAATAGTTGCATAAAAAATATATTACACGTTCTTAATGATTACAATGTCTACTCTGTTAATTTTATATCAATCTCTTTCAGAATTTAACATAAAACCTTACATATGCCGCATCTTGTATATGAAAAAGAGGAGATACGTTTACTTTATTGTATGAGGTCAAGCTTAGGGACACAATGAAGGCATGAAAATCTTAACACACACAAGGGATATTGACGGCAAGAGAACTGAGGGGAAGTTAGCGGATCAACTAACCTACGAGATTGTGCGAATGAATAATGGTCCCGCGAGGAAGAGGCATGGTAATTAGAGAAACGCTACTAAGAGTCACAAATGAGAGTAAGTTTTGGAGAGCCATGATCGTCAACATCCTAACTTAACACGTTACATGCAAGAAGAATAATGACTGCATAAGAGACATTATTAATTTTGATTTGTATATTTTATTTATGCAATTTTATTGCTGTTCTGCTCATTGAGAACTGTTGTCCTTTTTTCGTAATAGTCGTTAGACATATAATACAAAGGAAGTTGTGGAGAGTCATAATCGCTTACATACGAGAGTCTGTTACATAAAGATGCAGGGAAGAACGTGACGGAATGGAACATCTTCATTACGAATAGAATCGGGAAAGTAAAGAGGATGACTTGACTCTGTGTACAAGGCTTCACGAATACTATCTGTTAAAGAGTTCTTCAGATCACAGAAAGTTTTTTTTTAAAGAAAAGAATGTGCAAAGAGAATAGATATCAATTAGCACACTCAGAATTCCTTTATGCAAGAATCAAAGATTATTCCATGAAAGAATAAACAAAACATGTTGATAATGCTTAATTACCTCAATTATATTTACAATTTGTTATGTTGGAACGAACTAATATTATATTTTTCCATAGTATTAAGTTGTACGGAAAATTATATCCAATTTATGAATAATCCTTTTAATTGTGTCCTAATATATTATTATAATACTTGTACAAACAGATATTACTCATTCCTACTGATAAATGTGTCGTCTGTGTTAATCTGATATCACTCACTTTCAAAATGTTGTTCTTAGATACTTGTATACGCAGGAGAACAGTATTAGGTTGTTTGGAAAATAATGTCACAGATTTAATTTTGTTCCAATATATTATAATAGTTGCACAAAAATATATTACTCATTCCTAATGATTAAAGTGGCCTCTTTGTTAATTTTATAAGAATCGCTTTCACAATGTTGTTCTTAAATATGTGACGCACCCTCTAAAAAACATTAAAAAATCTCATTAGCAATTGTAGAGAAAGAAGAGAGAAGAAACAGCTTTGTTTAATTTCTTAGAATAAGTATTAACATAAATTGAATTTTGAGTAATTTTTTATTTCATCTCATTTTTATTGCCAGATTTAAAAGTAGTAGTACAGTGTAACCCGGATATAAGAGAGTTGTCGGAACCGTAAAAGAAGTCTCTTATATCAGGGTTTCTCTTATAATCATGTCTCTTATATCCGGGTTACACTGTTGTAGTTGTAGTAGATGTAATATTAGGTTGTTGGAGAAGTAATGTCCAATTTTAGAATAAAGCTTTTAATTGTGTTCTAATATATTATTATAAGAGTTGCACAAATATATATTACTCATTCCTAATGATCAATGTCATTTGTGTTGATTTTATATAAATCTCTTTCAGAATTAAACTTATTAGGTTGTTCAGAAAATAATGTCCGATTTTAGAATCAAATGTTTAATTGTGTTCTAGTGTATTATTATAATAGTTGCCCAAAAATATATTACTCGAAATTATTAAATTGTCCTCTTTGTTAATCAATAGCTTTCAGAGTTTAAATTAAAACATTTTCTATACCTAATCTTGAACATGATACGTTTAATATTTTTTTGCATGAGTTCAATTCTTGGTCATAAACTTCTGTCAGCATTAATGGAGCATGAGGTTGAAGTATCCACATGTGATCAGACACCACGGCGCTACTTTCTGCAATGAAGTCATGCCTCTTAAAGATCAAGGTAGTAGAGGATGCTTGTCTGCAATCGTCAGCATCTAAAAACAGTATTTAAACAAAGTCCACGTCAAGATTTGAGATAGATATCTCAGGTAATGAGTGTCAGCATTTCAGGAATCCTGGATCATCTCACGTATATAGGCAGGGTGAAGAAACTCGATAAATGATTGATTTCGTAATCGAATATTGATTTGTTATGAGATGTGGATACTTTATAACATTCGTAAACGATTGGCTTAAAGTAACAAAATATTTTCTAAAAGCGAAATTGCAAAAACAGAAGATTATGGTGATTGTTAAGTGGTTCGCCATTGGCCCTACAAATTAGTTTCCCGGAATAAAACAAGAGCATCACAGTCAAAATTTACTGCCAGCAACTTGATGAAATACTCAGTCAGTTAAGCAAAAACGCTATTATAACCTTGCTTCGTTGTCAAGTTTTTTGAACTTTTCCTATACTTGTGATTTGATTGGTCATTCTAGCTTTTGTAACAACGTTTTCTCCTTGCGAAACATCTTTAATTAATTTGAAACTTTTAAAACCATTTATTTTACATTCAACATCATCACTTGATAAGACACCGGTACAAAATGGCTATTTTGTAGTGATTTTATAACATATTTATGTTTTAATTTTTAAATAAATAATTATATCTGCTCTACTCTGTATTGAGCATTCTTTTAAGAATAGTAATTATTGGTTATTGGAATTTATTCCGTATACATCAATCATATACTTATATATATATATATATATATATATATATATATATATATATATATATATATATAAGTATTTAAAAAGTATGATTCCTTCGCTACATAAGAGATTTCATGCTTCAAAATTTTCGCTTGAGGAAGAAACAGGGCTTGATACTTTAACTCAATTTCATTTTAATAATAATATTGAGGTTTTCGGCTCTCGTTTTTGAAACATGAGAACTCTTATGTAGCGAAGGAATCATATTTTTTTCAAAAATAATTATGATGTAAGCTCTACTTCTAAGCACTGTTTTTTTTTTTTTAATAAAAGCAACAGTACTAAAGAACTCCGGATTATTTCCTAACGTGTTCTTTCCTATTTTTCTACATATCTGCACACACACACACACACACACATACATATATATATATATATATATATATATATATATATATATATATATATATATATATATATATATATTCATATATATATATATATATATATTCATGAATTATTCATACATAAAACAAATACAAAGGTTAATGATTAAATGGCGAGTAATCCATCTTCGCGAACAATTCAATAATATACAAAAAACCCGAATCTGTTTATGAATGAAAAGATCCTGTTTTATAAATTTCCGTTGCATTAGATCTTTTTATTTTACAAGCTTTCGTCTGTTACTACAGACATCCTCAGGTATGAAATAGATTGTGTTCTTGTTTATACTCTCAGTAATAAGTGGACAAACGAAAACAAGGTTGTAATCCGAAAAATGCTATCAGAAATGTGTGTATTGTTTTGGAACGCTGAGTTTGAATTTAAATTTTAAGGTTAAAGTTCTGCGTTTATGTACAAATGTAGTGATAAGAGAATTCTTTTTTACTGGTAAATTTTCCGTCAAAGTGGCATGAACTATATTGTTCAATAATTACAGTAATGTCGAATTCATGAAATTGTAAATTAATTGCACCTTTATTGAAATTAAAATAACTGATCCAAGTGCAACTTTCGGATAATAAGTGCGACATTATCCTATTTATTTCCTTCAGATGCCAAAAATATTTAGATAGAGATGTCTGATTTCTTTTATTTATATTGTTGAAAGTGCACTTATGGTGCCTCCATCTCGCTTTAAATTCATTCTTCGTGGACCCAATGTATATCATATTAGTATTAGGATTCTCTGTGGATGAGATAGTACATTGGTATACCACAGATTTGATGCAGCATTTATTTTCTAATGGGCAGTCTTCTGGGTTTCTACAATCACACAATTTTTCACTGTTATTGTCTGATTTAAGTGTAGGGTTTTTATTAATACTATTCAGGCATGGGGGTTTGTTCAGGATTTTATTCTTGTGTTTTTTTTTTATTTTCAGTGGAGCTGTAACTCAATTTTAGGGTGTTCTTATTAAATATATTACTAAGTTTACTATTGGTGGAGAAGTGTTTATCAATTAAAGCTAAGAATTTCTGTCCTAGTTTAATACTAACCATTTGGTTGAACGGAGGGGTATACCAAATTATTTTTCTTTTCCTGTTTTTTTATCTTCTGGCTAGTGTAATTGTTTCTATAGTTAATGTTTGCATTTTTGTAACCACTATGTTTTACGGCAGCGTTATAGAAGCTATTTTGTTGTTGGAATATTTCTTTGTTGGCGGAGTTAATGCTGATTCTATTTTCTATTGATGAGGGTATATGTTTAATTATGGATGGTGGGTGGTTTGACTCCGGGTGTATATATAAGGGGTCAGTATTTGGTTTTCCATAAGTTGGTATGTGTTGCTTGCTAAATCTAGAGTTACGTCGAGGAAATTTAACCTTTTCAATTTAATACAGACTGTTATCTTTAAGTTTAGATTTTTAAATTCACTAAATATAATTTTTCTGATTTTCTCTATTTTAAAACTAGTAGAACTCCTCACCACCATGAGCCCGTTATCACTATACAGTCCGATGTCCTTAATATCAATTTCGCGGTGCGCGGTTAAGTTGTACAGTATTAAAAGACCAACAAGGTCAGAAGACTCTACAGAGTCTAATGATTCCATAGTGATGTCAAACAGGTCATTATTGTTTTTTTATCCATTGGTCCCCATTATGAATGCGGACATATTTTTTGGCGCTGAGGATTATATCTGTTTCTTCCTTTGTCAGGTTAGAATACACAGCAGCAAAGTCCAGGGCAGTCGTAAATAGATCCTTCGAAATTGACGGGTAGTAATCCACGATATCGAACTGTATTAGGGTGCAATTCGGTTTATTATCAATATTGTTAAACCAATTGATGACATCTTTAGTAGTGATACATAGAGCTTACTTTAATTCAATTTAATTCAAATAATTATATTGAAGTTTTCGGCTCTTGTTTTGAAACATGAGACCTCTTATGTAGTCTGTTGGAATCATATTTTTAAATAAATAATTATATTTATGCTCTACTTCAGTATCGATCTCTATTTAAAAAAAAATAATAACAAAAATACTAAAGAACTTTGTATTATTTACCTAACCAGTTCTTTCCTATTTTCTATATATTTTCATATATATATATATATATATATATATATAAATCTTCATTTCTATTTATGTATCTATCTCTCTTGCGTGTAATGTCATCTGCGTTTTGTATTTTCAAATCGTATGTCAAATTCATATATCTATCTCAATTTCTTTCACAAGTCGGCCATCATGATTTACAGTTCCATTGGTTGCTACAAAACGAGGAATGCCGACGTTTCTTTTCTTCCTATTAAAAGTGGATAAAACGAATTCAGTTTTCATGAAAGTTTCCATTCCTAGTCAATTGCTTTGATTTATTTTTTTTTCTTTCTTTCAATGTCTTCGGTCTAATACACTAATTGTTTCTCTCTTGTACATGGACACATTTTGTTCGATATAAGAGAAACGGTGAACAACTCCTGCAAGAGCCGGATTTCTTTTCCAAAGAATCACTTTCTCAATACTTCTTAATTATTCTGCCATCCGGACATCGTAGAGGTTCAGACAAAATACACTCACAAACAAATCCGTATAAATGAATGCTTTACTTTCAGCAAACACTTTCACCTCGCCAATAGAGATTTCTATTCAACCAGAAAACGTCAGAGGAATATCATTCTTTGATGTCTTGGGTTTATATTCAAAATCAACATTCAGTGTGTCTAGACAAGCTTTATACTGCCTTATTCGCCTTTTATAAAGAAAAGATTTCCAAATGTTTTTTTACACTTATTAACAAATGTCTTAGTCCACTTAGCTGTAACAAGGTTAGTTTCACTTTTTTTGCATCAAATTTTATCGAATAAGAATGCATTATGCAATAGCGTTTTGTTAATGCATTAGATGTTATTCTTATAGAATTTATTGTTAAAACAGTTTTGCCATTGCCAAATTAGGAGCTTTTGTTATAAAATGTGTGTAGGGAATTAGGTTGAGAATACAGGCAAATCAATTCAGCATATTAGTGCATAACGTTAATCCAAATGTTGTACAGAATTTACTGAATAGGATCAACCTAACAGCGCTGGTTGGGCCTTGGAACAGCCCGAATCGGACACAATTGAAAATCTATGGGATTTTGTCAAAAGAAAATTTGAAGAAAAACAACCTTCAAGTATCGAAGCAGGGAGTGAGGATATTAAAAATGGTGGAAAATAATGAATCTTGGTTGTCCATTTAACGTATATGCAATAATCAGAAGCATAGAAATACTGACCGATGGACTATTTGTCTTGACATAAATACAGGCTTAATTATGAACAGATCTGTGTGTAATATTTACTGACTGACTGATTTATCTTTTTTACGGTTTATCACACTTTTGCAGTTTATTAAAATAAAATAAAAAACAATAATTATTTCGCAAGACCAGTTCTCGTATTATCACCGAAGTTAAGTAGCTTAGAACCTGGACATACGTAGATGGGTGACAGCTGGGAATAGCAGGTGATGTAAGTCTAGATTTGCGCGCGGTATGGCTTATGGACATATCACATTGAAGCACTAGTTCTCGTACTATTAACGAAGCTAAGAATCGTCGAGCCTATTCAGAACGTAAAATCACAGACCTTGGAAATACCAGTCGTTGTAAGTTTTGAATGTGCCGGTGCTCTCACGGATAATGACTCGGAATTGTTACTAGGAGAGTCGATTTCCAATTCCAGTAACATTCGTTATGTTCATTTCGGGTCAAATTCCTTCGGGAAAGATACAAATCCACCACTTCTTCCCATGCTATAAGTTAATTACTAGAATTCGAACAAGTAAGGAGATTTACTTGACTCCGACAGAGTCAGGACACAAGGTCAGTAATTAACTTTGGGACCCGAGTTTTTTCACTCGGGCCACTGGTTTAATCTGGTTATAGCTTGTCCAAGCTGGTCAGAGCTTGTGTAAGCTAGTCATAGCTGGTCTTGCCTTATCATAGCTGGTCCAAGTTGGTCAGACCAGGTCCAAGCTAGTCATAGCCGTGATACCACCAGCACAGGGACGGATCCCTGAGCCAGATAAGTATCATTTGAATAAGTAAGTAATTATAACCTTCAAAATATTCGTACAATCTAAACTTATTTTCTGGATCGAAATAAACTGCCAAAGACTGATAAACCGTAAAAAATCCCAAATCAATCGAGATCTTTCAAAAGAAATTATTATTATTATTATTATTATTATTATTATTATTATTATTATTATTATATTTCTCTTGTAAATATATCACTGGATATAACAAATTATTTCTGAAGGCATAATACCGGTCCCTCGAAAATAATTTAATTTTAAAACATTAAGAAAAATAATTGACAAATAATTTACATTTTGTAGCTACTTCACACTTAATTTAGAGACCTTAAATTCCGTCACAACACTCGCGAATAATTTAATAAAGCTTATTTCACCTAAGAAAATGTCATCCTCATTAAAATTGTAAATTTATTAATTTCTCTGGGGTCCAATCTTTATATACGTGTAATCTTATATATAAATATCAACTTTATAAAACTTTTAAGTGTTATAATCCTATTTTATTGAGATTTTATAAAACTAAATAAAGTTTATTAAAATATCTTATTCAATAAAGATTCTCTTAAACTTCTTAAATTCATTGATAAATGAAGAAATCCAGAAAGATTTAATGAAATCAAATAAAAATTAGATCTAAAAAAATCTAAGTATTTCTTGTGTAAATGTTTTCTTGTATAAATTATTATTTATGCAGTGGATACTCATTTTTTTAAAAAAAAGGGTTATCCCAGATGTCTTCTTCAATTATTTTTTTAAAAAAGGATTAATTTATTACTCGAAAACTGCTATTCAAAAAATATCTTTTTACCAAATGAAAATTCAGTCACCGGGAATATATTCCCGTTTAATTTTGAAAAATTACACAGCGAAAATATCCTTGTTTGACAGCATTTTACTTAACAATAGTTAATATTTTTATATGCCTATTATGAATTCCTACACATATCCTTGAGCTGATTTTCTCCAGTTTATATGTAGTTTATCAATTTGATTTATCCTCAATGACAATATCATGTAGCCTTAAATCGGGAGAACGTGGTAGCCATAAAAGTTCGGAATTTCGCGAAATTATCCGGTGTAAAATTCCACAATTTCCAGAAATTTTCTGTCTAACTTCCCTTTGTTACTCCAAGATCGGAAAAGAAGATGTATGAAAACAAAGAATGTGGTGGTATATTTATATACCTAGATGACTTTTGGCGACCCTGCAAAATAGCTCGGTGTCTATAGAGAATAAATAACGACAAAAAGATTTATAACAAAATTTTCTGGTATTATTTTACATTATAACATTTTTGCAAGAGGCTAGTGACTGTTTGAAGTCCTCATAGTATTGAATATTTTCGAAGTTATCGCCAACAATTTTACAGATTTACAAACTCCTCGTTTCGTTCAATGAATTTTGAATAAGCTGATTTGACTGGAAAAAATACTTTGACAAAACCCTTAATTCGCGTTTTTTACGCACCCTAGTAAAATCAACTTTACTTTGCATCGTTTACTTTGCCCTTCTCCCCAAAATTTAGTTTAGATCGGTCAGTGTATGGCTATTTTAGAGATGTAATAGAAAGGCGCGCGGACGGACTGACGGGAGTCACATAATTTTATATAGAGATTAGTAAGACGTTTAAATTAGCTTTGATTAACAATTGGTGCATTTCTATCTACGCTTACGGCTTGTTCATCAAAAGTACACGAGACAAAAAGAACAATATAAAGAAAATGAAAGAAACAAAAGCTAAATTCGAATTTCGAAGGATTATTTCGTGTAGTAGAAATAATCTCCCTAGCCAAACGTCAATTTTCATAATTTTTAATAAAACTGGTTTATATATATTTAACAAAGTACCTTCAGGCGTACGATCTGTGGTCATTCAGGAATTTAATACAAGTCAACAGATTCCTATGAATTTATAACCGAAGGCACATACAAAATTTGAATTGAAGCATTCAGAAATTATGGGATATTGTGAGAAGTAGGATGAAATGAGTTTATTTCGAAAGAAAGACCAAAATTCTACAAAATACATTTATTTAATAGTATATAGCAACAGGAATGGGAAGAATGTACCAGCTCCCCCTCAAAAGGAGAAGCCTCAACCAGCACCAAAACAGCAGGTGGACAAGAAAAAAGGGTAAAGAAGTGTCGAAAAAACAGTCACCCAAAAAAACCCCACAGAAACAGCAGCAGCAGCAGCAACAACAACAATCACAACAACCACAGCAGCAGCAGCAGAAGGAACCAAAGGAACAAAGAGACAGTCCGATGGAAGTTGAACACATGCCTCCACCTCGAGTGGCGTCTCTGAAGAGGTGCAGAGAAGAGGAGGAGGAGGAGGAGGAGGAAGAAGAAGAAAGAAAAACACAAGAAAGTTGTTCTGGTCGTAGCCGGGCGGAACGCAGTCTGGTCAAAACCAGGAGGCGCTCCTTCCCGGCTTCGCCAATTAGATCGTCCTGCTCTCCCGGCATTAAGAGCTTCCCTTCCTCCCCTTCCCGTGCTACACTCCCCTCTCCCTCCACATCTTCCCCGAGTTCGTTGAACACACCACCACACACGTCCACCTCCTCCCCTCCCCATCCTGCCAGGGAGAAAAAGAAGAAAAAGAAAATGTTTGAGGGCCCCGAGTCAATTTGTAAAATTGACAAAGAAGAGTACATAAGGGGCCTGTCCAAACAAAGGAAGGCCCTGTTGGAGGTGCTGTACAAAACGACGGAGGTGGACGGCAAAAGTGTCGAGGACCCCCATAATTTTCCAAAGACTCCAGGTGTCATTACCTGTATCAGAGACTCTGGTGGCTACCTGAAGGTGTGGAGCCACATATTCGAGGCCAGGGAGGCCTTTCCGAACATTAAAATGTGCGAATTGGACAACCCCGTCTTAAAGAGATTGCGCAACTTTTGCTCTGGGAGGGTCCCGGTTTTAGTTCACCCCTCCTTATATAGGGCTATTAAATTAATGTACCCTATTGACGTCGGCGGTATTGTCCTGGGCGGTCGTATGACGACTGAATTGGGCACTGGCAGTCTGGGACAATCTGTCGGGGTCCTGCTCAACGCAGATTTCCGGCCCGTATGTGTATAAGGTTTTTGCACTTATTCTCTTTTCTTTTTGCAGGCCTAGACGATGGCAGTTAAGTTAGCTATACTGAATGTGAATGGCTTGAGGGATCGGGGTAAGGCTGCCCGCCTGCTCCGGGACCTGTTGTCCTTTGATGTGGATGTCGCCGCGATCGAAGAGACCCACTTTGTTTGCAGTTCCGATGCGTGTGTGCTGGAGGATGACTTTGTCGTTTATTCAGCATACGGGGACCGGTCTGCCAGAGGTGTTTCTTTGCTTGTCAGACGTACTCTCGATGCGAAGGTAGACCTTGTGCATACCGATGCAGAGGGCCGGTTGATCGTGGCCGATATTGCCGTGAAAAGTGGTTCGTTCCGGGTCGTTGCGGTTTATGCGCCCAATGACCAGAGGGAGCGGGTCTCGTTCTTTCGGCGGTTGGGGCCGTTCCTGGTGGATTCAACGCGCCTAGTTTTAATGGGGGACTGGAATGCCATCCTGGACCCCAAGTTAGACAGGGGGCGGAGTGCTAGCGGGAGAGGGGGCGATCGCAGCTTGGTCGATCTGATCGACGATTATGGTCTCGTCGATAGATACCGGGTCGATCATCCCAAGGGAAAAATGTGGACGTGGGCTCTCAATTGGCCTTTTGACAAGGTGGTTAGTTACCTTGACAGAATGTTAGTGAGAAGAGCCGACATAGAACTACTAGATTGCCCTGTCATTACTGGACAGGCGGGACTTCCAGGAGCAGCTAACTAGACTAGTGCAGCGGGAGCTAGTGGGGCGGTTATCGGGAATAGGTGGTGGGAACGCCTTAAATGTAGGATTAGGTCCTTCACCACTGATTTCAGCAAACGGCTCGCTCTAGATAGAGCTGAAAAGGTGAAGACGCTTAAAGCTAGTTATTCCCGGGCGGTGGCTGGGGGGGATCCCCTAGAGATAGCCTTAGCTAAGGAGGCCCTGGATCGATCGAATAGCGAGCGGTACATGGGTCAGGTAATTAGACATAAGTTAAGCAAGATGTCTTCCGAAGCCGTGAACTTGGGCGCAGATCTGCGCAGAGAAGAGGTCCGTCGAGGTGGCGATCGTTACATTCTTGAAGTCAAATCCCCGGAGGGGCGTACTCTTCGGGCCACTGACGACATGTGCAGAGCGTTTCGGCGCCATTTCGAGAACCGGTTTACCAAGGAGCCTGGTCTCCGTGAGGAGGAGTTTCGTAGCTATTTGGCTGACTTTCCTCGGCTTTCGCCGACTGAAGCGGCTAGCTGCGAGGGAGAGATTACGGAGGGCGATGTCTACGCTGTTTTGAAGAAGGTCGGCAGAGGCAAGTCGCCCGGTCTGGATGGTTTGCCCTATGAATTGTACTTGAGGCTGTCGCACATCTTTGTTCCAATTTTGACTGCAGTGTTCAACAACTGGTTTCGGTCGGGGTCCATCCCCAACCGGATCACCAGGGGTGTGATCACTCTGTTGAAAAAGGGCAAAGGTGGTGGGGGGAACCTAGATGATTACAGGCCCATAACTCTGCTAAACACAGAGTTAAAGATTATGACCAAGATCCTGCAGGAGCGTTTGCAGTCAGTTGCCGAGTCTCTGTTGGGACCTGAGCAGACTTGTTCTGTGAAGGGCCGAACAATTCAGAGCAACCTGCATCTGATTCGTACGATCATAGAGGGTGTAAAAGACGACGAAGAAGCCGCGCTGATCAATTTGGATCAGTCCAAGGCATTTGATAGGGTCGACCATCGCTACCTTGCAGCTGTCCTGCAGGCCGCTGGATTCCCACCCAACTTCTGCCGCTGGATTAGCCTCCTGTATCGCTCCCCCAGTGCGGTGGTACAGGTGAACGGAAGGCTGTCGGGCGCTTTTGCACTGTCTAGGTCGGTTCGTCAGGGTTGCCCGCTGTCGCCCCTACTTTACGCTTTGGCGTTGGAGCCTCTCCTTCGCCGGCTCAGGGACAGGGCGTGCAGTCTGGCCCTATGCGGAATCGCTGTTCCTGGCGGGGCTCGAGCCAGGGTTTCCGCGTACGCCGATGACGTATCTGCCTTCGTGTCGTCCCGCAGAGACATTAAGGCGGTGCTGAAGGCGCTTGATCGGTACGAAAAGGTGACAGGGGCCAAGATTAACCGCGACAAGTCCTCCGACTTGCGGCTAGGTGCCTGGAAGGGGGTCGATCTTCCGGGACCCTTCGGTTGGACGGACGGTCCTGTCCGCATTCTCGGAGTGTGGTTTGGACCCGACCTCCAGATGGAGAAGAATTGGTCTGAAGTACGAGCAAAGGTCGACGCAGCCGGTCAGACTTGGCGCCGACGGAGGTTGTCCGTAAAGGGCAGGGCGGAGGTGTGTGCTACATACATCTTCCCTCTGATCCTTTCTCGATTGTCCGTACTTCCTCTCTGTGACGGCCATATGGTGCCGCTCTAGCGCTCGCTATCCTCCATTTTGTGGAGGGGACGCGGGAATCGGGTCGACAGAGATGTCTGTGCACAGCGTCCGTGTCATGGGGGGCTGAGAATGCCGCACTTGGTGAGCCACAAACGTGCCTCCAGGCTGGCTTTCCTACGCCGCGCGTTGACAGGAGATTCGGTTATGGCGGGGATTGTTAGGGACGCGTTCCCTTTCCTTACTATCACTCCCCCCATCTCGTGGTTTGAGCGCCGTCGTAAACCCCGGGAGCAATCGGTTTTCCTTCGCGAGTGTCGGTCGGCCTTGCGGGCCGTCCCTCGGTCCAGTGACCTTTCTCGGCCTAGGAAGGACTTCTATCGTTTGTTCGTGGAGGGGTTCGCGAAGGATTCCCTGCGCGAGGATCTCGGCTTGTCGGGGGATGTGTTTCGCTCTTACTGGTCTTGGGCGCCAGCGGCGGATTGCCTCAGTAACCCTGAGTTTTCACTTACCTGGCGACTGGCTCGGAATCAGCTGCCTCTCAATGACAAGGTCTTCATATGTGGCTTGGTGGATTTGCCAGACTGCGAACGGTGCGGCCTTGACTTAGAGGAAACGGCTTCGCACGCCTTCTACCATTACCCCCGGGTCCGCCCCTTATGGGACCATGTCGGCGAGCTGACGGCTCGTCTCGCTCCCGAAAAGCTCGTGCCCATTGATCGCGCATACGCGTGTGACAATGTGTCGCCTCCGTATTCCGGGGTGAAACGGATGGTGTTTCTCACGCTGCTAGCCACGGCCCGAATGGTGATATGGACGACGCGACAGGAGGAAGTCTTGCGGGGTATCCGTCTTTCTCATCAGGATCTGTTCCGATTCTTTGAGCATCAGAACTGATAGGAAACGCATGCATTCGACAGTCTTCAGCGAAAGGTGGGTGACTGAGGCGAGCTTGGTTCGCGTGAACGGGGCTACCCTTGATTTTCTCTTTTAGGTCAAGCCTACGTTACATCGGGGTGGTTTCCTGTGGAGCCCTCCCCTTGATTAGGTTAGACAGGCTTTTGTGTACCTAGTTAATGTGAGTGAGTGTTGCTCCCGGCCTGTATCCCGGCTGCTCTTTAGTTATGATCCAGCCTGAGATTCCCGACCTCCCCAGTTTGTTTTTGACCCCACTTTAATCTCGACTGGGTCATGCCCTTATGATTTTTTATCCTTTTCCCACTCCCTTAGCGAGAGAGCTGCTTGATTTTGTCCGATGGGCAGAATACAGTGGCCTCTCTGTTTTAAGGGTGGACGGGTCCTACTAACATCAGTTATGTTTAATTTTCATTTTGTTAATATATATTTTAGTTCGTTATTGGTTTCATCTCCCTCCCCTCTCATCTTCACATCATAGAATTTTGTATATATATCTTTTTAGTATCATCAAATTTTTATGACACGGGGCGCGTTTTGTAGGTCTCCCTAGTGTGGATGCGGTATTATGGTGCATGGAGGATCGATTGATGACGGACGAGTTCTTGTGGTGAATGGGTAAATTGTAAAGTACGAATGGGTCGCGAATCAGATTAGCTAGGTATCAGATAGTTAGTGAAGACCAGCCTTCTACCCCTCCCCCTTCTTCGGCCTTGTGCCACAATTTTGTATTTTATACGAAATAAATATCAACAGTTATTTCTGATGAAAGGTTGAGGACAATTTGAAATATCAAATATATATATAAATAAATAAATACTTTCATAAAATAAAACATAATTTTTTTAATTTGCAACTTTTTCTATATATATATATATATATATATATATATATATATATATATATATAATTATTCATTCGAAAATTATAACATAAATATGTTATAAAATATGTTATTAAACACTTCAAACTTGAATATTTCTTGGCGGGTGTATCGGCGTATTTTTCTCAATGTATGTGTGTGTATGTGCGTGTCTTTATCGGTGTATATGTGTACGGTCGCTTGTTTGTGTGTCTTTCATTGTGTGTATATGTTGTTTTTTTTTCTTTCTTCTTTTTAAAGGTCGTGGAAATATTTTCTGTCTCGTCGCTTCATTGCGTGTTTATATATCTAAATATATCTGCATGTTTGTGTTTTATGATTGTGTATGTATTATCTTTTGCACAATTTCAGCCTCTCTAGCCCATGTCTTCATTTCAAATATATCTAAGGTGTCATGAAGTTCAGAGCAGCATTAGATCCTAACGTTTATTGCAACTTAATTTCAATAAAAACAAAATAAATAGAAAAGCGTATGTATTTTTTCTTCAGTTTCTTCTTTAAATACTTTTATAATTTTAAACTTAATATAGATTAAATTTCAAATTGGTTATTTTGAATTTTGAATTTTATAGTATAATTTAATATTTGTTAGTGAGAATGAATTCTATTTTAGTCTAACCCTAACATTAAAGCATGAAATAATTATTATAAACATAGTTCGTTTCAAGTTTTTTTTGATTGTGCCAAAATAAGCGATATACGCAGGATAATGTTGCAACTGCAATATCTTCAAAGGCTTTGGTACGATGTATAATAAGTTGATCGATCATGTTGGAATATTCCATCTTCTGTTATATCTGGTAATATTGGGTTCTTGCAAAAATCACATATTTTTCATTTTTCAGTGTTCCATCAGATTTAATCAACTGTCTTGTAATATTGGTTTAAATGTCCACAAAACACTTAAGTCCCTACCACCAATTTTTACTTTCTTATATATTTTGTATAATTTCTTTTACGAACTGGAATTCAGACATACTTTCTTACTTCAAAATTAATTTCTAGCTTGCAAGGTTTACAGGCGTATAACGTTCAAACACCGGTTCATGTAATATCACAAAAGTTAAGCAAAGTCGTAGTTAAGTATGTAGGTGGGTGACCGTTGCGGAATTTCTCGGAATTGGTAAATAGGGAACTGAGTTCCAATTCTAGTTTGGTTTGTGATATTCAGTTACGCGCAAAATGACTCAGGAAAGGTATCGTTCCAACTTTTCTCTAATCAACTATGGGTTAATTGTTAAGCCTTGAAATACTAAACCGTAATTGTCACAAAGAAGGAATTTTTTCAATCTAAAAAGAAATTTCTGGCTTTAAATGACCTGCAATGGATTGATAATGAATCAATCATACCTATTTTGCAATTGTTATTATTTCAATTTCGTGTATTTCTCTTATACAATAGTAAATGTTCTTTTGCCCCGTGGTTGTTTTATTTTATGTTTTTTGGCTAATGATACTTTAGTTTGTTGGCTACATCTATAATTAATGTAAGGGCTCTAGGAGAATATTTGACATGGAATAATGATGGTGAATAGGTACATGCACAAAAATAACAGATACCGGTTGATTTGCAGTGAAAGATAACATTTATTTATCAAACAACAAAAGGAAATTTTATGAGATTCTTTTCCGAGAATCAAATTGAATGCACAATGGGAATTGTTAATGAATATATTCGATTGTGACTTGTCTGTGTAAGTGTGTTTGTATGTGAAGCGTTCAAAGCCCTTGTTGCTTTGTTGTGAAAAGTTGATGGCATACACTTCGAAAGGAGGGAAAACAGGAAAAGAGAGTTACTTAAGAGTTCGAATGTTTTTATACCCTCCGGGCTTTTGATATTTTTTATTGAGACACCACAATATCTTTTTTGTTTTGTTTTGTTGCAACGCATCCATTCAAAGTACTTATGTAGGCTCCCTTTTACGTGTACAGCGTTTTACGAAAAATCTTGTCAACCCTATATAATATAATTTTCAATTTCAAAGAACTGTGGGGTTTTTTCAAGGAAATACTTTCCCATGAACGATAACATGGACATTTAGTATTGATATTTAACCATTTCATGATCATTTTTTAAATTCTAATTAACGTTAATATGCCCGGTGGTCCGAAACTCTTGCTACCTTCTACATAATATAATTTTCTATTTCAACGCTTTGTGGAGTATCTTCATGGAGATTAGTTTCGCATGAACGATAAAAGAATATCCATCAGTTGAAGGACGCCGTTCGAAGAACCTCTTCAGCAATAAACAAAGAACAACTTCGTAAAATATCACGCAGGACAATCATTTTGTGCCACAAAAATGATGGTGTTCATACAAATCTTTTTGATGCGTTAGAAAGCGAATAAACTGAATCCAGTAGATGTGCTTTGTTTTACTGTATGACTTGTTCTTCTCATTACATTGGGGGTGACAAGACTTTCGGACCACCCTGTATGAATTGGTACTTCAGTATTAATATTGTTTTAACAAATACATCATGATTCTTTTTTTAAATTTTGACTTGGATACTGAAAGCTTCACTTACTTTTGTTTATCTCTTTTCGAAAAATACCGATTTTTTTTTATTATCTATAACTGCCAGATGACTGCATTTTATTGTGGCTGCCGGAGTCAGCATAAGTTCCATAGGGATTTCCCGTTGACAAATTATTCCTTATTTTTCGATAATGTTCATCTTCTTCTCCAAACTAACTTTGCACTTTCAAACTTAAGTCAGGTTCACCAAAAGGAAGAGCTGAAAAGGCTGCAGTCTTTATTTAATCTTTACAAATGTTTACTGCTTTTTGTTAAAAATTAAGCAGGTTGATTTCATATTTAGCTAGATTATTTCCTTGGCTTGAAACTGTGGAATTCTTAGAATTCAACGAATGGATTAAACGAAATCTTATTATAATATTAGCAGCATGGCCCGGCGTTGCCCGGGCTTGATTCAAAAATCATACGACGCATACAGCAATCGCTATCATTTGACTTAAAATATTTTTGCCCTTCCTAGGCTTTAAAGGAGTGCATTTTTCCGTGCTGATGCCATGCCTTACTTTTTGCCTATCTCACACGGCGAATTTTTTCTAAGCTCTATACTAAACATTAAATCTGTCACGAAATAAGAACTAAACAAAATGAACACAAAAGGATGAGCTTTTAAAAAGGACTCGTAACTGGAAAAACCGTATGAATAAATAATTTTAACAACAAATACTTTTTCACACCCAACCCAGTTCTGTGGAATCAGAATCAACGTTGATTTTAAGAAAACGAATGAGCCAATTGGAGTAAAGTGTCATGCAGATTAAATTTTTCACACTTATGACGAATGCAGCTATCGATTTTTTTTGCATGCTAGTTAACATTCGTGGCAGCCAGCTATAGGCTCTCACTCTGGCCAGTACAAAATGGCCACAAACTACATGAAAACTGCCGTAGAAGCATTAAAAAATCGATTATTTCCATTATCGATGGGAGTTGGGAAATGCAAAGTCGGTCTTGGCCTTCCCGCTAACTTAGAGCATATGCATGTAAATTTTGGTGCAAATCCGTCGAAAATTGCGGCCGTGCATTCGTTACACACCCACATACACACACACACACATCATATCTTTTATAGATAGAGATACATTATTATTTTGGATCACTTAAGTTGTCTTTTTCACCACGTTTTAACCGTTCTATTCTGTGACCTTCGTCAGCTGCATTCTAGTACTTGTTCTTGGAATTCTAAATTTAATATTAATTAAATTTAAATTATTTTCCCTTTATTTAATCTATCTTGGTAGATTTCTCTCACTCCCCTTTTCCTGCTTAAGTGGGGGTGGGCGGCTAAATTCAAATTTTCATAACTGAGCTATTTGTTAATGCTAATCATTATTCATCTTCCTGTTGCTTGTCTATTTCTTTGCATTGGACGAAAGTATCTAGATTTCCAGCACTTCGAAACCACATCTGACAGCGGAATCTGTCTTTATTTTTTAATCAATTATACTAATTCAGTGTTGACATCAATATTGAAAAATACCACTGAGCGAATGAAACATATCAGGAGACATGTACTTCCCGGAATGGTACAATGAAAGTATTATTTTTATTTGTATATTTTCAGATGGATCTTATATAACGGATTTATGATGATGATATCGACTTCTATAGGTTTGGAGATGACAAGAGAGAAACAATATACTTTCTTAATTCACTCGATTATTTAAAATTCTTTTAACACAATTATTTGTATGCGTGTCGAGAGAAATCATCTCCAAAGTGGAAACTACAATGTAATAATCTTTTAAATAATTACTTTCTGCGTTTGAAACGTTAGTTTTATTTATAATAACAGTTAGTAGGGAATTGATATTTATTCTTCATACACCCATTGTACGATATGATTAGATTTGGCTTATGTAATTAAATAAGATAATAAGAGAGAATCCATTGCGGGTTTGTCTGTTTTAAAATTTATATTATCATTTCCTCTTTCGTAATGGAACGAGACTTCACAATTTCTATTTACCTGCACGCAATCTCGAACAGAATAAGGCACAAGTCCATCTTTAATGTTAGGCTACATCCGAAGAGCTGTCACAAACCGTTCAACCCTCTCGGTTTTTTCTCATCTGGAGAAGCGAAACATGGCAAAGGATTATCCCTAGGTTTTCCGCTGTTAGCTGCAGGAGGACTGCTTGGGATATAATACGATTTAATTCCTATCTCAAAGGAAGGAGGAATAGAAATGATAAAAAGAATTCAAGATTGAAAAAAATTGCAATGAAGAAATCGATGCAACTTGCACCCTACATGTACACATTCATTGTAATCCATTAATTTCATCCGTCCCACACTCGACCTGAAACTGCAATATACGATCCATGGCTAAGGGATCTGTAAAATGATCGACTCCCTCTACCTCACCAGTAAGTACTTGAAACTTCGTGATATTATCTGTCAGAACCGGATCAGACCGAAAAACGAATAGTGATGCGATATATAGTCGGTTGCTGACCAGACCCCACTTTCCAGTCTCAGTATAGTTTAAAGGCGTTTCCGAGAATTATTTTCCACCCTCCAAACTCTCTCTCTCGCTCTTTCTCTCTCACTCTCTCTCTCTGTCTCTCTATCTGTCTCTCTCTCACTCTCTCTCTCTCACTCTCTCTCTCTCTCTCTCCCTCACTCTCTCTCTCTCTCTCTCACTAGTAGGATGTAGCGAGTCTTTCACAGCACTATCGCTGCTTCCATGGAAAATTATTACACGAAAATTTCCTTGGTTCCGACAGGTCTAAGCTCCCCGGTGAGGACCGACCATGCCATAATAGGAAACCATCCATATTCCCTCCGTGTTCCATCGGCGAATAGTAAATTCTACACATAGAGCTTCTTCTCACGATCCATTGCTCTGTGGAACAAAACTCCCAAGACTATGTTTCCCCGATCACTACAATTATAACCTCTTCAAGTCTAGAGTTAACCGTTATTTTCCCCTCCTATCCATATAAACTACCCATTGGTGAGAAGTAAGTTCCACTCGAACAGATTCTTCCCGCGATCCATTGCTCTGTGGAACAGATCTCCCAAGAGGATATTTCCCTGATCAGCATTTACAGTGTAAACATGTCCTCCCTGTTTGCAGTTTGCACCAACGACGAACAAAGCGCAGTGAGTTCTCTGTTCAGAAGGCGTCTCAGAGGCTGAAATTCATCGGAAGCTTTTAGAGCAATACGGCGACAGTGCAATTGCGCGTAGATATGTGTATGAGTGGATCGGAAAATTTAAAAGTGTCGCACGAGGAAGACGCAGAACGCCCGCCAACATTCACAACTGACGTGAGGATTCAAGATGCGCGGGAGATGGTAATGGCGATCCGGTGAGTTATAAAGCAGAATTTTCCCTACAGCTTCGGATCACTGATATTTATTCCTCCCTGTTGAACACTGCTAGCGCATCGGCCATGTTTTTACTCTAACAGCAGCAAGAAAACTGGCGCGATCAACCGGAACCTTCGTTCACGTAACCACAATAGTATCAACTTTCTTTTTTTTTAACCCGGTATAATTAATATCGGATTTTTATTTTAACTTTCATAATTAGGACGGTGGGCTGAAAGGTTCATCGACTGACGATGAAGGAGACAGGCTAGAGCTGTGAAATATAGCATGACTTAATTTTAACACTTTGAGTCAATAGCTCCCTCCAACGCAAGCAAAGTTGTCTCCTTGTGCCGCGCCAGGAAATCTTTCTCACCGGAGTTGATCCTTCAAATCTACAAACCAACCATTCACCCTTGCATGGAGTATTGCTGCCATATATGGTCCGGTGACTCTCGTGTTTGTATCAAGTTTCTTGATAAGATCCAGAGACGGATATGCAATGTAATTGGCCCTGATCTGGCTTCTCGTCTGCAGCCGCTCTCTCACAGACATGCGGTAGCCTCCCTCTATCTTTTTTTTTTCAAATACTGTCACGGTAACTGCTCCGATGAGCTGCTTTCGCTGGTTCCCAGACTTCATGAATTTAAGCGTTCAACTAGGCTGGCATCTTGTTCTCACTCTTTCAATGTCGAAAATGTTAAATGTAGCCATCTCTTCTACTCAAATAGCTTCATGTCTCGCACTTCTCGCCTGTGGAACACCCTCCCATTTTCCGTTTTCCCTGATAGCTATAATATCCGACTATACAAATGTAATGTCAATCGACGTCTACAGAGGCCTTGATCTATCACCTGTCCTTCTCTTCATCCTTTCCTCCATCACACCTATTTGCTCTCGCACCAACTCACTGTAACCCCGCGCGAGCTAGTGTCTTCCCGCCTTGCTTTGGGTGAAACGCTTACAAAGAAAAAAAAAACTTCTTATTAATAGCTACATAGTCTATTTCCGGTAAACTGACATATTGAAAGAAAGATGAACAGAATAAATCAGCGCATACATTACTTGATGGGATTGAGCAAATTGATGGCAGAACAGCGATTGTGAGATATAACAAAAAGACAAAACTTATTAAGAGCTACAAGGGACAGGAAGATGTAGAGAGCCATAATCGTCTACGTTCCGAAGGGACACGGCACATTAAAGAATTGTAAACAACAAAAGTACAGAAATAAAGAGTGGTTATATTATTATTCTCCATTGAAGGTGCGGTCATTTTCAAGATAGTCCATAAATATTTTTTAGCTCCAAAAAATTGAGGCCAACCCGTTCCCTGCAAAAGAAATGAGGTTGTCCTTCTTTGGAGAAGGTGGGGAGGTATATTTCTACTTCCTCTGTTGACAAAGCTGGAGCGTCATCCCCTAATGTAGGAAACATGTCAGAAGGAATATCCTTGAAGGCTAAGTCCATTTTCTGCAAGTACTTGGTAACACAAAGATGCTAAATGTTGTCGAATTTCAAGAGAAGTCACTGCTAGTTGCATTTGAAGTCTTCTTTGAACGGTTACAAACAAGTTTACCTGGATATAGAAAATGCACTTATTAATAAGAAGGGTTAAAAATAATGCTTGAAAGATTTTGACAGCTGCATCACTTATCATCTTATCAGTCTATACACGTTTCAGCTCACACAGGAATTTTCGACGTATAAATAGATTAATATCTTTGTAAGATAGATTAAACTTTACTTGTAGAAGGTAATTTAATTATTTTTATAAACTCCGGAATTCTTATAGGATTTTGCTCTATTTCAAAGGATGACTTAGCCGATACACTATGTCCAGAGTAAGACTATGTCGTGACACATGTCAGTGGTCACGGTATATGAGACAGCTTGCCAGATGACCAACCGTTTCAGAAGTCAGTCTACGTCAGTTATAAATACTTAGGTTTTTTTCTGACAAGAAAAAGAAAACATGATAAAAACTTTTTGAATGTTTATGTTCGTGCTGTGTACCATAAACATCAAGTTGGTACAAACTTTTGTACATATCACGTGTTGGAAAAAAATACTGTATCTGGCGCAGAATATAAATCTTGAAGGATGTTTTTACTGTGCAAAGCATGGCCCATTAGGCCCGTGGCCGAAGTATCCTGAGAAGATTTCTTCTATCTTAGCTAAAAGCAATTGCAAACTAAAATTTACACATGTAAATGACGGTTACCATTATTTGCATAGGTGAAAGGAAAAGGAATTAATGTACAGTGATTGGAAGAAATGCTGTTCAACACGCAAATATTTTCTTGTATATTTACACAAACTAATAAACGATGAACAATAAATGAGAAAGTATATTAGCTTATGCACTGTTGAAAAGGAAGAAAAGACATTCAACTTAGCTGTTAGTAAATGTATGTCGCTGAGCATATGGGATACGGGCGTTTCTTTCTCTGTGTGTAAAAATACATTCACCCTCGGGGAAAATATTGTACACGGCGGGGTCGCGTTCCGTTTTGGTGTTGTTACATGCCATATGTTAGGTTGAAAAGTGTAGCGATATATATGCTTATACTTTGTTTGTACTTAAAAAAGTGCAACCTAACGACACCTTGTCAAACCAAGTGGGGGTAATCCGGAGTATGGATAGAAGGATACCCTTCTAACCATGAGGGCTCCAAATCTCGCCATGGTCATTTATATAGGAAGGCGATTTTATGTTAATGTGATGAGGAGACGGTCCCGGGGTTCACCACCGTTGGGAAGAATCTAGAAAACACACAACGGTTTGATCTAACCGTTGTAAATGAAATTGGGTGGATGGTATTGTTTGGGAATCGATGTTTCTCGCATGAAGTCATACGTGTTAACATAATGGACCGATAAAAAATCTTTAATATTTTTTGGTAATATATATATATATATATTAAGGCATTTTTATGTTTATACATTTTTTTTATAGATATAAATATTTAAGAATTTAAGAAAATGCTCTGTTTATAATAAACAGAATTAACAACACTTACCAGCGTCAATGTCCGAGAAATTTTAATAGGAAATATTTGTTCTCTGACACGAATCGAACCTTTATCCTATACGGAATCGTCATATAGCCAGACGTGCTTTTACCATTTAGGCCACAGAGGAGCGTTCGGTTAGCATGGTCGATTTTACTCTTTTTAAATTGTGGCTCAATCGGTAAAAGCACGTCAGGCTAATTGACGGCTCTGTATTGGATACACATTCGATTTCTGTCGGAGGACGCTTATTTTCTATGACAATTTCTCGGACATTCAGGCCGGTAAATGTTGTTAATACTGTTTATTATAAACAGCGCCTTTACTTAAATATTTGTATCTATAAAAAAAAAAAAAAGAAAACAATGTATAAAACATAAAAATTTCTTAAAATAATTATCGGACTTTGTCCATTTCATTATATATATATATATATATATATATATATATATATATATATATTGAACAATAAAAAAAATATAAAAAAAATAAAATCTTCAGACACACTAGGTTGTAGATTAATATACTTCCGTTTTTTTATTATTATTCCATTTAGATTCCTTGACTAGTTTCGGCCAAAATGGCCATCATCGGGAGGAGAAATATTTCTGCTTGCTGGTAGCAGTAAACTACAGAAATGGATGTCTTGATGGAGAAAATAAAATGTTGTCTGTAGTTTTCATTTGTTTTTTTTGTTTTTTTTTACACGAATTTTTTAACATTCCTTGTGTTGGTCAAACAGTCTCTTTTATGTTGTTATTTGAAATAAGAGCTGGATGGATCTATGCTTCCCAGAATTCCCTTGGTCCGTTTGACAGTTTTATTTGTCCTGGAGAAGGGACGTGTCTCTGTTTAGTGTTTGTGTGTGTGTTATTTTGTTCTTAGGGAGTGAGTGAGTATGATATATATATATATATATATATAAACACCCCTCTCCCAGCAACTTGGTATAAAGAAGTCACCATTAATGAAATTTCTACAAAGAAGTAAATGATAGGTTGATTGTTTAGGGGATTATCAATCACTACTGATTATTTAATGCCGAGATCTAAATATTTTGTACGCAATGTTTTTTTCTTCTTCCCAAGCGACCATACGTCTAGATAGTGACCAGGCTAAACTTCGGTGATCGTATAGGAACCATTGTTTCGACCTGACGTGGTAGTAAGCCTTAGAGAGAATTAAGTCTCTAGATTTTGCATTCTGAACATGATAATTTGTTTTCTTCCATCTAACCCCCTTTTTCTATCATTGGACATCTTTGATTTTTTTTTTCATATATGCTAAAAATGTAGTTTTCATTCCCCTCACTTGCCAAATAATTGTCTGACGGTTTTTTGGTTTTAGGACATTCCACAGCCGGATATTTAGACTGCAGATAGTTAGCCGAGAGCCATTAAGTCGAATTAAAAATATGACCAAACAGAAAAATAAAAATTATCGTTCATTTTTTATTGTTCACCCGGGAGCAAAACACGCGGAACGTCCAGAGGTGAACACATTCTCTCAAAAGAGAATACAGAGTATTGACACAAAGTAGAAGATAATAATAACGCCACTAGATGTTTTTCATGTTTCTAAAACGAAAAAATCGAACATCTGTACTTGGAAAATTCACAGTTTGGGAATGAAATAAACTAGTACAAAACACGAAATAATACAATGTATATTACAGAAATAAATCAGAACATTAGTATCCCCGAGTAGACTTGTCGAAAGCAATAGCGTAAACATTTAAATATATATTAAAATTATATATTTATAATACAGTTTTAATGGACTAATCCCATCACTAATCACATTACTAATACCATTATACTACCCTTAGTAGTATTACATACTTTTTTGTTTCTAATAAAATCACCCTGCGTTACTGTAATTCTTGTTGATTACAATTCTTCTACTTTTATGCTCCGTGTCCCTTCAGAACGTAGGCGATTATGGTCCTCCGCATCATCCTGTCCATTGTAGCTTTTAGTAAGTTTTGTCATTTTGTTATATCTCACAATCGCTGTTTTGCCATCAATTTCCTCAACCCCATCAAGTAATGTATGCGCTGATTTCTCTCAAATCCTGTTCTGATTTCCTCTGTCCATCTTTCCATCCATCTGTCCTGTGAGGATAAGGCTTTCTGCGCCCTCTTTTCTCACTACCTTCCCCAAAAACCTCAACTACCTCTTCCTGATATTAAGTATAATTTTCCTTCTTTTTGTTTTAATTCTCTCCAAATCTCGTTGTTGCTCACATGTTCGGCCCATGGTATTCTTAGCCTATTTCTGTAAAGCCATATCACTGTTGTTTCAAGTCTCTTCTTCGTCTTTGAGGAGATTGTCCAGCATTCGCTGCCAGACAGGAGGACAGATATCATGTAACAGTTCAGTACTTATTTCTTTGTTTCTAGCGAAATGTTTCTGTCTCTTAGTAATCTGCTTAGCATTTGGAAATATATCTGTGGCCATCCCTCTACGGGTTCTGATCCCAGTGTCGCACTTTCTGTCGTCTGTTAGAACATTTCCCGGATACTTAAATTTCTGTAATTGTTTGATTCTAGTATAAAAATACATAAGAATATTAAAACTATCAAACATTCATTCCTTGACGTGTCGACATGATTAAATATCAATTGTTGTCCACTGGCTGAATAGCATTTGTCCCGAAATAATATACAATAATACGTCCAATAATGAAATGTTGAATAAACGAAATAAGTAAATATCTGTGATATCTGTTTTATTTTGTCTTCATTTTCTCAGTACTGTATCGTGCAAAAGTGACTTTGAGAATCTAGAATACGAAAGTGCAGGAAATAGGAATAAAGAAAAGCATTCATACGTGATAGTACCACAGATTTAATAACACAATTCGATAAGACACCACTAAAAGGTTACATCTGTAAACAACAATGATGAAGACTATTATTTGAATGATAAAAGGAAAAATAAACAAATTTCAATACAGACTCTGAGATGAGAATAAAATAGATTGAAATAGTATATATTTAACAAAAAATATAAAGTCACTAGTCAAGGAATTATAGGAGGAATAAAAAAAAAATTCAGACAATTAAAAATGAATATATCGACCAAATCATTGTTTTAAACCAAGGAATTCAACTTGTCTTATAATATATATTTTTATGGAAATACTCAATATGACAGTAAAATAACGGTTCTTTGAATCCTCCAGATATTATCCCAGTATTCTTCAATCCATCTTTTGTTTGAAATTATTAGCTATCAATGTTTTCGGAATTATCAGTAGGATTGCGTTCAAGGGTCAAACAGACTGGTTTTGAGCTCAGTATCCACTTTTATATTATTTACTTACGTTAATCAGCAATACCCTGATCTGGCGTCTCAGTTATAGTCACTTTCCCAACACCGTAAGCTTGTCTCTCTGTGTCGTTTCAATAAATACTCCCGTGGTACTTTTTCAGACGAGCTTTTCGCTATGGTACCTAGGCATTTTTCTTTTTTTAAAGATTAAAGCTTAGTACTAGCTGAGAATCGTGACCTCGTGAATTTACACTTGGAGTGGCTAGAATAATAGTAAATTTTCTGCAAACAGTTTCTTTTCTCGCACTTATTGCTTGTATAACTCTCTCCCGAAATCATGCTTTCAAGCCAATTTTAATCTACAAAAATTTAAATGCAATTTTAATCGCGATATATTTTTCTTGTGACCATTCTTTTCTCTTCCCGCTCCCTGATAATGTTTCTGTTATTAACACATCTACGCCCTGTAGCCCCTTGTGTTTTAGTGGCTTTACGGCTTTGCATGGGGTGATACCGATATATATATATATATATATATATATATATATATATATATATATATATATATATATATATATATATAGTCATCCACAGACAGACTGGTTCCCTGTATCACAGCTCATCATTGTAGTTAGACATCAGATTGATTCAAACCGAGACAGAAACCAGACCGATTTGGAATCAGACAGAAATTCTACCTCCAAGCTATCGGCAAATCGGAAGGAAAGTTTTACCATTCTTACTATGCGAATGACGTTATATACATACATACATATATATATATATATATATATATATATATATGTGTGTGTGTGTGTGTGTGTGTGTGTGTGTGTATATATGTGTGTGTGTGTGTGTGTGTATATATATATATATATATATATATATATATATATATATATATTCAACCCGCGCACTAAGGGACCAATCTAGGATAAAAATGTAAACTGTGCACAAGGTTTAAAAACAAATCAAATAAATTAAGGACTGCCAGGTAATTAGCACAGTAATCACACTCCAATTACATTAAAACACAACTATCAAATCTTTTGATTACAGTGGGAAGGCCTTCTAGATCTGAAGCAAAATGTCTTTGACATTTTCAAGTGGTAATTGAAGTCCGTTCTGTCGATTATGGCAAAGCAATCCTTGGTAAATGACACAACGCACAGCGGATTATTTACTAAGTGTTCAGCAGTCACTGAACCTGAAGTATTGATCAACTTATGCAAATTATCGAATCTCTTATGACAAATATCTGCTGGCATGTTCTGTTCCAATCTTCAGTCTTTGATTAGTTCTGCTTATCTATTTAGAGATGGATGGGTCAAGGAAGAAGAGTAGTCGTAGAAGAAAGAGACGAGACACAAACTAAAAGTGACGATAGATTCAAAACGGTCTTTAAGACAACACCTTTCTTTCTATTATTCTTAATTTGTCTAAAAGGGGTTTGGGTAGGGTAAATGGGTACTTTCGACAGTCATAAAAAAATAACAGAACTAGATTTGTGCAGATAGGAAAGGAATAGTGTAATGTTGAATGTTGCTTCCTCCTTCCTTACTTGCTCCGTCCATGAAAGTTTCAGTTTCCTTCAGAAAAAGCACTTTTGTTGCCTCATTTTTATCCTTGCTAGTGGAGAGATTTCTAGTATTCACTCCTACATAAGAAGATGTATATCACATGACAATTCCGAACTCTGGTTCTAACACAATTTCTTTTTTTTTTCCCAGAACATTTTTTCGCTTTTGAATGCCTCTTTCATATTGTTCCGTCCTCTCTTACAACGATTTTCCAGAGATTCAAATATCTGCAATGGCTTGATTCTAGAGTGCTACAAGATTTTCTATAAAAGGATTGCATTCTATGCCTCTCAAACAAACTTTGACAACTAAGTCCAGCTCGGGCCAGCGAATTCTCGATAATGGATAACTGGCGTCTCATAACAAACTTCTTCAAGTAGATGTAACATGTCATCCGCACAGAAATCCCGGGGTGCAAACACGAAGGTGGTTGGCTGTCAACACTTACAACTTTCTGAAAACTTCTTGTCTGTACAAGACGATCTGTGTGACACCTTTCATTCATATGCTATCGTCCAGGTGTACGCCCTTGAGAGGTCATACAGGTCTCGGAAATGCTAAAGGTATTTTTTACCACAGTTGATGCTATTTTATCTCACAAGATAAATGAATGCATATATATTTATATATATATATATATATATATATATATATATATATATATATATATATATTCTAGTTATTTTAAAAAAAAAATATGATTCCTTTGCTACATAAATATTCTTATGCTTCAATAGCAAGAGCCGAAAACTTCAATATAATTATTAAAATTAAATTGAATTAAAGTTTCAAGGTCTGTTTCATCTTCATGCGATATTTTTGCTTGAAGATGAAACAGAGATTGAAATTTGAGTATGGGACTATTTCCTAGCCAATAAAACAGACCAGTTTATGGTTTCAAGTAATCGGTCCCGGTCTGTTTTGTCTTGAAGTCAGAACGCTAGGTTCGCTTATCCGAACTTTCTGTTGTGTGTCAACCCTAAATCTTAGTTTGTGAATATTTCCCTATAGATATGAACAGACTGAGGTAGGTAGGTATAAGAAAAATAAGGTTAAGAAAATCATAATAATCAAGAGAAGAATTTAAATAATTTCTCATAAGAAATTAAAAACGATATAAAATGTTGTTTTAAAAACTGTTTTACATCATCATACCTACTCCGGGCACATCGATTTTCATCACTTTTGGTATATCATTTGGGGACACAGCATTCTTTGCATTTTCCTCAGAATGACATCCAAACACTCTGAAATATTCGTATTGGAGCTCCGGTGCGAATGCCAAGCAGTAAAGCAAGCCGTTTCCTAATTTCTGATGCACTGAATTACGTCACTGTGCTACTTTTTTCACTGACGATGCCCAACCGAACCTACTATACTGTGCAGAATAATACAAAATAAAAAACAACGCGCATGCGCAAAATTATAAATATAAAATGGCGACACTTTAGACATCGCCCCCTGTATAATGTTAATATATTTACGCTAAGAAATATTATCAGAGATTTTTAAAAAGCTAATATTTTCCAATTGAATAAATATTCATTGGCAAAGCGTGGAAATTTCTATTCGTTTTCCAAATGTTGTCAAGTGAGAATATTGCCAAAAGAAGACCCGAAATATTTATTTGGCAAAGATGAATGAGTGATGGTTTGAAAGCCTAGAGGAAATATTTGGCCACAAGTCTCCATTGTTTATTCAAACAGAATGTTTGTATCAACGTGAATCCATTAAGTCTCAAACTTTAAATTACAAACCAAGATGTTTTAAAACGAAACTAAGTGATAGACTGTTCCAAGCAGTGAAAGAATAAAACGTTGACTGAAAAGAAACCTTCGAGAAACTAGCAGGGATTGTAACTGAGAAATAAAATGAAAAAAAGTTGGGATATATATAATACTATGTTCTGACAAAAATTAGTAACGAAATATTTATTCATGATATACTTGTTTGATTCCGTCAAATAAACATCGGTCGTAGAGTTTATTTCGAACGTCGATCCTCTTCCTACGACAATGCAAAGGACACTGATCTCCTAACCGTCGATCCGTCGTTCAAATAATTTGCTCTCGTCCGTTTGTTTTGAATGGGCATATCATACGTTCTGATGTTACACCAGCGACACCCTTTGGGGTCCACTCATTCACTTGGTGGTTAACAGTTTACATTTAACTTTAACGGCACCTAGCTCTTTTGAAATTCTGAATTGACGCCAAGTAAAATTGTTTCCCTTTTATCTTTTAGGATGATCCCTGTAAATACTGGGGTCGTCACAGGTCATGTTCTCTTCGATCAAACATTAAATTAAATTCAGATATTTAATATATCCTGACTCACATAGGAATAATAAATCATAATATACGAGTAAAACGTTGGGATTCTTTTTTATAAATAAACATGAACATAAGAAAGATCTTCTATATAACAATTTATCCAATGCCTTTGTTACACTTAGAAATGATTTCAACCATAATTTTCATCTCAGAGTGCTCTCCATATTAATTGATAAGTAAAATAAAGCTAAATGTTATCAAAATTGCATTAATCGATATTAAATCAAATACAAAATTATAGACCCTGCAACTTGGCGATATCATAAATAAATAGCTGCATCTACTGCAAGGAAATTTTTCTTGCACGACACAGTCCCCGAAAATTTTTCTCGACAGAATCCATCCTACAAAATTTACAAATCTACCAGTAGTCGGTGCATTTAATACTGTTGCCATATCTGGTCTGGTGGTCCTGCTGTACATTTCGAGATTTTTGACAAAATCTGAAGAAGGATCTGTTATAAAATCTGACGTGAGGTGACTTCCCTCTGACTTTTCTTACAAATACTTGCATCTGCTGTGATACACTTTATACTTTGGTAACCCGACTTCATGAATTCATGATTGCTACTAGATTGGCATCTATGTCACATACTTTTGCTTTTGAAATTGCTAAATAAAACCCCCATTTCTATTTCAACAGTTTGTTTTCCCGGTTTCCCTACCTGTGGGGGGGGGAAATTGAGATCAAGAAGAGACATGTCATGTGGAACTAGAACAATCTAACTCGGTGGACGAAATAAAGGGTTCGGTGCGAAATTCCAATCACCTAAAGAAGGTCGGAGCGCACAACGGCCGATACTTAACACCCGATACGAAAACTGAAATAAAACAATAAAAAATTAAACAAACCTTATTTTTTAAATATTTTTAAAAACATTGCGCGATACACTATACTCTATTGTGTATCGACTAATGTTTTTAAAGAATTATAAATCTGACTGTTTATATATATATATATATATATATATATATATATATATATATATATATATATATATATATGAAGAAATATAGTTTTTATATGTGCCATATTTATGGGATAAAATGCGCAATATCAGAAATAGAGCGAGAGTAAATATATATATTGGTTCTGAAGAAATGGGGTCTGATGCCATGAAATAAACTATTATCTATAGATTTTTAAGGACTCCTCTTTCAATATATATATATATATATATATATATATATATATATATATATATATATGTATATATATATATATTAGCATTGTAACCCTTCTTCGTCGGGTGTTTCATTACGGGTAATTTTTGCCATTCAATTGGACTAGTATTGGTTGGCTCAACATGAAGTGCAGGTAACAGACACAGAGCCTATTTGGACGTCCACTAAAAGGCCGTATTTAGTGTCGAGGTTGTAACGGAAGGACTAGTTTAACCAACAGCCATTGCTGATCGTTGGTATGCTAGGCTGAGCGTCCCTTTGTGTGCTATTGGCGTTTAGTCTATTTTGACGTTTAGCATATGATTTCGCTGACCGCGCAGAAGCAGTAGAAATAGCATTCGACTGCAAATGATTTCCGTGCTGCTTCTCGGTTACAGTAACACGCGCATCAGCAGTTGATGAGGCGCTTCTCCTCAGCCGCTGAGTCCTATGATTAGAATTCTCAGCATGACGCATAACAGTATTTGAGGAGGCCATTCTCCTCAGACGTTGTAGTTTTTTGATCCGCAGTTTCAGTCTCACTCGCAGTGGCAATTGAAGAGGCGTTTATTATAAGCCTTTTAGTCCTTCGATCAGCAGTTTCAGCTTTGTTCGCAGTAGCCTTTTAGGTATGCTCTCCTGGAATGCTGATGGCTACGGTGATCTTCGAACTCAGTGGCTCTGAATGAAGCATTCTTCGAGGCATTTTGAGACAGGTAAACTGAACCTTCTGAAGACGATTCATTATGCTTTATTCACATGGCGAACCTAGCGGCAGTGGTCTTGCGACCTAGGCAATTTCTTTTCTTTGGTGGCATGTCTTAGGCAAGTATGAATTGTCAAATGGAATGCGTGGGCAAATACCAGAAGAAAACGCTGGAAAAGAAATCAATAAGCACGAACAACTTCAGGAAAGGTTGGAAAAATAAATGTTGAGCAACAAAAAAGCAAGCTAAATTATTACTACGGTGAATGCAATGCAAAAACATGCAGGGCAATAAAAAAAATGAAATATGGAACAGCTACAAACGACAATGAAAGCAACACCAAAAAGCTGTAGTAGTAGGCTTTATGCAACAGAAAAGGTAACCTCACTTGAGAAATATTAATGCTTGGCCAAGAGAAGGGAAAAGTGGAAGTAGAGCTGGAGGTACAGAAGTAGAAGCGGAATTGCGGAATTAAGTGGTAGCAATGTGCTTAGGATTGCGTAGAGAATCAGTATGACACGGTGACATTTGATTGGAAGTTTCGTGCTACCAATAGGCAACTCGAATAGGTGTCTGTTTTGAAGGTCATGCGTATGGGCATGCATTAGCGCGTGTATCAGCGCGTGACACATCGCGTGACACAGTGCATGTTGCAGAGCCACACGTACACGCGTTGCTGCACACGTGAATTATCAAGGTCAGCAGGAAGCGATGGGCAACGTGTGGAGATGTGAATCACGCCCACACAAGCATGACCTAGGATTGTAAGGTTATGCGTGAAAAAGTAATATTAGGAAATGTATTAGGCGAATGATAACTGACAAAGCATGAAGAAAAAAAAACTTGGTAAATGGACACAGAGAGTCGCAGAATAAGTGGGTGTATTTGGATGCAGGCAGAATGGTGTCTAAACGCGGAGGTAACGAGGCACATCTCTGATGAATTGCACCTGTAAAACTTGTTTTATTTTCACTACAATTGAGCGGTTGTTTGACAGGAAAAATTACGGAAATAGGATGTCCCTGACAAAAGTTACCTTGCCTGTGGCATCATCAACCCCCTCCCAAAAATGTTATTTTGCATGCCTGTTGCCTGCTACAGCCATGCATTAATCACCCCTGCATATGTTACATGACTGTCTCTTCATTGCGCATGTTTTGCGTTAGGTTTCAATTCTCTAAATTGATTGTAGGCTATTTTTTTAAAGACATTAAAATTGGCCTTTGATCTTTGTGCAAAGTGTAAAAAAAATTCAGTTTTTCGATTTTTCACCTTCAAAGTCATAATGTTTTCTAGCCAATTTGGACTAAAAAAAGGCACTGCAGAATTATTTATCAAACAATTTTTTTTTCATCGAAATCACATGAAGACTGTTGAAACACATAAAAAACATCCGATCTCACACTCGCACACACATACATACAAAAGCACATTTTGAGAATAATATATATATATATATATATATATATATATATATATATATATATATATATATATATATATATATATGTGTGTGTGTGTGTGTGTGTGTGTGTGTGTGTGTGCGTGCGGTGTGTTTGTGCTTATCGGATAGGCGGTGGAAAAATCCAGAGACAAGGACTGGTTTCTATTTAAGTATTTATTGAAACCATGGCATCTAGAATGAATTTCATAGTGTTATTAACGCGCAAAATGAGGTCACACAGCGAGAGATAAGAGATGTAACGCCATTAAGAAAATTCATTCTCATCACATTTTTTGCCATCCCAGGAGACGTTTATAGACATCGCTTTTTACCGACATTTTTAAAAACATTATTATCGATGAATGTTTCAGTCTTCTCGTGTATGTGACGTCCGGTTGTCGTTGGATGTCACTTATTTTTATTTTTCATCTCGTCACCATGTTACCGACAAGAATGAAAATATTTTATTATATTTTTTAGAAGAAAGGCAAGCATATTAATCAGTGTTCTGTCATAAATTAAAACTTAACATTTTCTTTTTTCTATTAGACATGTTTTGATTGATTGGGTTTTTAAGGTTTATCAACCCTTTCGCAGGTTATTTAAATCCAGAAATAATTTTAGATAGTATGTATTCTGGTTAATAATAATGATTTAATGATATAAATCTCACTAATTAGCTCATAGATTGTGGGGCTGATATTAGTTTGATTCATGCCTTTCCCATATATCTGTTCAAATAAGTAAATATGAAACAGCCAGCTGAAATTGGAACGCGGCTCCATCATCCTCCTCATCATCATCAACATCATCATCAACATCATCAAAACTGTTTCGATTTGAGGTCATGAATTAAAGTGTTCTCTCATCTTCAGTCACATTGGTTTATGTTTCAACAATATCCAGATAGTAATGTCATTTAAATCTGCATTTTTATTATACTTGTAAAATTTCAGTGTTCTTTTGCGTTTAAATTTCCACAATTTAAACTAGAATTTTAAAAGAAATCTAACCAAATTATACCATTGGCTTTATTTATTTAGATTTTTAATTTAATGTTATCATGTTTATACAAATATAATTTCTACTTTTGGTTATCAACTCCATTTAATTACATTTTGTTCAAGTATATACTAACAGTCATTTGCAATGTCACTTACAAATCATCTCTTCAGTAGTTTTGGCGTAAGATTGCGCAGGTTTCGTTTTTAAAATCTTAAATATGCTATTCATGAAATGAGTTTGCATCGACCAAAAAAGTAATAATCATTCCTGTAAGGTCAGGTGAATATGGCAGATTGGTTAGAAGAGACCAACCGAGTTCCAAAATTGTGCTGTTATTCGACGCGCTAGGGTTGTCATAGAGTAGGCAACATTTTTCTAATTACGATGGCGGGGTTCATTTTGAGCAAACTTTGCAGCGGCAGAATGTATAAACGTGCATTTAGTGTTTTAAGAACTCTAAAGGAATAATACTCTGCCGTACAAAAATGCAGCTTTGGAAACTGAGATTGTGGAACCAGACCTTTGTCCGGACATGCATATAAAATCGTCTCATTATCATTATCGTCAAAACTGTTTCGATTTGAGGTAACGAATTAACGTGTTCTGTCATCTTCAGTGACATTCTATAATAATTAGACAATAATTTTCCAGCCTCGTCTGTCATCTGCTAGTTTGCATTTTTGTTGTAGATCTTCGTTTCTGCCTTGTTCTTTGCATGTCTCTGTTCAGCGTTGTGGTTATGGTGGTTCTTGGATGACATCTGAACTTTTTGAAGTCAGTTTTTTCAAAGTAAAACTCACATGACTTTGTTAGCACGGCATTCTGTATCCATTAAATATCCTTAAATAAGTAGTTACTGCGTAGCGGTAACTGGAGCATCCAATACCTAACCGCCAAAAATTACTTTAAACTTAAAATCTGTTAATTTTTTAATCTTTCAGAACGCCAATTAGAAAGCATTGAAACTAAACATGATCATCAAAACAGTTTAAATTTCAAGTCATGAAGAAACATGTTCTCGCATCTTCAGTGACATTGTATACTGATTCGACAATATTTTGCCAGCCTTCTTCAGCCTTCACTAAAGGAACAGTTGGATCTTTCTGCCTTGTTTTTTGAATGTTTCTGTTCATCGATGCGTTTTGGTTGTTTTTTGGATGATTCTGAACTTTTTGAAGTCAGTCTTTTCAAAATAAAATTCCATGGCTTTGTTAGGCATTTTGGTTCCTTTCGCAAAATATGCACAAGTTTCCATCTTGCTTTCAAAATGAACAAAGACAAAAAAGATTGCCCAATTTTTGTCTCTTGTAAGTAACACACGTCTAGTTTGTACTTTTCTGTGTCTATCGCTAATTGCTCTTGTTTCTCTCACCTGGTCAAGCCCGTACATTGAATGTTCGAACTGAAAAGCTCATGACATTGGAAGTTAAATATCTGAATATTATCCTTCTCAGAATGCAACGTCTTAAATAATAGTTCCTGCTTCGCAGTAACTGAAGCTGCTATTACCTATTAAGCCAGAAAATACTTTTAAGCAAAATTTATAGTTTTTCAATTAAATTAAAAATTAAATTTTTGAGCTTTGAAAAACGTGCCATATTTCAAAAGCCTTGAAACTGATCATCATAATCATCAAAGCCGTTTCGATTTGAGGTCATAAATTAACATGTTCTCTCATCTTCAGTGACAATATTATGACAGCCCCCTCTGTCCTCTGCTAGTTTTTCATTTTTGTTACAGATCTTCGTTCATTGTAAACTTTTCCAAAGGAAAAGTGGGATATTTCTGCCTTGTTCTTTGAATGTCTCGGTTCAGCATTGTGACTACGGTGGTTCTTGGATGACCTCTGAACGTTGTGAAGTTATTTTTTTGAAAATAAAACTACATGGTTTTTTGAGATGGGCTTTCTGCATCCATTCGCAAAATAAGTCCAAGAAGTTATAATATTTTCCGAAAGTTGTCTTTCTCAATATGCAGCATCTTAAATTAGTAGTTAGTGCATAACAGTAACTGGAACAGTCATTAAGTACTCTACTATTGGCTCCTTGATTAACAATTCCGAGCCATTGAAGCTTACCCCACATAGTATTACCCAGTGGCCACCCTTCTGCGTAATGACTAGGCTCGACTTTGAACCAGTGTTTCAACGCGACGTGGCTGTAGACCTCAAGTTTTCAGAGGAAATGTTCAGTAATTAACATTCCACGTTCGGTTAGGAATAAAAGTGTATTTGAGCGAGTAAGGGAGAGTATCGAACGATATCTAAACACATCAACTTGAAGCAAATTTGGATCTTTCGGATGTCAATACAACGAATTTTAAAATACATCCACCTATTTCCTTACAAGACAGGCCATTAACTCACACGACAAATGTTACAACATGCTGTGGCCGTAAACCTAAATATTAAATGTAGTGGTCGAACTTTTCCTCATTTACGAGAATCCCACCATGGAATTTTTCACTAAATTTGCTGGCTCTTATTAATGTGTTTATTTATACAACGAAGAAATAAAAAAAATGCGACAGACTGAAGCATCAGTTATTCATTATTATCAAATGTTTATTTGTATTTATTTATTTTTTTTGCAGCTCGAAGCAATCCGTTTTAAAAGTCTTAATATTTTTTCAATTGTTATTATGTATCTTGCATTTTCGTACATGAATTTTTAGCTTATTAATTCATTCTTGTCTTTTCTTGATGTCTGTTTTTCGTGCGCTATCATTAGCCTACAAAGTAGGAATCGTATGCTTTTAAGAAATATGAGCAGTGTTTGTATGGATTCATACTCTAACAACCCAATTGAATTTATCTATCCATTAGATTAATTTGCTTGGCGCCCGATTTCAAAACCAATTCTACAGAAGAAAGCACTTTACATAATTAGGAAAATGCTTTATGGGACAATTTAGCATTGAATTCTTTCAAGCATTATTAGATTCTATTAACTGGAGAAACGAAAATAAAGGCAATGTTTTTATTTGGGTGTGGAAGCCCGGCGCAGCAAACAAAAGGTTATTAAAGAAGAGTTACGAAAAGTGAAGATTTAAAATTTAGAACAGCCAATCACATACATCAGTGTTGCAGGATTCCTTTTGGCTCAGATCAATAATCTTTTAGGAATCGAGAACAATATTTTCAAAAGTTTTAATCCTTTTATGATTGATTCTCAGCTGACCGCGTAAAATTCTTTACAGCTTATTAACATAACTGC
>OZ010578.1:128575382-128632882 GCA_963932145.1 Acanthosepion lycidas
CTTTGTTCATTTGGTTTTCTACTTTTGCTTAACATTATTGATTTTTTTGGTTGGATCTTCATTCCTTCTTTAAGCCAAATGGAAAGACAACGCCTGAAACTCAAATAACACTAGGCCGAAACAGTTTGATAATGAAAAGAAAAGAATGAGTACAATTGTCTGACTGTAAATAATTTCACACTTATTTTAATGAAATTATTTGCAATAACTATATTACGATTAACCATACATCATAAACTACCTCTTATTTTTATCATATTAAAAACAATTCATAATTCTAAAAGAAAACTAATAATTTGAATACAAAAAAATATCCTTCTGTAGAGATTCATTCATCCTTTCTACATTTGAACAAAAGTTCAGCATATCACTTACCGTTTTATAATAGTTGACAAAGAAAGAAACCATCGGAAAATAGGAGCTAATTCTTTTGATTACTTTTGATTACTGAATAGTTACAAGGAATCTTACAATTCTTCAATTTAGGTCTATGTTCCCAGATTTTTATTTTTAGCCTGTTTAGCATAATTACGTACCAAGTTATAAAAACATGGAAAAGAGTAAATTTTAAAATTACTGCCTATAGCACACACTACAAATTTACTCCCCATCATTCACTCATTATTTTTTCACGAGAGAGTGAACCAATATTAATAGCAGCAGACCTTACAAGTGATTCAATTTAATCGTCCCACATTAGCGGAAAAAAATTGGACGGAGAAAATGCATTCAGTTATTCGTCTGATGGTTAGCATCAGTCATTCTGTTGGAAGATAAAAAAGTTCACTTGTACAATTAAATGAGAATACACACGCATACACATACACACACACACACACACACACACACACACACACACACACACACACACACACACGCAGTTGTCATTTGAAATTCAGGTAATAATTCTCCAGATTTGATCTTTTTAATCGTTTCACCCAAACCAATCTGGTAATTTCACTCGCAGGCACGAAGTGAAAGTGAAAGTGAAAGTGAAAGAGGATTTAAAATCATTCAATGTGTCAACAGCATACCTATTTTTATACAAGTCATGGTCAATATACATGTCCTACAATATATTTTATACATACTATATATAATTTAGTATATACTAAAACTGAAAGAGCTAAATATCTTCTTTGGGTTGAAGTAATTCCTTGGTTTGGAGTTTGTGATGCGTGAAATTGGACATTACTTTGCGTGCCACGTGTAACACGCGCATGTCGTAAGCAAAAACTTGCTTTCATGATAAAAACATATGTTGAAGTGATTAAGTTTACTTGATTTATTTTTATCTTTTTCTTTCAGGAGAATATTATTTTAATTTGTTAGGAGAAAAGCGACAAAAGAAATATCACTAGCCAACGCTTATGACAATAGGAACCGGCCAGAAGTTAGGTATAATTAAAATATGTTACCTCCGAATTATCCACCAGAAGGTATATGCAGGGAGACCTACCTGCAAATACCCTAATATTATGCGACTTTTGACCACAGCTACTACCAAAGGGATCGAGTTATTTACTACCTGTCGAGATGCAGCGAACATTAAAATGTCAGGCCAGTAACCTGAAAATGGGAATTCGCACCCAATGATCACTCGGCTAAATTGTTAACGCCATGGAAGGAAGGAAACGATAAAGCATATGCATAAACACGGAATAAAACCTGATAAATAAAAATCTATCTATTTCTTTTTAACTTGTTAACGGCACTATAGCATGGGCGCTTTTATCAAGACATAATCTTGAAGATTTTTATTGAAAATAATCCATGCCCTCGTCCATGCCGAAAGGGAATTACTCATTTACTAAAAATCCTCTGAAGCTTACTGCAGGAGAAATCTATTTTTGTTTTGTTTGTTGAACGGCATATTAGATACTTATGGGTCATTTAATGCGGAACACAATTTTCATTGGCAGCTTTGAATTTATAAAATTAGGATATATATTATTCTGCTTTCACAGTTGAATACATGGTAGATGATTCTGCATATACATGCTTTTTTGCATATATATGATTTTTGTGGATATAATTGCTAGAGGCATTGCTATATGTGTTTTGTTTTGTAGTTTTCTTGAAGCTAGAATTTTGAATACAGTTTGATTTCTTTCAAATTTTGGAGGACATTATACGGATTAATTTCATGAAAGAGATATTTCATGTTGTTTTTGGTTGATTTTTGTTTTGCATGTCGACATCTCTGTGGGTCATTTAATGCTGAAATCTAAATATATTGAACAGAATTGTATGCCTTCAGGTACATTTTAATATATTGTTGGTCATTTTACTTTAAATAAGTATTGCTGTTGTTTTTCCTATAAATAGGTATTGTTAGTCATTTTATAATAAAAATGTATTCTTCTACTTTCATAGAGTTTTGTTTGAAACTGGTTACTTTAAACTACTTACGTTACATAATCACTTATCGGGCCCAGAACTACCAATAGTCACGATCAATGCATGTTCCCTTGCGGACGCACCAGTTTTTAAAAGACTAGTGGGCCTTAAACACACATCCGAGCTTATGTTAAACTCGTACAAACGATCCATCGCTAAAGATCACTGGAAAGGTTGTCGGCTTCCTGCACAACTCCAGTAAGTACCTGACTCCATAGGCAATCCTTTAAATTTACACAAGGCCGAAAAAATGCAGTACTTTTGTCATATTTGGGCGGGAATTGCAGAGTCATCACTTTCCAATGTGGGTGACGGATCGTTCTCTCTTCTTCAACCTCTCCCTCACAGGAAGAATGTGGAAAACCTCTCGCTGCTCTCTCGCCACAGTCCATGTAAAATGCTCGGACTAACAGCATTCCTTCACATCAAGGACCCGCAAAACCACTTACATTCTAGCAAATCACCCACATACCCCCCGTTTCCATTAGTGAGAAAAGAAGTTCCTCTCAAACAGCTTCTTCCCGCGTATTACTGCCCTGTGGAACAGACTTCCAAGAGGATGTTTCCCCGATCGTTACAATCCACACCTGTTCAAGTCTAGGGGTAGCCTATATCTTAAGCTCTTCTCCGTATAAACTTCCGCTAGGCGTAACCCTCTAATTCGAGTGAACTTTACTGTAAAAGAAAAAAATCACAGTGACCATACATAATAGATTTTTAAACAAAGGAAATAATTTCGATTTTATCAAGACATATTACTTACACATACTGATAGACACTATTTACATTATTCGATGAGACGAGGTATCATGTAGACTATTTACATTATTCGGACTATTATCCTCATCTTTGTTGCCATATTTATTACAACGTTTAGGCCGTTATACGCCCCGGCCTTCTTCAGGTGGTTGAAATGTCGAGCTGAAACCTTTTTTGCGCTCACTGGGGTAGACTGTTCTCGTTCCACTTGCCATATCTAATGGATGTCAGTTATCAATTATCTCTTGTTAATTCCCTTCTCCCAGTTCTCCACTGCCTTAACCGTGTATTGAACTCACACTATTTGGGCCCTGTCACTGGATCTAATTAATGCTTTTATCCACCGTGCCATGTGCCCTTGAGGCTTCAGGTTCAACATTCCAACCACCTGAAGAAGATCGGAGCGTACAACGGCTGAAACGCTGTAATAAATATGGCGACAATAGTGCGAATAATGTAAATAGTTTACATAATACCTCATCTCAGAAATATACACAGATATTGATAGACTTTTCTTAGTTTTACTTTTTCGATGCATTTTAGATAGAAATAGTATTAAAGATATTAGGTTGGTGCAAAAATAATGGCGGGATAATGTCGTTTTTTACGTGATTTTAACGTCAAAAAACGACATTATTACGTCATTATTTTTGCACCAACCTAATAGAAGATTTATTATAGGTGGAAACCTTCTTTTTTTTTTAATCAGTTACAAATCATTCCCCTCACCGCTATGATTATTTTTTTCTGATTTTTTCACTAGTACCCTAATTATTACAAACCCCAATATTATTTGACACAAGAGACCATGGAGTATCCAGTCTGCATTGACCGAGCTGCTGATTTATAATTACTCAAATTAACTAATTCGATAGCATATCCAGACGGTTTATAATTTATATAAAACGTTTACTTTCAGGATCAACGATAGAATGTGAAGCACGCAGTAAGGATCGAATGATATTTTAACGGTTTATAGTAATGTTTTGCTAACCACTGCACAAAGCTATTATATCCCGACCGATATCTTGTCTTTCTATCATTTTATTCTCTCTTTTTTCAAGCTTCAACTAATTCATTATATTGGAATTATTATTAAAGGAGATATTAGTTGCTGTGTAAGCTGAAAGGGATTTCGAGATTAAAAAAAAAAAAAGAAAAAAACGAAAGGGAATTGAAAAAAAAAGATAAACAATCATTATTTGATTCCTACTTGATTTTGTTTCATAAAAATTCTAAAATATGAAATACCGTCATTTAAACTTGAAGTTAGAGGAAAATCGATCATCTCAGTATTTGGATCCGCTATTGGCCAATACAATAAAACTTATGAAAATTGTGACAGATTTATTGATAAATGCTTTAAAAATGCCATAAAATCAATATCATCCTTCACAAATATTAAAATCAAATGCCAAATAACATATGAAAAATGTAACTATGAAATGCATTAACTTTTCACTTTGATTAAAATTTTAGCATACACACACGTACACACACTCACACTTACTCTCTCACTCTCACACTCTCTCACACACACACATACACACACACACACACACACACACACACACATATATATATATATATATATATATATATATATATATATATATATATATATTTGTGTGTTTGTGTGTGTAATGAGTTGACACCAAAGATTAAATATACTGACTTAAAAGAACTGTCGACATTTTTTTTTCTTCCTACCATAAGTCGAAGGATTCGATGGTCTAATTGGGACGAGGCACAAGTCGATATTCACAAGAACTAAATAGTAAATGAGGAGGGAAAATTTAATTTAATTTTATGATTTTTTTTTTTACTATCTTATATAGTGATCGCTCGGCTCATCATTTGAACATTTTAGGTTTATATTAAAATACACCAACCAGGTTTATTTAGAGGGCGTGTGGAATATTTTTCACTTTTATACTCCCTCGGAAAATTTATCATTTATTCGGTAATTTTGTTTTTTACTCATAAATTTGCTTTTTCTCGTGTTCCGAAATTAAAGTCCCCAAGGTGTTACGCAACATGCTACCGCGTGTCTGACAGGAGCTGGACGAGAGAAATGAATTTGTTCATGTCACAGGTGGTGTACGTATTGAACTTTTGTGAAGTTTTATGAAATCGGTTATGTAATCTGTATTCTCTTGAATGTCTTGTTCTTATTGTGATACATATATATATATATATATATATATATATATATATATATATATATATATATTATAATAATAATAATAATAATAAAAAGTCTTAAACACTAATATGCCATGGTCACAATTTATTACATTGGAATCGTAAATACGATCCAATTCATCAGACCTACAAATTCAAAAAGAAAACAGAAAAGAACAACTTCGGAAAGAAAAATAGAATTTAGAGAGTGTAAGTATGAGAGTGTGGGACGAATGTTAGTGCTAAAGAGAGGGGTAACATACGAGAGAAGATGGGAGATTAGAATTTAACAGAGAGGGTTTTTTATGCATGTGTATATTTACCACTAATATTATATATATATATATATATATATATATATATATATATATATATATATATATATATATCAAAATAAAACAAGTATATTTAATTTCGTTCGCCTGGTACATGTAGTTACTGAGATATTCATATTTTAAATGGTGTCAGTTTTTTGGGACACATTGTATTACGACAGACATTACAATGATTATCTACATTATTGGGACTATTGTCTTCATCTTTGTCGCCATATTTATTACAATGTTTCGGCCGTTGTATGCTCCAGCCTTCTTCAGGTAGTTGGAACGTTGAACTGAACCCTTTATTTCGCTCACTGGGGTAGACTATTCTAGTTGCACGTGTCATGTTTAAAAAAATCAGCCGGTGCTGACCAGATATGGAGAGAGAAGGGAGATCACCGGCCTCTGTGGGATCAGGTTGAGATCATAGACAAAGAACACCATTGGACAATTCGTAAACTTAACGAATCAGCACATATGCTAGGCCACAAAAATCTCCTGAGCCGACCAAGCATAGAAATGAATACAATATGGGAACCAGTAATAAGGAGTGCCAGAGAAAAGCGATAATAACAACAAAAGTTGCAATATGAGCTCTGGTAAAATCATGTCATGATAACAGCAATACACTGGTAAAAATGCTTGCTGAGACATTAGTTTTATAATACCCAGAAATTCATACACAGATGTCGTCAAGGACACATGGCACAGTGGATAAAGGCATTGGTTATATCCAGTGAGAGAACATTCAGAGAGAAATTAACAGGAGATAAGATTCCTTAAGAATCCATCCAGTTATAAATTATTTCATGAATATATCAATAACTGATAACTGATACCCATTAAACATGGCACGTGGAACTAGAACAGTCTACACCAGTGAGAGAAATAAAGGGTTAAGTTCGACATTCCAAACACCTGAAGAAGGCCAGGGCGTACAATGGCCGAAACGTTGTAATAAATATTTCAACAAAGATGAGAACAATAGTCTGAATAATGTAAATAATGTACATAATACCTCATCTCAGAAATATAGACAGGCATAGACAACGATTTATATGAAAAATTGGAGAAAAGAGTGCAAAAAACCTTGTCTACGAAAATGAGAAATACTGAGTCACAGAAAAAAAGAATATGATAGGATAAGAAGGGCACCCCGAGGCGGTGTAATGGTTAGCAAGCTTGTCTGGCTAGATCAATTACGACTGAGTAGTGAGTTCGATCCTCACTGGGTAACACATACTTTCGGCTTTGTGTCACGTCTAAGCTACGCTTGGAAAATCTCTATGATAGCATAAGAATCTTGGGACGTTTTGTCTGTGGGAAAATACATGTTGAGTGAAAGAAAACATCACCCACTTCGAGTACAAACGAGTCTTTTCGTTATTATCAGGAACTAAGTATCTGGGAAGCGGTTTAACAGAGGACAAAAAAAGCGACACTGAAATCCGAAGGCACATTGGGATAGAGAAAGATGCATTCCACTGGATAAGCAGAGTATTAAAGAGACTGAAAATCTTCGTTACAATGAAAAGAGTACTTACGTAATATCTGTCCCCCTATATGCCAGTGAATGCTTGACAATCCCCTTAAAGATGAAGAATAGACTTGAAGCAACAGAAGTGTGGTCCCACAGAATGATGCTGACGATACCTTCTATATGTGAGCAATAAAGAAGTTTGGGAGAAAATGGAAACAAAACAAACACATATACTTAACATAAAAAGAGGGATTAGAAATAGGGCCGATTAAAGACTATAGGGAGAGAGAAAAAACGCATAACTTACTTAGTGACCTTAAGTAAATGGATGACGGAACAGGTTATAGGGGAAATAAGAGAAAGGCATAATTTATCAAGAGCTACGAAGGGCAGGATGTTGTGGATAGGCAACGCCCTAAGTGGACACGGAACATAAAGAAGAAATGTCAGTATCGGAGACAAGAGTGGTTAAGTGCATCCTGATTGGTACTATCAAGTACTTGTCTATAATGATTACTAAACAGAGTCCCAGAAAAACGAAGAAAATGGTCGAAAGTAATCAGAAAACAAAATAACAAAGACATGAAATCTTAAAAGAAAAGCAACTCGTCAATTTTAATCCAGTAGTGCAAGAATTTATTCGAAAATCGGAAAAATAAATTAACAAAATTAAAAGGAAATATTTTGTCGATTGAATATCAGACAAATCGTTTAAATGAATTCTTGCTCACTCACACACACAGACATACACACACGCACACACACACACATATATATATATATATATATATATATATATATATATATATATATATATATATGTATATTGAGCACAGACGATCCTTAAGAATCCATTCAGTTAAAAATTATTTCATGAATATATCAATTAGTCAACTCGTTAAACCGAATTATTTTTTTCTTTTTAAAAATGGAGTCAATTTATGCAGACGAAAAGAGAAGAGAGAGGAAAAAAGAAAAAAATAATAATATTAAAAGAGGAAGAAAGAAAATAAAGGTTTTAAAAAATATTGGGGTGGAAGAGAGAAAGACAGAGAGAGGGATATATATATATATATATATATATATATATATATATATATATATATATATATATATATATATAATTATGTATTCGAAAATTATATATATATATATATATATATATATATATATATATATATATATATATATATATATATACATAATTATGTATTCGAAAATTATAACTTACAAAATCACCACAAAAATATCCACTCGGAAAAGTATTGTAAGTTTAGTATGTGATTACGTATACTATGGACTAATTTTATTTATGTACATATATGTATGCAAGCGTTTATAATGTTGTCTGTTTGTGTGCATATATATGTGTATTTTTATATAAAAAAAAAAATATATATATATATATGTGTGTGTGTGTGTGCGTGTGTGTGTGCGTGCATCTATATATGTGTGTATATATCTTTGTCTTGTTAAATGGATTATGTATGCTAACTATAATCAACTTTTTCTCTGTGTGTTTAATAATTAACATTTTTCGTTTTGTTACATTGTAATCTTGAATAATCTCTGAATCTTTTACAGTCATTTTGATAATATTGTTAGTATTGTTTTTAGCTAGTTTGCACGTTTCTACTTATTTTTATATGGGTGGATATAATTAGATATTTCTATCTGCGCATGTTCGTCGGTATGTTGGTATATTTTTGTATGTTTTTATATGTTGCTGTGTAGATTGATATTTTTGTATGTATTTCTATGTGTGTTTGTATAATTGTGTATGTGTTTTTGTGGTTTTAAATTATTTCGTCTTCAAGTTTTTAATTTTATAAGGAAAAAAACACATACCTGATGATGAATAGAATACTATTCGTAAGTACTAGCATTTTCAAACCACAAAAACTGGAAACAACAGACATCAATTTTATAGCCGAGGATCACTTCACTCTATGGATTAACAGTATTTTAATGCATACATTATACTACTAGCGATGGATGTCGCCAATAATCGCATTAACATTTCTGATTGATTCTATGTGTGATTATTTCTTATATATATATATATATATATATATATATATATATATATATATATATATATATATATATATATATATATGTATGTATATATGTGTGTGTGTGTGAGTGTATTTAGGCAGCAACCTTCTTTCATGCACATTTCATTACTATGACAGACAAAAAGGTCCTTTTATTTATTTTTTTATACAATTTCTCATGCGATCTAATTTTCTTTTCCACTTTCGGATGATAAATTATATAAAAACCGTCCAATTGTTCTTTTTATCCGAGCGCTTTCGGCTATAGATTTAGCCATTTTCAAGGATGAAATATTTTAACTAGAAAATAAGAAATAGTTTGTTGTATGTATGTTTTATATGTGTATGTGTATGTATATTTATGTGTGTATGTATATGTATGGGTGCATGTGTATGCACATGTGTGTACATTTATTTATATATATATAGTTTTATATGTTTGTAGCAGTGTATGTTTACATGTGTACTCATGCGTATATGAGTATACATAATGTATTTTATATATTTGTGTGTCAAAATGTTTTTGTTTCTATACATAAGCTGTTTTTATTTCCCATGTTGCATTTTGACTGGACATTTGAATTTGGCGTTTGTTTTTTTTTGGTGGGGGGATGCGTATATATTTTCTCTGTCGATCTGTATATGTTTAATTGTCTTCTTTCTTTGCTTTGTTCAATACCGAATATTTTTTCCTAGTCTACCACTCTTAACTATTATCTATTAAACCCTCTTTTTATCTATATATCTTTGCCCATGTAAGTAATATTTTAATGGTCTGTCTGTATTCGCTTATTAAAACTTTCACACATGAATCTTGTTCACCTATGTATATATCTTTATTAATGTATGTGTGTATGATTGCCTTATATTCTTTTCATTGTATGTATATGTGTCTACTATTATATTTCCTTTTTTGTTCATGGAGATCTTGTTTCGTCCGTGTTTCTGAGTATTTATATCCCTAAATATCTCTATGTGTTTTTATATTATAATATTATTGTGTATGTTTTGTCATTAGCAGAACATCTTCCCTTGCCAATATCATCACGTCAAATGTATCTAAATTGTTACAATATTTATATCTCCTTATATGAGTGTTTGCTCTGAGATTCTGTCTTTTCGATTAAAACAAATTAAACAATAAAAAAAATATATTTTTCCTCATTTCCTTCTTTAAATAATTTTATAATATTTTAAAGTTAATACAAGTTAAATTTAAAATGTAAAATTGGTAATTTTTAGTTTCAATTTTACAGTAAAATTTAAAATTAATCAGTTATAATGATTTCTATTTTAGTCTAACAGTAATTAATAATTATAAACAAGGTTCGTTGTCAAGTTTTTTGAATGTTTATTTACCTGTAATTTGATTGGTCATTGTAGCTTACAGAACACCATTTCTCTTATTGAGCTGTGTTTGGTTGATTTGGACATTTTAAAACTCTTAACTCTTCATTCAACACCATCACTTGATAAAACACCCGAAGTATTGAAATAAAATGGCTATTTTTGGAGTGATGTTATAGCGTTTCTGTTTTCTAATTCTAATTTGTGTTTTAGTGGATTTACTGCCTTGCTTAATAATGAAATAAAGTTTATTCATGAAATCAGTAAATTTTATTTAGACGTATTAAGATTAACAACAAATGTAATCTTTTAAATCCCAAAATATATATGTGACTTAAAGAATACAGATTTAGTTAAATTGCATAGTCTTAAGTTGAAGATATATAGAAAGTGGTCTAATGCCTGAGTTTTCTACATGAGATTAACTTTCGGGATATCGGCACTCTTACCAAAACTTATGTCATTGCAATGTAGGATATTTAAAAACAACAGTCATAAAATCCAAATCCAGGAACTCTAGAGAGCAGGTAGGGGTCTGTCTGCATGTCTTGTTTGACACCTCGTACGCCAATAATTTAAAATAAAATTTCAATCTAATTGCTCTTGTATCTACAGTCTTTCTCTCAGTGTATAACTATAAACGACATTTGTCGTATTTCGTTTTCTCCATCTATACATGTGCGATACCAGCTGTAAAAATATTTTGTTCGTCATGTAAGTATTTCCCCCATTTTGTAATTCAACTACGCATAATTAGGTACATATTCTTCGATAACATTTTCTATATTAAATATTGATAAGTAAAATATTTCCTTTGGAAGAAAGTGATAAAAAAGCAAAGGCATATAGCATATAAGCAACATGAAATAAAATCTATCCGTCCAACTCGAAAACTTGTGGCCCAGTCACCTGAGATTAATGGCTCCATGTCAAATTCAACAAAAGCCAAATATCTTTCCCTTGAGAAACCATATCTCGTACCCTTGAAGTTAAAGATTTTTTTTTCTCCTTCTGATCACGGCAACCAAGGTGAATTGTTCTTGCAGAACAATACCTGAATAGAAGCCATTATTTTATATTTTAATTAAGTAACTTTTGTTGAGAAGCACCTGAACAAAGAACATCATTAAAGTTCTTTTTTTAACTACAGAGAATGTCGTAAGTAAGAATAGTGACCGAAAGGCATTTTTATAAGATGATCTTCGCAATAATTAAATCCTCGTTTCAGTCAAAGAAGTTAAATTCTCGATAATCGCCATCATATTGTGATGGAATTAAGACTCGTTAATTGAGTGTTGCAGCTTTTACATGAATATTTTAATTGCCTATGATTCTCATCAAGGAAAAATTTGATAACGTAGATCCTGAATCCTCTCGCGAACATTAATAGGAAGCTGTAATATATATATATATATATATATATATATATATATATATATATATATATATATATACATATATATATATATATATATATATATATATATATATATCAAATAATAATCAAATATATATATATATATATATATATATATATATATATGTATATATATATATATATATATATATATATATATATATTGAGATATATTTCGGTGAATAATTTAGGCTTGTTCTCTCTGCTTATTTTCAATTGTATCCTTTCATGTTGACGGACAAACTTTTTGGTGCCGTTATTGAAGTACGACAGAAAATCTAAATTTTTCAAAGAAACATCTCTCAGTGAAAACATACTGCAAAATTCACGCATATATATATATATATATATATATATATATATATATATATATATATATATATATATATATATAACTGGCCGATCGCATTCGAGGATACCCGTCTACTAGAGTGGCTAGCTTGCTCAGGCATATTTGTATTTGTCCAACGCCTACAAGGCCCACCTGTGTTTTATATCGCAACTATGCTGTACAGACTATGGGTAATCACGTGTTGTTTAGCGCGATCAACATTTTGAACTCTCAAACTCTAGATAGCGATGATTTGTAAATCTACGTCAGCACTGGGTTGTTTTTTTTTTCTGTGTCGTTTGTAGATACGGTTTTTAAGCTGAATGTTATATCTAAGAAAGTTATTTTTTTTATTGAATTTTATATCTATTGTAAATACTATGGTTTTGAAGATATTATAATTTCTTGTCTTAATTTTTCTGTATTTCTACCCATTGTTACGTCATTATTATTATTATTATTATTATTATTATTATTATTATTATTATTATTATTATTATTGCCCTCTTTGAAAATACTTTTTTCTATTGTAGTATAATATCGATTTTTGGCAGTGTTTAATTGTATTATTTTCTCATTAGTGATAGTCATATATTGTTTTCGAAAGTTTAATACGTTGTTTAATGTACCCTCATTGATAAATAGGTAAAAGTCTTTTATGTCTAAATGCGTGAAAGAGGAGTTTTCTTTACAGGGTACGTTGGATAAATTGTCGTATAATTTATGTAGAATGCAAATAACACTGTCACCACAGTTTAACTCTTATATTTACCAAAATATCTTGAAATAATAAAGAGTAAATTAATTCAATAAAATCGCCATTGGCTCATCCCATGACCTCCAGACGAATTCGTAATCTCCGGCAAATGTTGAGGACGGCCTCCTTCTTGAAACAATTAAGAACACACATGGTTCAATAAAACATTAAAAGTTAAGATACCGATAACTAATTCATCATTTCTCTCGGACCAATCTTAATTGTTTTATGATCCTTCGCCCAGAACTGTTCACTGCCAGTTCAAGAAAGACATTCGGATTATTAACACAAAAAAGACATTATGGAATATAAAGTGCCCAATGTCCTGGATAGATCGTATGCAAATATAAACAGGGTGGTATAATGACCTGGATACTTGAAGAAACTATACTCTACACTAGCTTTAATAAACCTGTTTTCAATCGATAATAATTATTCATTAGTTACATTCAATAGATATTTTAAATACTTTTAAAGAGTGTATATATGTGTTTCGCCCTTTTCAATAGCCGTTAGAATAACACAACAAACAAGTCAACACTGACATGCCTACCCGTAATGCTACTAACACAAACGTATAATTAGTTAGATACTATCCAACCCACATTGCCTAAGTTTTGCATTCCGGTATGAAACATTCTGCCTGCATTCACCGTTAATCGGTGTGTCCACAATGCATATATATTGTTTTACATATCGCTCTTTAGGACTATAAAAGAACGTATCAATATATCTCACTCTCTCTTTTACTCGGGAATATAACAGTGTCAACATATCTCTTGTCCCCGCAGGACACACACGTTACTAAACGTTAAACCAAAACAAACCTATGTCTATTCGATGCTTGTCTATCTTTCACTCTGCCTTTGTCTGTCATTATCTATTTATATGTCTATCAATTTTTTATCTATTTTAGTCTATCATTCAATCACTGTGTTAGTCAGTCAGTCTATCAATTGTTATCCATCACCTGTACATAATACAAGTAATGAGACTTCAATGTAAAATAATAAGGCATTTAATTACCAAACGCAATTAAAATACATAATAAGAAAGAGGAAAAGAGTCAATGGAACGATTATTGATTCCTTATCTTTTAATAATACCTGCGTAGAGCTGCTAAGAAATGTCTTGAAACACATGATATCGACTTTAACATCCAGGTTAACATAATAGTCAAACACATAATTCTAACCCCCCAGTCAGTAGCATCTCTAATCATATTAAATAGCGGCCTACATTTTCATTGTCTAGAGATTCATGTTCAAATTCCCGTGTCAGCAGTGACACTTTTTATTCATATATGAAACTTCCCCATTGAGGTGACTTCTCTAGAGTTTCTTCAGTTTTTGTTCAGTACTTAAATACTCCGTTGCTGTTCATTTTCGCTTACAGTAAATTCTTGCTTCAATAATTTCTGGTGGCGTGTCTTGTCAAACAGGACATACAGTATTTCCATAAGTACCTCTTTTCGTGGACTTACTAAATAAGTGAATTTTCGTTTTAACTGATTAAGGTGTCGCTTATGTTGGCATCTTTCTCACCGGACCATGTACGTCATTTTACCAATCTGTTTTTTTTTTTATGACGTCGTCTTCCCAGTATTCTTTTCCACGTTGGTAAATTTAAAAAATAACAAAAAAAAAAAAAACGCTTTATCTTCTGTCTCGAAATATTTTATCATATTATTTTTGTTTCTTGATATTCTCGCCCTAGGTCCTGCTAATAATTTATTAAATATGAATCTGTCTAGCTAACATCAACTATGCAGGCGACATTCCAGACGGTTTTCGATGTTATTCAGAAAATATTGTAGTATTACTTCATCTGCCTCCTCTCCCTGCGACTTTTTAGTGCCCTTTTAAGCGTATCGACAAACCGTTCCGCCTGTCCGTTACTTATTAGGCGATAAGGGGGCGTTGTAATATGTTCTATTGTTAATGATTTACAGAAAAACCTAAATTAACTAGCCATGAATTGTGTGGGTTTATCTGTATCGACAGTGTCGGGTACACTGAATCTTACAAAACACTAATGTAAAAAAATGTATAGTTATATTGGAAGTCGGTTTTCTACATTTAAATATTTCTGTCCATTTAGTGCAGCTATCTATTAAAACGAGATGGTATACTGCATTTAATGGTCCTGCTAATTTTTATGTGTATTCTTGAACATGGAATACCGGTTTTTCGCCAAGGTTGAAATTTTATAGGTAGTCACTTCGCTGCCAGAAAACAATCTCTGCATGATTTTACTAAATTTTCAAAGACTTGATACATTCTCAACCAATACGCATAACACCTCGTTAAGGATGTCATCCTTGAAATTACTGGATGTCTTATGTGAACATCTTTGAGCATACGTTTTTGCAACGTTGCTGGCATTACTATTATTTCTGCGTAAATAAGTACATTATCGCATAATGAAAACGATTAACTTTCAGTAATATTCATTTTATTTTTTTCTTTAAATCTTACTTGTTTTTTTCATTTTCATGATAGACTTGTTTTTTCCGAATTAACTCTTATTTCCTCAAATGTTACTCGCAGTTCTCTCGTTGTATTGAATAATATATTCTTTATTTCGTTTTCGGCCCTTATCGCTACAATTACGAAGTCCTCTAGTCGTTCGCAGAATTTTGGTAATAAACTAAGTAAATTTTAATAAGATAGTTCACCAGCACTGCAATCTATTTGCTGTATGTGCGGGAACACTCTTTTTATGCATATATGGATGACGATTTTTTCTCTGTACTGTGAATTCACTACCATATATAAGTTTATGATTTTGTAGCAAATATGATTGCCAATGATTCTTTTTCTATATGGCTATAGTTTTGTTCAGCTGTTGTTAATGTTCTTGAAGCACAAGATATTGGTTTAGTTTACCGTCCTCATATTTGTGTAGCATAACAGCTCAAATACCAGCTTTGCATCTGCTGCAACCACAATCTCTAATTTAGGGCCAACAATTCAAATAACAAGTCCGACGTTAGGACTTGATTGATCTATTCGAAAGCACTTTGGAAATTAATCTGACCAATCCCATCTAATTTTTTTAGCAGGTTTTTCAAGGGTGCCCTTAATTCTTGAATATTTGGTATGTATACATGATCGTAATTGGCAAACCCTAAAAAGGCTTGTAACTGTTACATTTGTTGGGGCAGGCATATCCCTTATTGCGCTCGACCTTGAAAGACCTGGTCGTCTTCCGTTTGCATCGATAATTTGTCCTAGATATTTAACTCTGGTCATAAACAGTTCACAATTTTCTTTACTGATATTCAAATCGTAAAATCTAATTCTCTCAAATACTTTTTTTTTTACATCTTCCATATGCTGATTTCGGGTCTCGCTTTTTGTAAGTACATTATCCAAATATCCTTGTGCACAATCCAAACTCTCAAGTATCGTATCCATAATCTGTTGGAATATGCTTACTGCTACCTTTTTTAACGAAAGGAAGACGTTTAAATGTATATAGTCTTTTATGAGTGTTAACTTTTAATAGTATTGTGCAATGTTTGTCTACGTGTAGGTAAGCGTCCGGAAGATCCAACGTAAAAAAAAAAAATACAAACATTTAATTTTGTAAAAAAATTCCTCTGCACTTGTTAACGGTTAGTCATATTGTTTCCAAGTTTCATTTAATCCGGTTGAAAAATCTGTATATACACAGATTTTTTTTTTTTTACGTAAACTTTTGGTGATGCAAATTCATAATAGTTTCCTTATGATAAAAAGCCTAATTTTTCCAGTCTGTCTAATTCTTTATTAATAAGGCTTTAATGCCGCCAAAGGTACATTTCTTTCTGGTTTAAATACTGGTGTTGCATTCTCTTTTAATTAAAATTTGTCTTTTGTTTTCGTGCATGAACCGAGACCTTCTGGGAAAACTTCTGGAAAACTCTTTTTTTTTAATTCTTTCTTTAATTTTTTGGTTGCTCTATTAGCACTAGCGGTAACAATATTTATTTTGTTGCAGAATGAGTTAATTGGAAGATCCCATAGATCAAATAATGCAATCCAGTCTGCTCCAAATTAATTAGTCGTATTCTTTAATACAAACACCACCACGCATTAGTTTCACCAATAAAGAATTGTTGCCGGTGAATTCACCCATAAATTTCTTCGCTGTAGCCCCACGAGCCATTTTTCCCGGAGTTCATAACCTGTGTTTGGACATTTTTCTCCATGTCTGTTCATTGATAATGGTGATATCAGACCCTGTATCCAGTTGTAGTTTTATTTTATTAATTTTAACAAAAACAAATTTCCTCTTTTTGTGATGTTTCTAGCTCAGTTAAAATACACGTTCATCGAATTTCTGTTGTTAGTTTTCCTTTGTTTTTTTTTATTAGGTTGGTCCAAAAATAATGACGTATTAATGTCGTTTTTTGACGTTACAAATACGTCAAAAAACGACATTATTACGTCATTATTTTTGCACCAACCTAAAATACAATGTATTTACCGTTTTTACAGACGTTCTATTCCCCCACATTTTTAGTATTTGCAATGAGTATTGGTGCCCAGTCTTTCCTTATTCCTAGTATCTTTTGTTGCTGAAAAAAATAATTACGTTTGAAATGTTTACCTTCGCAACTGTGACAAACATTAAGTATTGAAAAAAGTTCTATCATCATTTTTTCTTAAATGATCGGATTTTATGCACATGTGGAATGTCTGTTACCTCAGTCCTTGCGGTATCGAGATTAAGATTAAAAATACGCTGACACACCAGTTATTTTCACGGAGAGTTAACTTGAGACCCATCTCTAATTTAGCAAGTATCCTGGATCTTATTTTCCGCGCCCTTATTAGCAGTTAAGCTTTGTACAAATATTAGGCATTTGAATAAAAACGATGTTAATTCATTCAATTTAAATTTCTCATATTTGCGGTTCACTACTCCATTAGAAATGACAAAATCTTCATTATCAATTTTTACTAAAATAAGACATTGCCAACGTGTATGAAATAATTGAGCTCCTATCACTGAAAATTTTTCCATACCATTAATATACTTTCATTAAAATTTATTTCACCTGGTCAAATAAAATTCACGTGCTTTCATGTCGCCGCAGAAGACAGATTTCTTAATAATAAGCGTACTTCGTTTTCTTTATCCCAGTGCAAAAAGTTTGAGAATTCCTTCTTTCCCTTTACTACAGAGGGTGGTAACCGTTTTCTAGCTTTGTGCAGACTTAAAATTTTTAAATCATTCAGTGTGGCAACAGCATAAGTATTTTTACATACGTCAAGGTCAATATATCTGTTCTGCAATACATACATATGTATATATATATATATATATATATATATATATATATATATATATATATATATATGTATGCATGTATATATGTGTGTGTGTGTGTTTGTGTGTATGTAATATATATATTATGATTTATATATTATATGCGCGGTACTTATTACAAAGCGCTCAATATCAGAAATAGAGCTAACATATTTGGCTGGACTGATGTGATTTTGTGACGCTGGGTTTCACGCTTTGGCGATCGTCAGACAAACTATATATATATATATATATATATATATATATATACACTGTAGTATATATTAAAATTGAAACAGCTAAATATCTTCTTTGTTTTGTAGTAGTTATGGCTTCGGACTTTGTGATATCACTTGCGGCTGCGTGCCATTGGAAATTGCTTGGAGTACTACAAGTGGAACGCGTGTTGTAGGTTGCCGACCCCTTGTTCTATAATAAACTGGGAATGTTATTTATTCGTCTGAATTATATAAAAAATCTCTAATGTAATTAGAAACAGCATCTGGAGTGAATAAGCATGATGTTTTTTCCTCAATGGTTTTATTTACTAATATTTAATAATAATTCCAGAATCTTTCTGTTGTTCCATAATTTGAGCCATGACAGATTTTAATTCTCCCATTAATTTTTGAATAGCATTGACAGGATATTTATCTGGAGTATTGCGAATATTTTGCAGCCACACGTGTCGTTACTTTTGTGAATTGGTAAATATTTACTAATATCCTTTTTTTTTCTTTCGTGAGTTCAACGCGAATTCTCGTTCGCCATTTTTGATATCCGCCACGCGTACATAATACAAGTAATAACAGAAAGACTTTAATGTAACATAATAACGTATTTAATGACCAAACACAATTAAAGTACATTAACATAGAGTTAAGGAGTCAACGGAAAGATTATTGATTGCTTATCAGTTAATACATACCTGTGTAGAGCATCTAATAAAGTACTAATTCGTCTTAAAACAGTGACACTAGACTTTAACGTCCGGATTAGCACAATAGTCAAACACGTAATTATAACCCTCAGTCAGTAGCATGGTATCTCTATTCATAAAAAATGACGGTCTACATTTTCATTGTCTAGAGATTTACGTTCAAACTCTGGTGTGAACAGTAACATTCTTCAGAAATGGCGCCTTCACTTTTAGATGACTTTTCCGGAGTCTATATTTCTTCAGATTGATTCAATATTTAAATATTCCGTTGCTGTTCATTTTTTCTTACTGTAAATCCTTGGTAAAGTGTTTTCATTTTGATGCATTCGTTTTTATAATTAGATTTGACTTGTCTTTTTTTTTATAGTTATCTGTCCACTTTTAGTGTCGCAATCTGTCTTTTAAAAATACATGAATTCATTACTCATATCACGATCTATAATGAATTAACAACGTCTGCTTGTGATATGAAAAGTTCTCGAAATAGGCTTTTACAAAAGTACACTTTACTTCTCTCTCTCTTGGCTATCTATCTATCTATCTATATATATATATATATATATATATATATATATTCTATTCTATTTTAGTCTATCTTACAATCTTCCTTATTCTTTCACAATTTATTTATCTATTTATCTTCGCTGTATTTTATTCTATCATTCAATCTGTGTCCGTCAGTATCTATCTATTAGGTTGGTGCAAAAATAATGTCGTTTTCTCACATATGTTACTTTTATATATGATTTCTTAATTAATTCATTGATATATATAGTCATGTTATATATCATTTTGAAGCGCGTTTTTCGCTCTATCGAATCGTGTTATTCTTTACCGTTCTCAATTTCTTCATTCATTTTTTGCAGGCTTTTCGACAGCATGGACAAAATTCAAATCCGCACGATTTTCTTGCTCCAGTTCAAGCTAGGCCGAAAAGCTGCCGAGACAGCTCGTGATATCAATGATGCGTTTGGCCCAGGAACCACTAACGATCATGTGGCACAACGCTGGTTCAAGAAATGGTGACGATAACCTCGAAGATGAAGACGGTCACGGCCGGCCGACTGCGGTTGATAACGAACTTTTGAAAGCTTTAATTGAAGCCGTTCCTCGCAAAACCACACGAGAAGTTGCTGTTGAAGTCGAGGTCGACCACTGAATAGTCGTTCGCCATTTAAAGCAAATAGGGAAGTCAAAAAAGTTGGATAAATGGGTGCCGCATGAATTGAACGATAATCAAAAAAATCGTCGTTTTGAGGTGTCTTCTACGCTCCTTCTGCGCAACAAAAACGACCCATTTCTCGAGCGGATTGTGACGTGTGATGAGAAGTGGATCCTCTACGACAACCGGCGACGTTCGGCACAGTGGTTGGATGCCGGAGAAACTCCACAACACATCTAAAAGCCGAAATTTCACCAAAAAAAGGTTATGGTGACTGGTTGGTGGTCTGCGGCCGGTCTCATCCATCACAGCTTCTTGAATCCGGGCGAAACGATTACGGCGGAGAAGTACTGCCGACAAATTGACGAAATGCACCAGAAGCTCCAACGTATGTGCCCGAGATTGGTCAATATGAAGGGACCAATTCTCCTCCATGACAACGCTCGCCCGCATGTTGCTCAACTGACCCTGCAGTAGCTGAACGAATTGTGCTACGAGACTCTGCCTCATCCGCCATATTCACCGGACCTCTAGCCCACCGATTATCACTTTTTCAAGGATATCGACAACTTCCTGCACGAAAAATGCTTCAAAAGCCGAGATGATGCTGAATCGGCTTTCAATGACTTCATCGCTTCCAGAACTCCGGATTTCTATGCTAATGGGATAAATAAAATTGTTTCTCGTTGGCAAAAATGTGTCGATTCTAATGGTTCTTATTTCGATTAATAAAGTTTATTATGAAAGGAGTTATGATCTTTTGAAGTTGAACGTCAAAAAACGACATTATTTTGCACCAACCTAATATCTATCTATATATATATATATATATATATATATATATATTTCAGTTTGTTCATATCTATCTATCTATTTCAGTATGTTCATATCTATCTATCTATCTATCTATCTGTGGTAACGTAGGATGTGTTACTGAATGAAGAATAACCAAAACTGATGTTAGAAAATAGAAATGGTAAACTTTATGACATCAACAAAATACAATACTTGCCAGTGGCGTAAAGTAAGTAACCCACTGCTAGCGATGGACTATATAGACAGCATATTGCCTCCAGTTACAATAGTTTTCAACGTATTTATGAGAATTGGTACATACCCATTAGTGTTCATAGGTAGGTGTATATATATATATATTCCTAAAAGGTGTCTCTATATAAAATGTGATAATAAAACGAAGAATATGAAATGTGTTGTTCCAAAATTTACTTATTCAAGAATTCATTCTGTGTGACAGCGGATATAATACAACAACTGCGTAATAGTAATTTAATCGTAATAAAGAAGGACAGTAATTATTTCAATGTATATACAGGTCGGTTTCTAATAACAACAAGAAAAACTTAGACAATCTACTTTATAATAAAAAAATAGTAAAATAGTAAAATCATTTTTCAAAACCCTCACCTATTTCATTGTCCGGGTATGAAGAAAATATATGTTAGAGTCATACACTGAGCGGTAGTATATAAATGTATATATCAAATAATTGAGTAGACATTTCCTTTATACATTACGAATAAAATCGGCTTCTTTTATCTAGGGTTCAAGAAACACCGATATAACTTGTGATGATGCATTACATAATTTTTTCGTATGCACACACACACACATACAAACACAAATATATATATATATATATATATATATATATATATATATATTATAATAAATACACATATACCTACTTTTGATGTGCTACTCGAATTTCGTTGGTTGCTCAATACATCCTGGCAAGAGATATCTGTGACTATCATGCGTATAGATATATACATAAAGTGTATGCGTTTTACTTGTTTGGGATGACACTATCATACGCATAGAAACACATGGATACAAGTGTATGCATTTTATATATATATATATATATATATATATATATATATATATATATATATATATGTGTGTGTGTGTGTGTGTGTGTCCGTTTGATAGTGCCGTCCCCACCAAAATACAGAAATAGATTCCCCCTCTTACCACCAAATATAGTCAAACAATCATAAATAGATCCAGTTTTAAAATATAAACCAGTTACTCTTATCATCACAAAAGCGTGAAACCCAGCGTCGCAAAGTCATATCCATACAACTTATTATATATATATATATATATATATATATATGTGTGTGTGTGTGTGTGTGTGTGTGTTTGTGTGTGTGCAATGTTCCCTTGAGTGTCAAATTAATCATAATTGAGTTAGAAATATCTCAAGAAATCCTGATTTCTGTCCCGAGGACACCTGTTCTTCTGACTTCGAAAACTTTTCTTGAGGCGTGTTATGTGGTTTGCACAATGGACAATAGAATAATTCTTGGAATTATTCAGTTCTCTGACTATAGAAGCCCGAAGCAATCGTAATTTCGACTACAAGTGCCACTCTCACATTGACAACTTTCTAATGACGATTGAATTTAAAATATGAAAAGGACGACCTTGTCTGATACAATGAGACCATTGTTCATCAGATGCCTTCCTGGTTGTACTGGAAAGAGGATAGGGCTTGCTGAGAGTGAAGAATACTAACATCAGTGATGAATATGTAGTTGATGCATATGGCATGGGTTGTTGACGTAAGTTACGGAAGAACAGCGAGCAGTGAAAGCCTGAAACAAACAAAGTATTTATAGTTACGGCGGAGGTAAGGAGTTTTTAGAAATACAAGCTACCCAGAAAAAAAATCGGTAAATTTAGCAAGACGTGAGACGACAGTTAAAAACTGGCGACGATTGATGTGGCTGAAAAAATTCAGGAAGATTTTTTTCACATTTCACAAATCCCCACGTCGAAAAATTACGATAAGTTGACGCTCAAACTCATTGAGTTGTTTAGCCATACGTGAAGGGCTGAACGAAAGACGAAAGTTGTCCAGAAATAACCTTTAAATCACAAGATCGATCAGCAATTAATCAATCATAAAAGAACCAGTCAGAGTTAAATAATTACGGGGAAGTCGCATCATTATTCAAGGCCCTGAATATCCAAAGTCCATGATTTCGTTAAGATAAAACATTGATAATAAAAGCGTCACTCTTTTAACTGGGTCCACGGTAGTCCGGGACACATTATGAAAAACTCAAATGCTATTAGTCCGAGAGTTTTGCATATTTTGTACTTAAACAAATTTATGAAGTAAAAGAGCTTGTTAAATTCATGAACAGATAAATAGTATTGATATAAAAAATTGGTTGATTTAGTTTGTTTTACGGCTTATCAACCTCAATGGGTTATATAATGCCGACAACATTTTTAGGATAGATTCGTATGAATAGAATATGTATTCTTTGGTTTAGATTGGTTTGGTTTATTTTGTTTTACGGCATATCAACCTCAATGGGTTATTTAATGCTGACAACATTTTTAGGATAGATTCGTATGAATTGAATATGTATTCTTTGGTTTAGATTGGTTTGGTTTATTTTGTTTTACGGCTTATCAACCTCAATGGGTTATTTAATGCCGACAACATTTTTAGGATAGATTCGTATGAATAGAATATGTATTATTTGGTTTAGATTGGTTTGCTTTGTTTTGTTTTACGGCTTATCAATCTCAATGGGTTATGTAATGCTGACAACATTTTTAGGATAGATCCGTATGAATAGAATATGTATTTTTTGGTTTAGATTAGTTTGGTTTATTTTGTTTTACAACATATCAACCTCAATGGGTTATATAATGCCGACATTTTTTTTTATTGCTCGGATTATTTTCTTTGAAAATAAAATATAGTTGGTAATATCTTTTTTTTCTAAAACTGTATTGCTGGTAATATTTTTTACAAAATATTTCTATTATGTATTAAAACATATTTTTACACTTTCATTACACTTTGAATCCAGTTTAGGTTTCAAGCACCTGCCCACAGCTGGGACCCAAACATTTGCCACCACCCCGGGTCAGGATGGACCTGGGAACATCAGTAATCAAGAGGTGGTTCCACGCTCCTCAAAACCTCCCGATCATTTAACCACAATTTTAAAGTTTCATTATGAAAGAGAGTTACAAGTCAAGTCGGTAAAGTAGAATTAGTGAAATTAATGAGTTCAATATTATGAACAATCAAGAGTGGTCTCCCCTTGTTTTCTTACTCTCCTTTTTGAGAGAGCTATTTCTGTATACTGGGACTATAAAAGGACACTTTACGCGAACCTTGTATTCTCAGTTGAATAAAGCTTTCTTAAAGCCAACACCTGCGTACTTTTGTCATTAAATCAGGTATATCTAGAATATGCCGGCCATATGTAATCGAAATATATATTACTTCACCCCTTGAAAAGTAGCAGATGTGATACGCGAAATAAGTGAACATTTTTGCCGCAGCCGACCTTAAAGAATCCATGTGCTTTCACGCTGATATGCCTTTAAGCTGTTATTTCATATCAATCATCTGTTATGGTATTGTATACTAGACACTCTCTACATACCTGAAGTGAAATATGATAGCGTGTACTAAGATGCTAGAAAAGACATTGAACACAATTCACACAGACCATCAAAGAAGCCGGGTTGATATGAGATCTGATACGTGGAATGTGAAGCAACTGAATCCTCTTTGCACGCGTAGGAACGAGAGTACTGATCAGATGTATATATCAACAGCAATGAAAGGAAGAAATAAACACTCTCTTGCACGTCACAGGTATAATGGAATGATAGCTGTATGGTGTAGGACTTTATAGGCGGAGAGTAAATTACGAAGTCAAGGTTTGAATAAAATGCAATTAAGGTTTTCAAGTGGCCGTAGATTATTACTCCACTCCACTTGATTATAAGCGAAAATACAATGTTTCATATTTATGACATATGCATCGATTACTGTCAGTTCTAGATATGTCGACAATTCGATAGTTAAATACTTATACCTCCTAAAAATTCACACTACTTTATATTCGAATACCGAGTTAAATCCTTGTCGTCTGTCTGTGAGTGGAGCTCACTTATTTGGATATTTTTTTCTTCTGGTAATTTTAAATAAATTTGAAGATACTGACTCTGACTCTAGGAAGAAAATTATTAAGTACCGACATCGACGTGTGAGCGGGACAGTCTGGAGTTATTAATGTATGTTTCCCGCCTCGTGTTTAAATAGCGGTGTCTGGTTTAGTGATTATTGAGAGAGTATTGAGTGGAACTGTCAAGTCGAATTAGAGTGAATAATAGTGCGTCGATTATTTGAGTTTTGATTTAAGATTTACCGAACCTTAAACCGAGCTATGTTATTCACTGAAATGGTTAATTATCTTTGGCCAACTTTGACTTCTTTGTTTTCGTTAAGTATTTCTTAGGGGTCGTAATTAAATACTGTTTTATTTTGACATTGAAACTTGAGTTATACTCATTAAAGTCCACTGTATGTCACAAATCTGATATTAAACACATGTTATTTTTAATTATGCCATGATGTTTCTCAAAATACGTGTGGTTGGTTAGAGGAGGATGTCTGGTGTAAACAAATTCAGTCGAAACAAGGGGAGACAAGATTTCTTTGCCTAACGCACAGACAAACCTCGCTCTGCCATGTTTTGATAACACTTCATCATTTTAATTCTAATCTCAACAAAATCTGATAATTATGTTTCCAAAATTTCCGTCATCCGTTTTCATTTTTAATTGGAGCAAGACTTAATAAAAACAGTTAATTTATATTTAATACTTCTTTTCGCCACAGTCCATTCAACAAGAAACAAGATTCAGAATGCATCCTTCTTTTAATCCGACAAGAATTTAGTCTAAATATTTTATTCATGTTTACTATATGTTTGCTTGTTCTATGTAACAGTAAATACTGGATAATTTCCCATAAGGAAAAAAGTTACAAAGTGATTTGAGCGAGTGACGCCTGTGGTTTCTTTAGCAAAGATATTTCTTATTTGAACATTGTCGGCTGGCGATACAGTTTCCCAAAGAACTGTAAGAATTAACAGAAACTATGTCATATACGGAATAAGAACAGCGGCAACAACTAAAATGGATTTAACTCGAAAAAAATAATGGGATAAACATTTTGGCATTCCACATTACAAATAAAGGGATAGGAAGGAAAGCCCCATTAATAATGGAAAAGGAGATGCAGCTATTGAACTTGAAAAATCTATTTTCCTCAAAAATTGTTTCAAGTGAAAGATTTTATAAATTTTAACCGGAAGCATTACCGCCTGCTAGGTCAATGAATGCTAAATATTTCTTTACATTAGATCATTCCTCATACATAAAGGTGACATTGCTAACAATGGAAATGTAATCATTTAGAAGGATGCATAACATCTAATAATAGTAATCGGGAGACCATCATTTTTCATGCTATGAACAATATGTTTTATTAACGCGAACTGGGGAGATCAGAATAAAGCCAGGACAGAAACAAGCTAGAATGTTATAATAGACGACAAAATATTTTTTTGTAATCATTTCACCCCCTTAAGCAAGCCAATAAAGCCACTAAGACACAAGGGGTTGCGGACACTTGTATTCTTTTAACTTCATTCATGCGCAATTCTTCTTTCGAATAGAAGAATTATAGAAAGAAACGCGGAAGATTTCAAATAATTCAGTCATATTTTAAACTACAAAATCTTCTGAGTCATATCCCTCCAAGGCGTGTGTTTCTCCACAACCTCCTATACTTATTGGCCGTTAGCAGTATCTGTCACTTTGCTAAACTGCCATTAAACAATATGCCTTCTACTATCTTACCTGTTCATGATATGCTCTCTGAGCACGGAATTTTGCAAGACGTCTTTCTTCATTATATGGCCAATGGCATTTCAGCCATCTCGTCTGAATTCCGAGTATAAATGTTATGTCACCATTTAAGATTATCTGCCTCGGTCTATCTAATTCTCAGTATCCTTCTGTAGTACATGGATTTTTTTAATCCAGTTGTATTTTCATCTCTGTGGACAAAATACAAGAGGATTGATATTACATTAAGGCTCTTTTTCTTTGTTTCTAAAGAATGTTTTCTCGCTTCGTCAACAGTAAAATTCTTCAACCAAGAAAAAATATTTGACCGTGTTCTCAGGATTCAACCTTCTTAACATGAATTCCGTTTTTATATCACTGCCATTTTCTTTTCATGTTGTTGTTTTTACGTTTATCAAACCAAGAATTTGTCCATTTTATATGAGCAGAGAGTTCTTTAATTGGTTGCCTTGGTAACCGATTTTCGGTAGCAAGCTATATGTTACCGCTACTTGTTAGCAAACCGACAGTCATTAATCAATTTGTAACGTTACTTCTACCTGTCTTTCTTTGATTTGATAACTATTAATGTTGGTACAAATTCAAATCAAATCAAATATTTACTTACAACAGAAATACAGTGACAAGATTATATTCGCGAGTAGAAATAGCAGAACAAAATTCTTCAGCAAAAGACTACAGAATAAAGATGAACACAATTCTCTCTCTCTCTCTTTCTCTGTCTTCATGTTCAGCTAGAAGGAGGTATTCGTGCCTCGTTAGCTCCCCGCGCGTGAACAGGGTTCAGCTATCCGTGAAGATCTTTCGAGTTTATTGTGTTTATTATCGCATAAATAGCCTTCGATCCAAGGTATGGGTTAAAAAAAAGAACAGCCTGAACCTTCGCGTTTTGCGTCGCAACCAATCTAAGAGGAGGCTATTTCTGAATTTATGGATAAACTAAAAGAGTGATGGACAAAATTCTAATTCTGAGTAATAATCGAAGTTTCAAACAAATACGAAGATATTTAGATAGACAGAGATTTTACTAAGTGTTCCTATTTAGTTGTAATTGATCTAGCAAGATAAGTTTGTTAACCCTAGAACACTAATCATGAATTAAAGTTACACCACTACTAACCATAGGTATATCATACCCGATTTTGAAAATATCAAAAAAATATGATAAACTTTGTCCTTTGAGTTAACATTAATAGGAACTGAAAAAGATATTATTTAGGTAAGAAAATCAGTTACTGAAAATTGTAATTAAAAATAGTAAAATTTTGCGTTGGGTACTATATATCCATGGTTAGTGTTCTATGGTTAATCCTTACATCACGTGGCTGTGTCCAAGATAGATCGATATATACACAAATAATTTGCTCTTTCAATGACATAAGTTTTGTTTCAAATGGTTGAAATTCATTGACTGTAGGCTCAGAGTTCTTTGTATTTACACCACAGGTTTGATTATTTTAGTTTCAGGTTCTATAATTTTTGGATATCGTTTTATCAGTTAATTCCTTTTAGTAACTCAACTCACCAAGCTTTTTCTTCCCGCTGCTATGGCCAGAACACAGACTTTTAGGTTTCATCATGTGTGCCATGTTTTCTTGGAGATATCAATGAGGTAACTTTTTGGGAGTCATAAGCCCAACATCTCAGTGACTGTACTTTCCGAAAGCATGTATTACATTTTTTGGTATTGTGCTTTTTTTATCGTTCCCTGTATTACTGATTCTCATATTATATTCATGTCTATGCTTAGCTGATTTTTGAGTCCTAGCATATGCGCTGATTCCCTACGTTTTCTTATTTTCCACTGAAGTTCTCTCTCTATGATTTCAACCTCATCCCACAGCGGGTGGTGTTTGCTGTTTTCCCTGCATATATGGTCACCCATAACATATATATATATATATATATATATATATATATATATATATATATATATATATATATATATATATATATATAGTTCTCTGTTCCTCTCTCTCTCGCTGAGAGCCTAGTTCGAATTGCAGTCGAGATCATTATATTCAGTTACGTGAAAATTTCTTTGAGAAAGGTATGAATACATTACCTGTGAAAATGTGTCACACAGCGTTAGGTGGCAACAGGAGGACAACTCTGAATTCTAAAACCAACTAGTTTAGGTAAATAGTAGGACATTCTGGGTTCTGTTACCATTTAAGAAAAAGGGTAACTCTGAATTCAAAACCCACTATAGGCCTGACGATATACCATGATGTATAGCAAAGGAAAAGATTCTGGATTTGACTATGATCACGACTATGATTGACCTACCATCGCTCTATCTATCTATCTATCTATCTATCTATCTATCTATATATATATATATATATATATATATATATATATATATGTATGTTTATATATATATATATATATATATATATATATATATATATATATATGTGTGTGTGTGTGTGTGTGTGTGTATATATATATATATATATAGAGAGAGAGAGAGAGAGAAAAAGAAAGAGAGCTATTATATAATATATATACACAGAGAGATAGAGAGCTATTTAATATATTAAAAATATTAATTTTATTAAAAAATATATATTATTAATATTATATATTAATATTAAGTTTATTAATTTTATTATTGATTTTGATACAAAAAATAGAAAAGTTACCGCTTGTTTTTCTTTCTTTTTTAATGACAGCGTCCGTTTTAAAATTAATATTTATAATTATTATTTCCAACATTAATTTTTACTCTAGGCTGAAATTAAAATCCAAAATTCAACTACAATTCATTTAAACATTTAACAACATTAATAATCCAAGCTAACTATAAAATATCTCGCGATAACCAGAAGTATTTAAACCCCGAAATTGTACCTGATTATTGCAAATGCCATGTACGTTTCTCTAGCTACAGTTTAGATGGTTCGAAAGTCGAACAGGTACTAAACTGGGATATTTGTTCGAAAACCAAAACATGCAGTTAAACACTCTCGGTAAGGAAATATAACTAATGCCAACTGAAGGCCTAGAAAATTGCAGATACTGCACTGATACAAGGTATAAGAAATAAAAAGACTTGTCGATGAATATACAAACAATAATAATATAATAGATTCTTCCCTCATATTCTTAACATAACATATAGGAAAAAAAAATCAGTAGCATCCAAAAAATTTTCAATTTAATTAAACGTAGCTGATAGTAAATGCAATGAAGACGAAAGAATTTTCTGTTTAACTTGGAGGAAGTCTAGACTGCAGAAGACGCGGAAATCGAAACCTCTCTTGTTCTCTTTCTGCTAATTTCCTTGTTATTATATAATTTCAATCATCTCTCAGACACCATTATATTGTCTTTCTTAATTAAGCTCCCTTAGATGACAATATGACCTGAGAAGCCCTCCTGCGAAGATAAGACGACATCTAGTCAAGAAATACTGCTTGGCTTAATCTAATACAAGAGAGGGTTCAGTAAATGCATTTTTCATTGTTCCAGTATCTATGTTTTATTAGATGATATTTCCTTAATTTTTCATTGATTAAACCCCAATCATCCCCATAAAAATGATCACGGATAAGTATATATCCGTTTAAACTAATTTATATAGAAAATAATTTCATCTTTTTTCCCAGTATTTTCATACAGAATTTCTATATCACTGATTCCTATTTAATCCGAGTGGCAGACGGTGCTATTTAAGACGTCTAAGATTAACCCAATTATTTGCCAAAAGACTACTAAACACTACAAAATCGTTTGATCAAAGCATTATACAACAATAAGGGCGAAAAACTATCATCCATTTCTTTTAAGCGTTTGCCCTCCGGATGTCAGAATATTTTGGTATATACGTATACACACATATACTTGCACATGCATATAGATATTTTACTGAGATGTTATAAAAACAGTACCCAATGTTATATAACAGAGCTTTTATGGATATTAGTGTTATCCCACATCGATAGAACGACTCTGAGTTTCATCTAGTTACACAATAAACTCAGAGTCATACTATAGACGTGGATATTATGTGTATTCATTATATATATATATATATATATATATATATATATATATATATATATATATATATATATATATATATATATGTATAATTAAAAAAAATTCTGTCTATATTTCTGATATGATTTATTTTAATTAATCACATCATTGACATTGTTTGGACTGTTGTCTTCATCTTTATTGCCATATTTACTGGAGTAGACTGTTCTAGTTCCACGTGCCATACATCTTCCAGATGTTTTAGCTATCTCGCTTTAGCTCAACTGTTCAAGTTTTTGCTTAACATTGGATGAAATGAAATTATCATTTCGAAATTTCAGTCACCCAATGAAATCCGGAGCGTACAACGGCCGAAATATATATATATATATATATATATATATATATATATATATATATATATATATATATATATATATATATTAATTCAGAAGTGTCAGTGACGTTCTCTGAAATTCTAGGTTTCAAGACAACTCAATCTGTAGATATTTTGTGTGGTCTAAAGTATGTAAATGGAAAATATTTGCATATATATATATATATATATATATATATATATATATATATATATACCCAAGTATATGATTGGTGTATATGGAATGAATTCCAATAACCAACAATTAATATTCTTAAAATAGTGCTCAATACAAAGTAGAGCAGATATAAGTATTTATTAAAAAAAAAATTATACTATAAATATGTTATAAAATCACTACAAAAAAAGCCATCTTGTTTTTTTTTCATGAATGACCGTGGATATGTTCTCTGTCTTGTCTCTTTTTGTGTGTGTGTATATATATATAAATATGTCTGGGTGCTTATATATTATAATCTAATTGCGTTTGTTTTACGAGTGAGTTTCGGACCACATTCACACACTTTTAGGATTAAAAGGTATACATTGTCAAAAGACCGGATATAAAATTAGCTAAAGTAACTTAAATGAAGAAATAAATTGAATAACATATAGATTTCTTCATTTCTCTTCAGTAATTTTATAGTTGTAAACTTAATAGCGATTAAATTTTGATTTTGAAATTAGCAGTTTTCATTTTAATATTAAATTTTATCATATAATTTAGTAATTATTGGTTAGAATAAATTCTTTTTTAATACTACCCATATTTTAAACATCTGAATAGATATTATAACACTTCGTTGTCAAGCTTTTTGAATTTTCCTATACTTGTATTTGGATTGGTCCATCTAGCTTTTGTATCAACGTTTTCCCCTTGCGAAGGATTGTTAATTGATTTGAAACTTTTAAAACCATTTATTTTGCATTTAACATCATCACTCGATAAGACACCGAGTTTGTTGAAACAAAATGGCTATTTTTGTAGTGATTTTATAACTTATTTATGTCATAATTTTTTTTAAATAAACAATTATATATATATATATATATATATATATATATATATATATATATATATATACATATATATATATATATATATATATATATATATATATATATATATATAATGCGTGCGTGTGTGTTTGTGTGCGAGCGTAGCGGCATTACAAAACTAGGCAGACCTATATCAATAATATTATAGATATAATTCAGGTTTTGTATATGATCCAAAAGATTTGTATGTGTATCAAATCTGTTGCTCGAGATGGATTTTGTCGTGTCGATACGTGTGTTTCCTGTTGGTTAAATGTACATAATTAACGTTGCAGTATATTCTATGGTTGAGAAAAAAATCGTGAGCGTCGGGAAACTTTTCCAGATTTGCGTGTTTATTAGTTATAACTTGAGTATTTCGATAAAATAAACAAAATATGTCCTGAATAAAAATCACTGTGATAGAATTAAGCCAAAAGGCACTATCTACCAGACAAATAAAAATGAAACAACACATAATTGAATTGAATCGAAATTTTCTCTTCCAAATATTTATGATGAAATTTAAATAGAAGCGAAACATGGTAAATTTATAAACGTTTCTACATGTTCTTTTTCTACCATACACACTCTCTCACACACACACACACACACACACACACACATATATATATATATATATATATATATATATATATATATATAAGTTAACATTGAAATCAACACATAGAGGCGTCCGTCTGTTTCGTGCTTGATGCAATCGTTAGAGCTGACGATTGCATCTAGCATGAAACACATTGTAGTCTCTAAGTGTTGACTTCTATATTCACTTTTATATTTACATACTCTCTCTGATATTGAGCACTTTATCCCATAAATATAGCACATCTTAAGATTATATTTCTTCATATATATATATATATATATATATAATTATCAAAACATACAAAAAAGAAGGTTCAAATCGAGCACTATTGAAAAAGCGCACATGAAAGAAGTGGCGAAAATAGCGTAATGCTAGAATAAGTTATATATATTAATTTCCTGGTGCTGATCTGGCCGATGGCCTCATTTATGCTTGACGGGCTGGCAGGGAACTGGCAGTGGCTGTCGGTTAGTCTTGCACCAGGAAATTAGCAATAATACACACACAAACACACACACACACACACACACACACATATATATATATATATATATATATATATATATATATATATATATATATATATATATATATATAGATAGATAGATAGATAGATAGATAGACAGGGCGGTTAACCAATCGCTATTGCAGACGTTTGCTCAGGCGCATTTGTGTTTATTCATCTATGTGTGTGTGTGTAAAAAATCAGTAGAATATATCAGTAAAAAGACAATATGAAAAAGACAATGCGAATGGTCCTCTGTGAAAACATTATTAAGAAAACGTTTGAGTTATGAACGCTTATCAGTTTTCTTCACCTTAGCTAGAACGCCAGGCAAGCTATGGGGGACACTCACCTTTAGAAATCAATTTCTACTAAACAAAAGTGAGTAAGTGAGGTTTTGGAATTTTTTTATTGAGAAATTTTTGAAAATTATTATTTAAATTAATTTACTTTTGGATTAATTTCTTTTATATAATTTGAATAACAGGAGGTTTAAGCATTTCTTTTAATTAGTTTTTACATTTTTGCAGTCATATATGGTTTAGGGAAATAGTTATTGTTTCAGGAATGGAGATAATGGAAAAACAAATCCGGGGCGTAGATTTATATTTTGATATAATTCGATAGATACACTCTAGAGAAATTTCCTTTTGATAAATGTGGCGTTCCTTATATCAAAGTTGTGTTGGAATTCATTCCTATGTATAACTATTGCATATGATAACATGTTGCATGTAAGATACCCTTTCTATTCATTGATTTGTTTGTTTGTTTTTTAATTTCTGAAAATTTCCCCAGTGTATTGTGAGAAAAAAATCTGGCATTTTATTTTACATATACCTGTTTCAGGATTATTATTATTATTGTTAGTTTTGGATGTGGTTGTAATTATGTCGATGTTGTTTAGATGGGATAATTTGTTTTGGATAATGGTGTTTATGGAGTTAGCAGGTAGTATTATGCATCTGTTTTTATATAGTCTTCTGTTGTCGTTAGGGCAACTCGGCGTGGTGTAATGGTTAGCGAGCTTGTCTTGCTAGAACAGTTGCTACTGAAAAGTGAGTTCGATCCTCACTGGATGCCCCATACTTTTGGCCTTGTGCCACATCTAAGCTATGCTTGGAAAATCTCTACTGTTGTCATTAATGTTGTTATCTTTTTGTCGACGTATATTCTGTATGCTTTTCATTTAGCATTGTGTATGGCGTAATAATGATATTGGAAGTTTTCGAAAGTGTGTGTATGTGTGTGTGTGAGTATGTGTATAGTAGAATACTTGTTCGCATCCACAATTCAGAAAAATTATTTTTGAAAATACTTCTATAGTTTTTCATAAAAATAATAAACTTAAACTAGAAATTTTCGAAGATATCTATATTAAAAACTTGAGACCAACCCTTAATAAGATTAATTATGAATACTGCACAAATGTTTTAAAACGTGTACAAAGCCTACTCGAAAATATCAATGTGTTCACTAATAGTTTTTACTACTTACATCTTAAAAACTCTCAACAAACCATACTTAGTTTCCTCCCATGCACTAACTCAGGGTCCTTCATTTCACAGGTAGAAAATTTAACTCTCAAATGAACACAACAATTATATTTTTGAAGATGATGAACTATATATATATATATATATATATATATAATCGACTCTCCCGTCGAGATTCGACGTATGAGGGTCAAGCAGATCAGTTTCCAGGAAACCGACACCGGCACATGAGATTTGATTATAGTGGTGAAGGCCTCGTGCCGGACCATCCACACTTTTTGGAGGGACGAATACAGAGACCTGGTGCACCGAATGCCACAAGGTTCCCAAACGACCCTCCGCAGGTTTTGAATTCAGAGCTGTCATTCTCCTAGACCAGTTGCCATCCCAGTCTGTCCTGCTATTTTACCTATAACTGGAGGGAGAAGAAGAGGATTCATACCTTTCCCAAGGGTAATTAGCACGTCAGTGAATGTAATGGATTCGACTGGAATTCGAACTCGGCTCCGCGATTCCTCAATCGAAGCCGATATCCATTACTCCACCGTGCTTCCTATATATATGTACCGTGTGTAACAGCAAAATTAACCCAATCGTGTAGCAGCATAATAATCCATCCCAATGTTTATCTAAAAATTCAGTTGACAAATTGATTTTTTTCCAGATTTTCAGATAAGACGTTTAGCCATCTTGACAACATATGTTGTAAGAATCAGTGAAATAACTTTTGATTTATTCAGCTAAACAGAGACAGGTTAAAACTGTTTTGTGTCAGACCCACTGTCTTCGCAAATGAGTAATGTTGAGAGGGAAAAGATCATTCAGGCCTTCAGTAATAGTACGAACTTTCATAATAAGGCTTCCAACTTCAAAGTCAATTCAAGAACCATCAATAGAACGACGAATAAGTTTAAAAAAGGAGGAACAGTAGAGATGAAAACTCGATCACTAGGTTACAACAGACAGATGGATCATCATTTCAACTTTGACCTAAAGAGAGCAACCAGAGAACTCATTTCATAATATATTTGACACGTGAGAGAGGGTTTCAGCCTTGACTGTCCAAATGACAGCGAAAAAAGACCTGAAAATGTAATCTTACGTGTAACATATGATCAACTTGTTACTCCAGGACAGAAAGTTAGAAGGTTAGAGAAGGCAAAGATCATATTGAATAAGCCGGGAAATGATACTGAAATTGTGTAACTGTATATTCACATGTATACCCACACCCCTGTCTAGAAATTTCTGTCTGCGGCCGCGCTTCATGCATCATCCGTAGATATGGTCATTTTTCGGGGTTAAATTGTTTCAATGTTTTAGATATTCAGTAAATTTCTTATGGCCGTAATAACTTTCAAATTCTATGGAATTGTTCAAAAATAAAGGATGAAGCGTCAGAGGTTGAATTATTCACGCGTTTTTTGTAAAACTGGAGTTAATAAGATGTTCTGCTGGATTTTATTTCCATTTAATGCTTCAATAATCCTTCTCAAATAATCTTTGCATCAAAGGATATTCGAATGAGAGTTTAGTATTGATTCATATGAAGAAGCTCCCGGTTAAAGTTCAAAAGCCGATTTTGGACCTAGTTTATTGCAGATTTCATCCACTTATCTGATATTATCTAAACCAGACATTCACGCAAGACAATGTGTGTGTCATGTGCAATTTACTTGGCAAATTTGGAAAGCATGAAAAACCAGGGAGTTATGGCTGAAAAACTGTTTTTTTTGAACATTTTTTTCATGGCTTCTCTTTATACGCGCGGAAGCGATCAGGACTAAAACTAGACTCTCTTATTTTTTGCATAATGGAATTTTTTTGCGACATGTTTAAAGAAAATCGAAAAAAAAATAAGGAATTTATTCAAGTATATATTTTAATTAGTACGAAAAAAACGATTTTTTTCTCAGTTTATTTGCAATTTCTTTTGTGAAGCCATGTCACAAGAAAAATATCAAGCACCCTGCATGAACCTCGCACCATGAGCTGAGGTTTGCATGAAGCGCAAAGAACACCAGCTCACTAGTAAAAAATTTGCCTTGGTTTGTATAAAATCTCGTACCCACCTTCAGTTTTATTGATTTTCCTGCCAGTCTCGAGGCCTGGAGATTTAAACGCTAGTTTTGACCTACCAAAATAAATTTACAACATGCGTGTACAATTTCATCAAAATCGGTCGAGAAATGTGGACGTGCATAAATAGCACACATACAAACAGACATATACACAGTCAGACACACTGAGACAAACACACACATACATCTTCAGTTTTATAGATATAGATTAATTAATGATGAACATGTCATTTTCCTTTATGATCGATTTCCTCAAGATACTTCTTTCAAGCTTGGAGAGGAATTATATATTCTTATTTTTCAAAGTAGTCATAAAAATCACGGAAAATAATATATATCTGACCATTTCTAAGATAGAAGAGTTTAAACATAATCTAACAATTGTAGAATTTTGCTTTTACATGTAGGCCCCGGATAATTTAATTCCGGTCGAGCACTATGGTGAGAAAGCGCGAATTTGTAAACAATGAATACTAATGTTGATACTATAAAGCTTTTCCATCAATTGAGCTCTCTCCGTGATTGGCGTGTTTATTCGAAGTATAAGTACATAAAATTTCACCTTTCGCTCTGCCAGGCGCTAAAATCTCAGACTGATGACAAATCAGTCGGGTTTCGATCCCGAATTGAGGCAGTCGGATATCTAGCTACACTGATGATCTCTAATACAGCGAAATAGCCTGTCTGTGGATGATGGATGAGTATATATATATATATATATATATATATATATATATATATCTTCATAAATAAAAAATGGATAATCTCTGAGAATATTTCCTCCTTATCGGAGAAGGATTATTCAGAATTTATAGTCGATCAATAAAATTATTGGGCGCAAATGTCTGTTTTCTTTAATAACAAATGTCTTTATTTTTTATATACTCTCTTAAATAAGCGGCTGAAGGAGTTGCCAATGATGTAAAATGACGTGGATGATCAGAGAGTTTCGGGTCTTTCAACGTCATACAAAACATCACTAGATCAAACCAGTCAAAGGAGATCAATCCCCGATTCTCCCTCCGTAATCAAAACCTACCTGATATTTTCGCCTTTATAAGAAATTGGACGAAAACATAAATTGGAGGAAATAGTAAATTTACGTTCGAATAGGTTTCTAAAAATCACAACGGAATGCAGATTTTGACGTAATGACAATAAGTTTGTTTTTGTAAAAGATCGAAAGTGCTTACGTTACAAAAAACAACAGGACAACGATTGTTGAATTTAATCGTAACATCAAGAAACTGATTAGGCCACTGGAAAATATCCCTATAAAATAAGTAGGCACAATATGTCTACATTACTCAATGAAACATATATATATATATACATATATATATATATATATATATATATAATTATATTAAAAAAATATGATTCCTTCGCTGCATAAGAGTTCTCATGTTTCAAAAAGAATAGCCTAAACCCTCATTATAATTATTAAAATTAAATTGAATTAAAGTATCAAGCTCTGTTTCATCCCCAAGCGAAAATTTATAATATAATAATTATAATTTAAGCTCTACTTTTGTATGAAGCACTGATTTTTTTTTAATAAAAATAAAAATACTAAAGAAAACCGAATAATTTACCTATCGTGTTTTTTCTATTGTTCTACATATCTGCATATATATATATATATATATATATATATATATATATATATATATATATATATATATATATCTGTATGTATGTACGTACGTACATCTATGTGAGTGTGTGTGTTGTTAATATTTCTATCTATAAAAAATAACTTATAAACTATATATATATATATATATATATATATATATATATATATAAATTGTTTATACGTTATATATATATATATATCATAAACGTCATATTTCTGAATAAATTTCGTTATGTTTCAAGAGTTTTTGTCAAACTCTCATACATCTCTGAGTAATTCTTGGCATATCTATTCACACTGTAGGATGACGTTGATAAAATTTCCTCAACACGAAATACTTCCAATCTTCGCTATTTTAATGACATTGGAATACGGACATGTCAATTGGGACAAGACAAGAACACACACACATACACACACGCGTGTGTGTATGTATGTGTTTGTGTGTGTACGTTCATACATCTGGGTATGTGCATTGAACATAGTTTCTTAAGTCTGTAATCGCCTGTTGAGACATGCTGTATTAAGTAGATACGACAGGTAATAGTGATTTATTTTCCTCGTGTGGAATTTCATTAATGTCGGTTGGAAACTTGTAAAGAAATTTGACTAAATTATGTGTTGTGTTCCGATTACGGATGTAGTTTAACGTCTTACCCGGGACGAAGTAAATTTGGTCTTTTATCAAAGAAATGAGGGAAAGAGTTGACAGCTGAGAATTCTTGTATTTATGTTGCTAACCGTCTGAAATTTGACACGAACATGGATTCACATGTAAGGAATATTGGACAGATTTTAGAGTCACGATGCTAAAATACATATACTGTTAAAAGTCATCTTAACACAGATTAAGGCCTAAATTGGAACAAATATTATGGATAGTGGATTGTTATCTTTTCACTGATCAGTTTTAACAAATTTTAGTATAGGTGTTAAGGAAAATGCAGAAAGAATACGATAGGCTCGGTGTAGTCTTGGACAACACTACGAGTTGCTACAAAACTAAAACTTTCACCTTTGAACTCCAGTCCTGATTTATTTTGGGATAGATAGATAGATAGATAGATAGATAGATAGGTTTTCACCCTGGTCGAGTTGAACTAGCTTCCTCCCGAGCAAGTACAGCATCACGGACTATCGCTGCCCACGCTCGTTGATTCTGAGCCAGGTCACACAAAATGGCGAGCCAATCGCGATTCCATTGTCGAAGATCAACTACTTGTAGACCAGATAGTACTGCTAAGTCAGATAAATAGATGAAAATTACGTTTAATTTCCCTCGGGTGCTGTGTTATATCCATCCCTTTATGACAGTGAATGCTAAATAATATCACCACAGATGCAGAGAAAAATGGAAGCAACAGAGATGTAGTTCTACAGAAGGATATTGAGAATTACATGGACATGGTTACTAAACAACGCTTAATGTGATAATAAAATGATTACAAAGTAACGCTGACGCTGAGAATCAGAACAAGAAACATGAAACTTATTGTATACCTAATGTAAAAAAGAGGGTTCGGAAAACTTAATAAAAGAGTGAATTTTGAGGGCGACAGAAATAGCGGAAGGTAGCGAGGGAGTTGCCTGATGAGCCTGCGTATATGGATGGTGGAACGGGCAGAATGAGAATTAAGGGCGAAAAAGAATAGGATGTTTTGGAAAATCATGATCGCCTCCATCCTAAAGAGACTCGGCGCACAGAAGAAAGAAACTATTCAACCACTGTAAAGATTTCATCCAAGATCAGAACTTCAGTTCTACAATTAATGTTTCGTGTTATACAATCCTTCGTTTTGTGGCACAGAAAGAGGTCCTTGAATTTTAGCTGGTTAAAATTTTCGAGTGGCAGTTTAAACTGAAAGAGAATAAACTTTATTCATTAAATACTCTTCCATAAAAACAAATTGGTTGGGTAGGGCATAAATGTCTAATTCGTTAAACGATGTTGTTTTGTGAATATTGCCTACTCACTGTGTGGGACAACTACTAATATTAGTTACTTGTAACTGATACACAAATCATACTGACAAAAAAAAAATTGCAAAGTTTCTGGCTGGGAAAAGGTACACGAGAATCTAGGTTAATGACAGTTTCAAATATATCCGCCGGAAATTTGATAAAGAATTTGAAATCGTTTCGTATTTCACATCCGGCCCTGACCAACCAACACCGGCTTCCTTGGTCGAAGATAATTTCTGGTTTCGTTTACATACGTTGTCATTAGTCTTAAGAATTTATATATATATATTTTTTCTTGACTCTATCAGCCGAAACAAAATTAGTCGATCAGGCCACGAAAGACTAATTATTCATGAAGTAATGTAGAATTTTTTTACTATATCTGATTCTGATGGCAACTGACGTCGGCGGTGTTTGGTTGCGGAGTTTTTGACAAGAGGTTATTATACTTATGGCTAAATGGTTAAAACAATAGTCTTTGACTCCAGGTCGAAAAGAAATTGTGATCCAGTGTTAGTTGAGATTGAAAAACGCTAAATTCTCCATCTAATAGTCAATAAACACATTCTAATTCTCCAACGTTTCATCTAATTAAGCTTGTTTGTTTTTTTCAACTCTATCTTTCCTTCAGTATATCAAGGAAAGAAGGTACAGTGGATAAAAGCGTTAGTTAGATCCAGTGACAGGACCCAATGAGTCTGAGTTCAATACCAGGTTAAAGCTGTGGATATCATTCAAAGGGAAATTAACAGGAGATAACTGATAAGTGACATCCATTAAACATGGCAAGTGGGACCAGTACAATCTACCCAGTGAGCGAAAAGGTTCAGTTCGACATTCCAACTACCTGAGGAATGCCGGAGCGTAAACGGCCGAAACGTTGTAATAAAAATATGGCGACAAAGATGAGGACAATAATCCAACTAATACAAATAATGTCTATCTTTCCTTATTTAGTAATATCTCAGTCAAATATGTGTCATGCGTGATACACGCTTAGGCGATCATGTATCATTTGATAAGTGACTGACGAGACATATTTTGTCCCGTAGTAGGTTGCCATTTCTTTCTGCGGTAGACCTGTAGCCATCGAAAACCATAGAACTTACTACTTATCAATTGCTGTGGCGGGGATGAGGATTCATACCATTCCCAATGGTATTAGCACGTAAGTGAATGTAATAGATTCGACTGGAATTCGAACTCGATTCTCCTATTCCTCACTTCGAACCGCTCTCCATTCTCCACCGTAATATCAACGATTTTAATTTAATGTCTGCCCTGATAAGAATCTCTATTTATTTTCTGTTAGTTTGAGACATGAATAATTTCCGTTTTCCCTTATCTGCTTTATTCTTGTGAGAAAGGGGTTGCCGAGAGAAGGTGTCGTTCGCCGGCCGCGAAATGAATTCGCGTGGCAACATGAAGTGTTTGTAGTCGTAAGCAGCGTTGTTTTCACTGCGATTTGCACCAGAGCCTCGCAATAACCAGTTGAGGTTGATTTATCCGAGTAAATGAACGCAGAATAGACAAGCCAGGATTTTGGGAAACCGATGCCATTTGCATAGACATGTGAGAGTCTAATCCAAACACAGGTGTGGCGGACTTCACCACATTAATTTAACTTTAGATTAGGAAAGAAAACTGACGTGGAAAAGGATAAGCAAATACATCATTACACATAAAATATGTATTGAGCAAGATGTACATATCAAACAACGATGTAAAAAAAAGCATACATTTAAGTAAGAAAATGTTAAACAAAACAAGAGTTGTCTCTCTTTAACTATTATTTTATATTTCAAAGTTCACTGGAAGAAAGTTTATGAGAGTTTCTTGTAGTAATTGTTCTCAGAATATTTGCTGTGTAAGAAAAAGTTATGTGAGTGTAAGGAATGTTCAGCATGTGAGTCGTGGTATGAGTGAGAAGGCTTGCGAATGGTTTCAACTGCCGTGGATTCGGTAAGCAGCTGAATTCTCACTAATTATCTAAGAATATTTCTTGCTTATATAAGTAACTATAGGCTCTAAATTCCTGCTAGGAAACCATTGTTCTTCACGTGCAGACGATCTGATTGGTTGGCATTGACCAATCAGCTAGCGAGTTTTGGGGAGACTTAAAGCTTCTGGGATCCGCTTCTCACAAATGTGCACAAAATTGACTACATGAAAATAGAGCGATTACAAAATTGTCGCATTGCTGCGATTTGTAAATTGTCTATAATAACGTAGTGCTGATTTATTAACCAATGAATGCTTGTCGTTGAATGTGCTTCTTATTTGTGTATGTATGTATGTATGTATGTGCGTGCGATATAGATCGGCACAATGGGATCAAGTAACTTACGAAATAATAATAATAATAATAATAATAATAATAATAATAATAATAATAATAATAATAATGATAAACGAATGAGACTGGCAACGGAATTTCAGAAGAAAGACATTCTTAATGGTGTTTCTAAGGACAGCCAGGGCAAGCAAGAAATTGAGAAGAGCGACCGTATTTTTTTCCTAATGTCTTGTACTTCACTTCTTTTTACTTCAGTTCTTCAGAATAATAAAGTCAAAATATATTTTATTCCATTATATCTTCATCCTTATAATTAATGACTTGTTAAAATTCCGCAGATTATGTTGTGAAGAAATTTTAGTTTGCATTGGGAAAGGTTCTCTGTAGCCAAGCGTTTTCCAGCGATAGAAACAGTAATAAAGGATTTGGCGAAAAGTCAGCTGAATATGTCGATGGTGGGTGGGAGAACAGATTAATTTCTAGAACAGCTTCCTGGTTAATCCTTGCAGAATGTCACTTGCTTTGAAATGAAGAAGATCAACGTTTTTCTTTTAATGGACTTCGTACGCTAGACTTCTACCTCTTTATGGGCCGTATCTCCCCAGGACGTAGGCGATCATGGCTCTCCACAATTTCCTGTACTTTGTAGCTATTAAAAATGTGCCTTTTCATTATTTCTCCTAAACCCTTTTCCCCCAATTTATTTAATTAAGCAAATCAATTATGGCGTCCGGGGTAAGACGTTAAACTAAATCGGTGTCCTGGGTAAGACGACAAACTGCATCCAGCAGCAAGGCCTACGATAAGGAGGTATTGAGGAGCGTGGAACGACCTCTTATTTGCTGGTGTTCCCAGGTCTACCCTGACCCAGGGTGTTAGCAAATGTTATGGTCCCAGCTATGGGCAAATAGTTGAAAATTACCAGCAATGCATTTTTGATGGAAAATATTACCAGAAACAAATTTTTGACAAAACAAAATATTAACAGCAATAAAAAATGTTAAATAACCCATTGAGGTTGATATGCAGTAAAACAAAATAAACCAAACCAATCTAAACCAAAGAATACATATTCTATTCATACGAATCTATCCTAAAAATGTTGTCGGCATTAGATAACCCATTGAGGTCAATATGCAGTAAAACAAAATAAACCAAACCAATCTAAACCAAAGAATACATTTTCTATTCATACGAATCTATCCTAAAAATGTTGTCGGCATTAAATAACCTATTGAGGTTGATATGCCGTAAAACAAGATAAACCAAACCAATTTAAACAAAAGGATACATATTCTATTCATACGAATCTATCCTAAAAATGTGTCCGATATTACATAAACGATTGAGGTTTATATGCCGTAAAAGAAAAGAAACCAAATCAATCTAAACCAAAGAATGCATATTCTACTCATACGAATCTATGATATATATATATATATATATATATATATATATATATATATATGCTATATATATATATATATATATATAAGAGAGAGATGTATATGTGTGTAGGTGGGTGTTAAGTTTTACATGCAGGTGCAGATAATGAAAGACGCGATTACCTTTTAATAAACCTCTCTTGCTTACGAGACGTGCTTACGGCAATATGATGATGAAACTTTAGTTCCCATGCGGTAAATAGATGGATGGCACATTCAGAATATCTGGTGCTGTAAGCTTCGGTATGAAGATGACGTAATGAATAAATGCCCTGAAGTTGAAATAGGGTTGGTTATATTCACTTGCACACAAATAGCATTGTAAATACCCTTCTCCACTTTGAAATAATTAGTATCTCCAAAATATTCACATATTTCTTAAATATTTTCTGGCTTTAGATAACCTGCCAAGAGTTTTATAAGTTGTAAAAAACAATCAATCAATTGCTTATGAGACAAACGCTTTATGTTAGATGGTAATTTGTGAATTAACTGTACAGAAATAAATCTTGTCGGCATTAAATAATCGATTGAAGTAGATATGATAAAAATCAAATCAAATCGAATCAAATGAAACGGAAACGGAACCAAATCAAGTCAAAATCAAAAACAAACAAAGCGCATGTGCGAAATTAAAATATAAAATAGTGTCATTTTATCTATCGCACCGTATTCAGAAAACACTGGGAATTTTCACTAAAAACCATGAAATACTTAGTGAGTAGAGTTCATAGGTGAAAGTTTTAGTTTTGTAGCAACTTGTAGTGTCGTCCAAAACTACACCGAGCCTATCGTATTATTTCTGCATTTTCCTTAACAACTATACTAAAATTTGTTAAAACTGATTAGTGAAAAGATAACTATCCAAAATGCTTGTTCTAATTTAGGCTTTAATCTGTGTTAAGATGACTTTTAACAGTATATGTATTTTAGCAACGTGACTCTAAAATCTGTCCAATATTCCTTACATGTGAATCCATGTTCGTGTCAAATTTCAGACGGTTAGCAACATAAATACAAGAATTCTCAGCTCTCAACTCTTTACCTTATTTCTTTGAAAATAGACCAAATTTACTTCGTCCTGGGTAAGAAGTTAAACTACATCCAGCAGCAAGGCCTCTGATCAAGAGGTTTTCAGGAGCATGGAACCACCTCTTAATTGCTGGTGTTCCCAGGTCAACCCTCACACGGGTTGGTAGTACCTGTTAGGCTCGCAGATATGGGCAAATATTTAACTATTACCAGCAAAGCGTTTTTGAAAAAAATTATTGCCAGCAATACAATTTTGAAGGAAATATATTACCAGAAACAAATTTTTGACAAAATAAAATATTACCATGAATAAAATATTTTGTCGACATCAAATAACCCATTGAGGTTGATATGCCGTAAAACAAAATAAACCAAACCAATCTAAACCCAAGAATACATATTCTATTCATACGAATCTATCCTAAAAATGTTGTCAGCATTAAATAACCCATTGAGGTTGATATGCCATACAACAAAATAAACCAAACTAATCTAAACCAAAGAATACGTATTCTATTCTTACGAATTTATCCTCAAATATATCCTAAAATTGATGTCGGCATTAAATAACCCATTGAGGTTGTTATGCCTTTAACAAAATAAACGAAACTAATTTAAACCAAAGAATACATATTCTATTCATACGAATCTATCCTAAAAATGTTGTCGGCATTTAGTAACCCATTGAGGTTTATATGCCGCAAAACAAAATAAACCAAACCAATCTAAACCAAAGAAGACATATTCTATTCATACGAATCTATCCTAAAAATGTTGTCGGCATTTAGTAACCCATTGAGGTTTATATGCCGCAAAACAAAATAAACCAAACCAATCTAAACCCAAGAATACATATTCTATTCATACGAATCTATCCTAAAAATGTTGTCAGCATTAAATAACCCATTGAGGTTGATATGCCATACAACAAAATAAACCAAACTAATCTAAACCAAAGAATACGTATTCTATTCTTACGAATTTATCCTCAAATATATCCTAAAATTGATGTCGGCATTAAATAACCCATTGAGGTTGTTATGCCTTTAACAAAATAAACGAAACTAATTTAAACCAAAGAATACATATTCTATTCATACGAATCTATCTTAAAAATGTTGCCAGCATTAGATAACACATTGAGGTTGATATGCCGTTAAACAAAATTAACCAAACCAAATTTATTCGAAAGTCATCGGAACGGAACACACAATTTATTCAACTTCCTTTTCGACATTAACGTATCCCACACCAGGAAAATAAAACACTATTATTTCTGTAAAATGTTTGATTCGAGTCCTTTCGAGCGTTACATGAGTCATCATCAGAGAGGAAACTTAGAAGTATGTATATAAAATAGGCGAAGAATGTTGCAGTTTTCTGTTTATATCTCATTAAAATCATAATGTCAGGCATTTCGCGAGATAATGGCAACACCCAGTTTGTTCCAAGATCAGTCCTTTTCGTACCAGCATCTGCAGTGTCTTAACTGTCTAATCTTTGCATTGCACTCACTTCTGCAAGTGAGACAAAGCTAGAATGTGGAATAATCGTCCGAGATTGCTCTCTCTGCTTCCTGTATTGTCTTCTGATTTCTTACAGCTGGTTTTATCTCCTCCCCTATTTTCATGATTCCTCCTAGAACACAGACGGTTGGATAGGTGAGTTGACCAATGAGATCCCTCACAACGTTCAATCAGCCTGTGGCGTCGAACACTACCTCAGTTGTACTTCAATTTATAAACCCGTAAAATGCAATCGCCCGTGTTGTACTCTCATTAAGTGGTGAAAGTCGTACAAGTCGTAGACCGTGCATTACAAAGAGCACACTATATATTCGTAAGTGCAAGTTGTGGCATTACGACACGCTATGTGACATAAAAATCAGATTTCAATATCTGTCTATATCTTTCAGATGAATTATTATGATTACTTGCATTAATTATATTATTCGGACTGTTATCCTCATCTTCATTGCCATATTCAAAACGATTCGGTCGGCCTAGTTCAGTTGACTGGAGTTTCGAACCGAACCCTTTAAAAGGTATTGCTGACCTTGATCAAAACTATGGCTACCCGATATCTGGCAACAGGACTTTGCAGCATGCCACGCAAGCAGGAGGACCCAGTCATGGCTTTCAGATAATTTCTGCGACGACATCAGCACTTAAATCTAAACAAACCCTTTATTTCATCCATCAGGGTAGATTGTTCTAGTTCCACGTGCCACGTCTCTTCCAAAACTTGGATAGTTGAGTTAAAAGGAAATAACTGAGACAGCCAGAAGAGGCATGACACCTGGAATTAGATCAATCTATCCTGGTGCACAAATAAAGGTTTCGATAGGTGTAAGTGCTGATGTGGTCGCAGAAATTATCTGAAGGGCATGGCTGGGTTCTTCTGCTCGTGTGACCTGGTGCAGAATCATGTTGCCAGATCTAGGGTTTTCCAGCAGCCACACTCTTGACCCAGTCCAGCAATACATCTTCAAGTTACTTGATGTACGCTAACGTGTTGAGACTGAGGGTTTGTGTGAAGATCAATGGAAGCATAACATCGCCATCGCTTGTGATCACTCCAAACACCTTCGTAATCACCATGAGATTTATTCAATAAAAAAACAAACGTACATGCATGAAGAATATAAAATGGCGAGAATTTACCCTCATAAACTGTATTTATTGCCTGTTGCCTAATTGATTCATTGAGTAATGTCAGTTACGAAATCAGCAGTGAGCCGAACCTCATAAAGTTTGCTAACGACACTAAGGAGCTTGATATGATTGATATCGAGAAAATGATGAACGATCACCAACCTTCATGAAAACCGAACGTACACCTGGCACTTTTCACACGCTTGGGGAAGAACAGCGGTAAGACAAACTATACATATATATATATATATATATATATATATATATATATATATATATATATATATATATATATATATATATATATATATATATATATATATGTATTTTTTAGGCATTTAAAACAACATGCCTGCCCGCACACACAATTCCGTAAAATACTTGTCGAAAACACAATCATACTTCGACATGAAAACAATAGACAAAAACTAAAAATTCTTGAAGCATTATACATCAAGGATTTGAAACCCAACCTAAACAAAATCAATTACGGCATCTCTACAAATATTCTTAAATGTCTATAATTGTTAACAGAAGACATTGGTTTATACCAACAGCTTTCGATTCATACTTCTACAATTCACTCTCGTGTGGTCATGTGTGACGTGATGAGATGCAGTGCGATTTTCGCTTCTAGCGTCTTATATGCGCGTGTTTATCGTTGCTTAGAAATCTTCTATGTAAACATTGACAGACTATCATCACTGTCGTGTCCGTATATTGTTTAATATGTTGTAATTGACATCTTTGATAATGGCTTAAGTAAGCCGAAAGCTTAGATTGTATTAAAAAAATATGGATCACTACTGGGAATTTCCTTCTTCTTTTAACAATAATGCTATTAAACTTATCAGAAGTTACGAAAAAAATTTACATAAAATAAATAGTCTATATTATTTAATGAAACGTATATATATATATATATATATATATATATATATATATATATATATATATATATATATATATATATACATACATATATATATATATATATATATATATATATATATATATATATATATATATATATATTGGTGCCAATCATAATCCCGGATCTTAAAATACTGAATGCCGAAATCCCGAAATAGGCAATGTCGGTGTTTATTGCATTATTGGAAAGTTTCAAAACTGCAGCAACACGTAGAAAACGAATGAAGACTCATCCTCCCAGGAGAATCTAGAACAAAAAGGAAAAAAGATGTGTATTTTATTGTGATGAAAGTCTTTAAAATATAGTTAATGATCGTGAAATCCAACCAGATCTTTTGGACAATCTTAGGGCTCTTGCTCAAAATCTTTCATTATAAATTATTCGTATATTCTGGTTTTATATTTTTTAATGAATTTTGAATGTTTCAAAATGCATAACCAATATTTAAACGCTATTTTTGTAACTGTTTACAAATAAAGATATTTTCTTTTTCAATTTCTCCCAAATTCAGAATTCTGAGCTATCATGATTTTAAATTTCGGTATTCTGATCTTTCGGGATTTTATAAATTCGGATTTCAAATTTCGTTATAACGGTATGTGGAATATATTTCCTTATTTCAAATTCCGTGCTGTTTTTTCGTTTGTCGGCAAATATGACGTAGTTATTCAAATTTCCGTAGATATTTCTTTATGTAAATTTCATAGTGTATTTGTGTATGTGTCTGTGTGTCTAATTCCTGAAGTATATGTATGTGTGTCTCTGTCAAATTTCTAGTTGGGTTTAACGATAATACCCACATATAAAGTTTATGTGTAATAACTTACGATCAAATTCATTGTTTCTTTAAGCATTTCACGCCAAGCAATGCGGGAAGCCACTAGCACGCAAGGGGTTACAGAGAGTTGGAGCGAGAGCAAATAGGAGTGATCGAGGAAAGGGTGAAGAGAAGGATAGAGGATAGATCAAGGCATCTGGGACGTAGATTGACATTACATTTGAATAGTTGGAGATTATAGCTATCAGGAAAACAAGAAAAGGGGAAGGAGTTCCACAGGCGAGAAGTTCGAGACATGAAGCTATTGGAGTAGAAGAGACGGCTACATTTAACAGTTTCGACAGTGAAAGGGTGAGAGCGAGATGCCAGCATAGTTGAACGCTTAAATTCAGGAATCTGGGAACCAGCAAAAGCAATTTATCGGAGCAGTTACCATGAAAGTATTTGTAAACAAAAGACAAAGGGAGGCGACGGTACGTCTGTGAGAAAGCGACTGCAGACGGGATGCCAGATCAGGGCCAATTACATTGCATATCCGTCTCTGGATTTTATCAAGGACCTTGAGACAAACAAAAGAGGTTCCAGACCATACATTTCAGCAATACTCCATGCAAGGGCGAGTGGATGATTTGTAGATTTGAAGGATCGACTCCGTCGAGAAAAAATATATTTTGTTGGATATTTCTCAACACATACGGAATTTCCCAATATCGAAAGCAAACAAATTAGATCCCAGGAGTTCTGAATAGAGGCAAAGTGCCAGTACCTACCATTATAAATGGCCGCGAGATCATCCGATCATCGTCAAATAGGGAGAAGGCTTTGGCCTCGATCTTTGCCCTGAACTCAACAATTAGATGGCAAAGGTCATCCTCTTTCCGATTTCTTTAGCCTCACCGAGCACAATCTCAGTAATGATTTCATTAAGTCCCGGGAAGACTCAAGACTTATCAAAAGACATTACACTAAGAAGGCCGCCAGTTCAAATCACAGTGGTTGTCCTAAAGAATATTAACCCTGTGTTATCCACAATCTTATCTAAATTATTTAAAATAAATGCTGGTGAACGTCAATCCCCTAACAATATAGAGCTATCTGTCGACTCGGCGTCATTAGCAATATCTTTGAAGCAATAATCAGTAAGAAGATTATGATCAACTCATGAGGAACAGCCTCGAACATTCAAATCGGTAGATAAAAATAGGCTGTTTGGCAAATAAACGGAGCGTCTACACCTATACGAATATACGAACGTCCACTAAAAATAACGTTTAATGTCATAAACAATCTCACGGATTAATGAAAAATGCATTTAAAAAAATTTTAAGTTTTGATGCGAAGCTGTGCAGACAGGGAAAACTTCGAGAGATCTATGAGAAGAGAAATTTCGCTTAAAAGCACAAAATTTGACCACGCCTGACCGACAGCGCTAAACAGTAGATCCCTCTGCTCTGAGGGAAACAGGAACGATTCCTCTCCGATAGCGCAATTTCTTCTTTCATATGATTTTGAGAATATTCAGGGCGTTAGTCAGAAATAAATAAATGTACTATTTAATAAATACACGGATCGTCTACTCAAATACGGGTAACCACTAAAAAAAGTGATAAGAAAGTACCGGCACTATTTACATTATTCGGACTATTGTCCTCATCTTTGTTTCCATATTTATTACGTTTATAACCAACGCCTTAATCCATTATAGCATGGATAAAGGCGTTGGTTAGATCCTGTGCCAGGACCCAAAGTGTGTGAGTTCAATACCCGGTAAAGGCAGCGGAGAACTTAGAGAGAAGAATTAACAAGAGATAACTGGTAACTGACATCCATTAAAGCTGGCACGTGGAAACTAGAACAGTCTACCACAGTGAGCGAAATAAAGGGTTCAGTTCGACGTTGTAATACATATGGTATCAAAGATGAGGAGAATAGTCCGAATAATGTAAATAGTCTACATAATACCTCATCTCAGAAATATAGACAGATAATGAAAGGCCGAAACGTTGCGATAAATGTGGCAACAAAGATGAGGACAATAGTTTGAATAATGTAAATAGTCTACATAATACCTCATCTCAGAAATATAGACAGATACTGAAGAATTGTCGGAGTAAGAAAAGATCAATTCTAAATAATATATATATATATATATATATATATATATATATATATATATATATATATATATATATATATATATATACGAAAACTCCTTGTTAGATATTGATGAAAATTTGTCAAAGATATAATTTCGAAGAAATATATATATATATATATATATATATATATATATATATATATATATATATATATATATATATACATATATACCCTTACCCCTCCCTCTTTCTTTAAGATTTGATCGGCCATGGTGTGTGTATGTCACCACGAAATGTATCTTTATTGTATTAGACATCCGACAACAATCATTTTCCCCCTTCCACTCACACCTAGTTTTTAAATAACCCTCTCTGTTAAACCCCTCTCTTATGAACTAACATTCGTCCCACACTCTCATAATTACACTCTCTCTAAATTCTATTTTTATTTCCGGAGTAGGTTTTTTTTTCTGTTTTCTTTTTGAATTTGTAGGTCTGATGAATTGGATCGTATTTACGATTCCAATGGAATAAATTATGACCATGGAATATTAGTGTTTAAGCCTTTTTATTATATCCTTACTCTGTCCTGGACATTGAGTTCTATCTGGATTCTATCCTCTCGGAATTTTTTATTCAAAAAATATACATGTGTGTATATGCACCTGTGGATTTTGCATATATATGTATATTTACCACTAATATTATCTATCTATCTATCTATATATATATATATATATATATATATATATATATATATATATATATATATATATATATATATATATATATATATATATATATATATATATATATATATGTAAAATAATTGCCGAACTTAGTCCGTTTCCCAAAATATGATATCATTTGTTTTCGTTAAGTTACGCTACCATCACATATGAGCGTTGGAGAATACCATGCCAATGTTTTGTTTCAAAACAGTAATTTTAACTTACTAACCAGACGTTTCCTCTGGAGCTAAACGGTATAGCACGTCAAGCCATATGTATGCTTCCATGTAGGATACAGGTTCGATTTCTGTCAGAGAAATTATATAGTCTATGAAATTTAGCTGACATTCAGGCCGGTAAATTTTAATACTGTTTATTATAAACAGAGCATTATCCATAATAATATTTGTATCCATAAAAGTAACGTATAAACAGAAAATATATTAAAAGAATTGTCCATTTCACACACACATATATATATATATATTCGCAATATATTAGGTTGGTGCAAAAATAATGACGTAATAATGTTGTTTTTTGACGTATTTTTTAACGTCAAAAAACGACATCATTACGTCATTATTTTTGCACCAACCTAATATATCATAGATAAACTCATATATAATGGATTCTTTTGTAAATTTCAATATACGATGACAGAGCAACTCATATTAAAATTGAGCCAGTAGACTATATATATATATAGATATGAATGCATATATAAAACGAACCACAAGATGTTAAACTAGCTTCAAACCAAGGCAAGACAGCTAAACTGATTCTGCTATTTATTCTACATCTAAAGGAAATATGTTCATGTCTTTTTCAAGATCATGAAGTAAATACAAAAGAATCGACTGGAATATGAACGCATTTAAGCTATTTCGTTCTCGTCAGCGATAATCATTATACTGTCCAAAACGTGTTTATGATTTCACTAAATGTGCCAGCGACGAAGATCATTTTTAGTTTTAGTTCCGTGTTTGTATCTCTGAATGACAAAGGGAAAATTGGCAGGACGACATATCAAGACAAATGAGAATTTAATTAGAAAATATTCATTCGCGACATGTTTTTATCAAATAATAAATTTGAAAAGCAAAATTAAGCTGCGACATCTTAGGTTTCACTATCGCCGTCATTTTGTCTCCTTATGATAAACAGAAAATGCAAATGTTAACCTTTTGACAACAGATGATATCGAAAAAAAAAAAACCATCCGCAATTGAATACGAGATTTCAATCTGAGAAAATCACAGCCACTAACAAATCACAGCCACTAACCTATGACCGTTCTCAATAAATCTCCAAGATATATCATCTCAGTGTTAGACATTAGGAAAATAAATAATTCGTTATTTCTCGCGTTCATGTTGATCTGTTCGACCCATATTTGCTTCTACTATCAACATCAGATTTAAGCAAAACATTTAAGAAACTGAACAAGAAAAGTAAAAAAAAAATACAAATATTCGATATGTATCGATTCAGTTTTATGAAATCTAATTGCAAATTACTCATAATAAGCGCAAGTTTAGTCCTAACAATATTTAGATATCATAAGATGCTTTTAAAAAAGAATTCCAACTGGTGGTTGACATTCTAATCAATACTTCAAAACCATAAACGATGTCTGAAAAGTTCGTAGGCTGACAAAGAAGAAATGATGCTAGCACTGTGAAATTTTGCATGCATAAATTTCAAATGTTCTTATTAATAACTGAATTGTTTCTCAGAGGGTACGAGGGTGGGATGAAATGTTCATAGGCTGAATATAAAGGAGTTATGCTAGAGCTGTGAAATCTTGCATGCATTCATTTCAACTCTTTTTATTAATAACTGTATTGTTTCTTTCCAGATATAACGGTGGGCTGAAAAGTTAATAGGCTGACTATGAAGGAATGATGCTAGAGGTGTGATATCTTGCATGCATTCATTTCAACTCTTTTTATTAATAACTGCATTGTTTCTTTCGAGATATAACGGTGGGATGAAAAGTTAATAGGCTGACTATGAAGGAGTGATGCTAGAGGTGTGAAATCTTGCATGCATTCATTTCAACTCTTATTAATAACTGCATAGTTTCTTTAAATGTACAAGCGTGGTCTGAAAGGTTCATAGACTATGAAGGACCGATGCTACAGCTGCGAAATCTTGCATGCATTCATTTCAACTCATCCTTTTAATAACAGCATTCTTTTCTTTCCAAGGCTGACAAATGCATAGGCTGACTATGGGGTGACGCTAGAGTTGGGAAACCTTGCATGCATTCATTTCAACTTTTCTTATTAATAAATTGCATTGTTTCTTTCCAGAAGAACTGACATCTGACTGTTCAAAGAGCCATCTCTAAAGATACACGTAAAATGGTCACATTCCTTTACATTTCCCAGACCCTACATGCCATCATCTCTTCTTACAAGAGGTAGATTATGCCAAATATATAAAGTATTTTTGTCATATTTGCGCGGGAGCTATCCAAACCGCGCTCTCTAGTCTCGATAGGGTCCAAAAGAGTCTCCGATTCTTTATGCGTGAATTATTTTTCACCCTCCAATCTCTCATTCTGTCATAGGCGGGGTGTGGCAAGACTCACAGTGTTCTGTGTCTACTTCCATGGAAAGTGCTTGGATGAACTACATTTCTTGATTGCTCTATTTCCTATCCTTCACATCATGGACCCGATATGTCACCACTTAACAGCAAACAACTTGCATTTACTCCGTATTCCTTCGGTGAGAAGTTCTACTCAAACAGCTTCTTCCTGTTAAACATTGCTCTGTGGTATCGACTCCCACGAGGATGTTTTCTCAGTCACTACAATCTTCAATGTTCAAGTCTAACCGTTATCTTCCCTTCCTATCTGTAAAACCTAGTAACTGAACTATCTACCATGAGTGGCCTCTGGGACTTGTTCAGAGTGAACGTTACTGTAAAAAAAAAGTAACTATTAGCGAATTCTCTTGAAATTTATGTTAACAAGAACCTGCTATATTTAACAAACTCCCAGCCACCCACTAGGGATGTATGTGGCACAAGGCCGAGTTTACCGTGGATTCTCCGAGCCCAAAATATTCCCTGAGAACACGCATAAACCTCCCCGATCGAAACTTTGCACTTCGGCAAAGCCTCGTCCAGTTTCCTCTCTGCTCAAGGCAGAGAGTTTGACAGTTGAGCCGGCTATGACACAGATACCTACTGGAAAAGGGGTTTAACACTGAAAGGAAATTTATGCCATCATGGTTGGTACATTAAGAGATGACGCTACAGATTTATCAAAAGTGCAAAAGAGGGAAGCTGAATTTAGGAGGAAGAAGGGAGCGTTTTGAAGATGACCCAATGTCTGAATATCCCTCGACTATCATCATTGAAGAAAACATTGATCGAGTTCATTATCTGGATATGGATGACAGGCGATGACTGGTTATTCCTCTTCTTTATTCTCCTGATTTGACCATCATATGTTCCCCAACAGGAAAAAAAAAAAAAAAAAAAAAACACTTGCCTGGGAACCATTATCGCTGACGTCATATCTGCTCTGGAGAACATTTTTGCTAACAGGATGGACAGTCTTCTGTCAACACTCAGCTATCTGTTTACCTGGAGAAAAAAAAAAAACGATACAAGAGTTGAAATTAATGCATATAAGATTTCACAGTTCTAGCATCACATCTTCATAGTCTGTGAAATTTTCAGTCCAGCCTCGTATTTGATATAATTATTTGGTAATCTTCAACCATTTTTTTGTAACTAACATTATATTCATTGATATTCTTTGATTCAATTTTTTTCGTATTTTATGTATTTTTCAAACTTTTTAAGGCTGTTTGCTTTAAGGGTTCAATTGCTATATTCTCTTGCCGTTAAACATATTTGGAACTACTTAAGCTCAGCTGTTAAACAAAATAAGAGAAGATTTCTCCATTATCTTTTATCTTACCTGGAAATAAACAAAGCTGTTATTAATAAAAAGAGTTGAAATTAATGCACGTAACATTCCCAAACTCAAGTATCTCAGTGTAAATTACTACAAAATCAAAACAGTAATCTAAAATATTTATTACAACCTTTCGGCTGGCGTACGCTCCGGCCTTCTTCATGTGGTTGGAATGTCGAACTGAACCCTTTATTTCGCTCACTGGGGTAGACTGTTCTAGTTCCACGTGCCATGTCTAATGGATGTCAGTTATCAGTTAATTTCCCTCTCCAAGTTCTCCAACGCCTACGAGCGAAATAATGAGTTCAGGACGACATTCCCACCACCTGAATAGGCCGGAGCGTACAATGTTATAATAAATATGACTACAAAGATTAGAACAATAGTCCGAATAATGTAACTAATGAAAATTCTTGTCTTACTTTTTCAATCATGCATAATAATTTTCTCTTATTTAAAGTAAAAACAAAAACAAAAAAACAATTAATTTTTGTGTCAATTTAAAAAAAAATTAAATATGGCGAGAAAGATGAGGACAATAGTCCGAATAATATAAATAGTGTAGATTATATCTCATCCGAGAAATATTGACAAATACTGAAAGGCCAAAACTTTGTAATAAATATGGCGACAAAGATGAGGAAAATAGTCCGAATAATGTAAATATTGTACAGAATACCTCATCTCAGAATTATAGACAGACAAAAAAGGCCGAAACGTTGTAATAAATA